>JARQOC010000004.1:119888078-120411455 GCA_033576535.1 Allobates femoralis | reverse complement strand
TGTTAGTATTCTGTAAGATTATTAGTCCTTGATTGGTTAGTCCTGAAACATTCTCTGAACTTGTTAGCCCTTGATTGGTTAGTTCCTGCTGAGTTATTCTGATATCTGAATTCCTCCTCTTCAGGGTGTAGCTGGATCTTGGGCATAGCACAGGGTCCAGGCGCCATCTTGGATTTTGTATAGTAGGCAGCATGGCACATCACATGGTCACATCACATGACATATCTAGTCATTATTTATGTAAGGAAAAGTTGTGATATTTTCACCTATAACGACACTTCGTATCACTTAAATGGATGTCTTCTCTGTGTGTGTGCACATTACCAGGAAAAACTACCCTTGACCACCAGTCAATAGCAGCATTAAAGGGGCATTACTTAGAGACGCTTCTAAGGGGCGCTTACATCATATTACACTAATTCAGCACCTTATTCTGAAAGAGAAGATTTAGTTGGATTCTACATAGTTAGAAGGGGTTAATCAGCATTTCAATTACAGTTAGCACGGTTAGTATCTCGCACATTCTGTTATAGCAAGCAATGCTCTACACAGATCAGAAAGAAGCAGTATGTGACCTTGAGAAGAACACAGTATTCCTGATTAGAAAGCCTGAAACAGAGAGTGAATTATAACCAAATGAGAACAAAAATCATATGAAATAAGATGCTGTAAGTATTGTAAAATACTTGAATGGCTCTATAGGCTATATACATTATTTAACTATTAATTGCCATAACGCCTCCATCCTCAACAATCCCCCCTAAAATACACAACTTTTCCCTAAAGACCTATGATTTACCCCTATGCACATGGGTTCCTCTTCTTTATTTCACCTCTTTGGCAACAGGTCATCCCTTTGGATGCACTCCTGCTTAAAGGACTTTCTTGTGCATGAGGGGTCCATCTTCTCTCGCCTTACCTTTTATACAAGAGAGATTGAGTGATAAGGGACACTTTGAGTTCTCATTAACAGTATTTCCCTAAGCAGCAAGAAATTAAAGTCATTATTATCTTACTTGTAACATTCCCATAACCCACCCCCCTTTTCTCTTAAACTAATTTGCAGGGTTAAATACTGAATACATGTTACTTCACAAAGCATAGCCTATTCTCAATAATACCTTACACAGCAGGCGGGCACAAATATGAGTGACATATATAAGGTTGCAACAGTTAAACAGTAGAATTCAAAAAGGTATTTGCAGAGAAGGCACAGAAATTAACAACATAAGATAAATAAGTGCTGGGAACCATTATGGGAGTGGACACAGGAGTATTAGGGAGTCAAACAGTAGAAAGATATAGAGGCTGGCAGATAAGAAGTTACAAGCGTTTGGACCTGTTCCCAGAAATATACAGTGCCTACAAGTAGTATTCAACCTCCTGCAGATTTAGCTGGTTGACACATGCGGAATTAACTTGGCATTGTGACATTTGGACTGTAGATCAGCCTGGAAGTGGGAAATGCACTGCAGCCAGAAAGATTTTTTTTTTTTTTTTTTTAAAGCGTTAAAAGTTAATTCAGAGGGTCATTTATTATTCAACCCCTCAAACCACCAGAATTCTGTTTGGTCCCCCTAAAGTATTAAGAAGTAGTTCAGGCACAAAGAACAATGAGCTTCACATGTGTGGATTAATTATCTCGTTTGCCAGCCTTTTCTGACTATCTAAGACCCTCCCCAAACTTGTGAACAGCACTCATACATGGTCAACATGGGAAAGACAAAGGAGCATTCCAAGGCCATCAGAGACAAGATTGTGGAGGGTCACAAGGCTGCCAAGGGGTACAAAACCCTTTCCAAGGAGTTGGGCCTACCTGTCTCCACTGTTGGGAGCATCATCTGGAAGTGGAAGGCTTATGGAAGTACTGTTAGCCTTCCACGGCCTGGACAGCCTTTGAAAGTTTCCTCCCGTGCCGAGGCCAGGCTTGTCCGAAGAGTCAAGGCTAACCCAAGGAAAACAAGGAAGGAGCTCCGGGAAGATCTCATGGCAGTGGGGACATTGGTTTCAGTCAATACCATAAGTAACGTACTCCACCGCAATGGTCTCCGTTCCAGACGAGCCCGCAAGGTACCTTTACTTTCAAAGCGTCATGTCAAGGCTCGTCTACAGTTTGCTCAGGATCACTTGGAGGACTCTGAGACAGACTGGTTCAAGGTTCTATGGTCTGATGAGACCAAGATCGAGACCTCTGGTGCCAACCACACACGTGACATTTGGAGACTGGATGGCACTGCATACGACCCCAAGAATACCATCCCTACAGTCAAGCATGGTGGTGGCAGCATCATGCTGTGGGGCTGTTTCTCAGCCAAGGGGCCTGGCCATCTGGTCCGCATCCATGGGAAGATGGATAGCACGGCCTACCTGGACATTTTGGCCAAGAACCTCCGCTCCTCCATCAAGGATCTTAAGATGGGTCGTAATTTCATCTTCCAACAAGACAACGACCCAAAGCACACAGCCAAGAAAACCAAGGCCTGGTTCAAGAGGGAAAAAATCAAGGTGTTGGAGTGGCCTAGGCAGTCTCCTGACCTTAACCCAATTGAAAACTTGTGGAAGGAGCTCAAGATTAAAGTCCACATGAGACACCCAAAGAACCTAGATAACTTGGAGAAGATCTACATGGAGGAGTGGGCCAAGATAACTCCAGAGACATGTGCCGGCCTGATCAGGTCTTATAAAAGACGATTATTAGCTGTAATTGCAAACAAGGGTTATTCCACAAAATATTAAACCTAGGGGTTGAATAATAATTGACCCACACTTTTATGTTTAAAATTTATTAAAATTCAACTGAGCAACATAACTTTTTGGTTTGTAAGATTTATGCTTCTGTTAACTAATCATACTCACGTTTGCAGTTTGAAGGCTCTAACTTATTTGCATCTTATCAAACCAGCTAAATCTGCAGGGGGTTGAATACTACTTGTAGGCACTGTAGATAAGGAATGGAGAATGAGCAATTATCCCAACCACCTGCATATTTAACAATAACGGTGTTTTCTACATTCTTCAGACTATAATGAATATATACTAGAGTAGTTTACATTATCTAACTAGCAGTAACTAGCAATGTAAGTTTGGGGTATTAATACATTAATATAAGAACATACATTTTTATAACATTCTCTCCTGATATTTATTACATAGTCCCATTAGATAAGGAGGTAAAAGCCATTAGGAGTAACAAGAGTCTTTTATAGTAGAAAAGGTGAACACAGGCTTTATGGCATAGGGTTAAATGTCCATCTACTTCAACACCAAAACAGTGCCCTTTTAGGGAAAGTCCTTAGTAAAATCTTTGGCAAAGTCTATATCCAGGAAAAGTCTTTAGCAAAATTTAAATCCAGAAAAAGTATAAAGTCCCGATCATAGTGGTATAAAAGAGTCCTTAAAGCAATGTCCACATACAGAGTAAACCGCAGCAAGCATAGAAAAATAAAACAGCAATCATGACATCCGTAACTATGGAACTTGTAATAATGCAGAAGAAAATATTTTTATTATTGCATACATAACTATCCAAAGGTAAGGCACAGCACTACAACTCAATCACCAGGCTGTAGAGAGTGTCTTTGATCCACAAAACCTGCATATTGAAAAGAAGAGAAACCTCAAAATATATTAGAAGCAGTCTGAGAAATTGTGTATCAGAGTTTGTTACATATAGATATCACATATAACCTTAAAAATACAAGTCCCCCCCTTGATCATCTTATCATCTTATATCACATATACCACTATCATTAGGGAGAGTAAACAAAAGAATATGAAGCTCTTGAAGTATCTGCAAATAAGCACAATTATCCATAGAAAGAGATACACAACAAAAAATCATAACCCATTGATTTGTAAAAGATAGTACATAAGAAGAAAAACATGAAATATACAGCCTTTTTATAATTGACCTGACCACTCATAATAGTCAAACAGATATAATAATAATAATAATATAATAATAAAGCTTTATTTATATAGCGCCAACATATTCCACAGCGCTTTACAATGTAGGGTTAGAGTACAGAAAATATAATACAGTAAGTAATTACAGTAGAGAATACAGTACAATAATTGGAAACAAAACAATAGGCATAGAATCAATGTAAAAAAGAAAATACAATAAATAAAGCAAGAAATGAAGGTGACCCTGCTCAAAAGAGCTTACAATCTACGACGGGATAGGGGTTGCACAAGGTACAGGGGCTTATTGCACTGATGGTCCAGGCATCTTGAGGAAATGGGGCATAGAGATAAGCTTACAAGGATGGTCATTACACAGTCTGTGTAACCTTTTTTGGCTTGGTGGAGTTTATAGAAGAGTAATGTCCAGAGGGAAAGCCCATTTCACTATCTACAGTACAATGGACTTCTATTAGGGAGTATGATAGGCCGCCTTAAAAAGATGCATTTTTAGGGATCGTCTGAAGCCATGCAAGTTGTGGATAGTCCTGATTTCTTGGGGTAAAGCATTCCAGAGTTTTGGTGCAGCTCTGGAGAAGTCTTGGAGCCGGGAGTGGGAGGATCGGATTAGTACAGATGTCAGTCGAAGGTCATTTGAGGAACGTAGAGAACGGGTGGGGTGATAGACAGAGATGAGGGAGGAGAGGTAGGGGGGTGCTGCATTGTGAAGAGCTTTGTGGGTGAGAAGAAGCAATTTGAATTTGATCCTGTAGTATACGGGCATCCAGTGCAATGACTGGCACAGAGCAGAGGCAACTGAGTAACGATTGGCCAGATGGGTGATCCTGGCTGCTGCATTAAGGATGGACTGGAGAGGAGAAAGTCTGGTGAGGGGGAGGCCGCTTAATAGAGAGTTGCAATAGTCAAGGCAGGGAATGGATGAGGGCCACGGTGAGGGTTTTTGTTGTTTCCAGGGTGAGAAAGGGGCGGACTCTAGAGATATTCTTCAGGTGTAAGCGACAGGAGCGGACGAGACATTGTGTGTGGGAGGAGAAGGAGAGATCGGTGTCAAACATAACACCCAGACAGCGAGCCTGCTGCCTAGGCGTTATCGTAGTGCCACAAACTGAGAGAGAGATGTCCGATTTAGGGAGGTTAGTGGATGGGGGGAGCAGAAGAAGTTCAGTTTTGGAAAGGTTTAGTTTCAAATAGAGAGTGGACATGATATTGGAAACTGCAGCTAGACAGTCATTGGTATTCTTTAATATCGCAGGGGTAAGGTCAGGGGCTGAAGTGTATAATTGTGTGTCGTCAGCATAAAGATGGTACTGAAAGCCAAATCTGCTGATGGTCTGTCCAATCGGGGCTGTGTAGAGAGAGAAGAGGAGAGGGCCAAGGACTGAACCCTGAGGGACCCCAATAGTGAGGGGAAGAGGGAAAGAAGTGGAGCCAGAGAATGATACACTGAAAGAGCGGTCAGAAAGATAGGAGGAGAGCCAGGAGAGAGCAGTGTCCTTTATGCCAATGGAGTGCAGCATAGAGAGTAGGAGCTGATGGTCGACAGTGTCAAAAGCTGCAGAGAGATCAAGGAGAATAAGCAGAGAGTGGTCACCATTACGTTTTGCTGTCAGAAGGTCATTGGTCACTTTGATGAGGGCGATTTCTGTAGAGGGAAGGGGGCGGAAACCAGACTGTAATGGGTCTAGAAGAGAGTGAGTGGAGAGGTAACGGGTGAGGCGGGAATAGACCAGGCGCTCCAGGAGTTTAGAGATGAAGGGGAGATTGGAGACTGGTCTGTAGTTATTTGTGCATGATGGGTCAAGAGTGGTTTTCTTTAATAATGGAGTAATGATCGAGTGTTTGAAGGAGGAGGGCAAGATGCCAGAAGAGAGGGAGAGATTGAAGATTGTGGTTAAGTGAGTGGTGACGACTGGAGAGAGGGACTGTAGCAGGTGTGAGGGAATGGGGTCAGTAGTGCATGTGGTGGGACTAGAGGAAGAAAGGAGCCTGGAGACTTCTTCTTCTGTGACTGGGTCAAATGTGGAGAGTGAGTCGGAGGAGATGTGGGGAAGAACGGGGGTGGCAGTGCTTGGAGGCTGAGAGCTGATTTCCTGGCGGATGTTGTCTATTTTCTCCATGAAGTAGGAAGCTAGGTCATCAGCACAGAGGTCAGTGATGGGGGCCTGCACTTTAGGACTGAGGAGAGAGTGAAAGGTGTCAAAGAGTTTTTTTGGATTGTTGGATAGTGAGGAGACCAGGGTGGTGAAGTAGGTCTGTTTGGCAAGGTGAAGGGCAGAGTTGTAGGTTTTGAGCATGAATTTATAGTGGATAAAGTCTCCTGGTGAGCGAGTTTTCCTCCATAAACGTTCAGCACTCCTTGAGCATCGCTGGAGGAATCGAGTTTGTGGTGTGAGCCAGGGCTGTTTTGTTCTCTGTTTGGAGGTTCTGAGGGTGAGGGGCACTACTTGGTCCAGGGAGCTTCTGAGAGAGTCATTGTAGTGATTTACTGCCTGATCTGGACAGGAGATTGAAGAGATTGGGGACAGAGATGAGATGAGGGAGTCTGTGAGTGCTTGAGGGTTAATGGCCTGTAGATTTCTGGATGTGTGATAGGTAGGATTGGGCTGTGTTGGCCGAGGGTTAGTGAGTGAGAAGGAGAGAATGTTGTGGTCAGAGAGTAGAGTTGAGTTATCCAAGGGGGAGAATGAGCAGAGCCGGGTAAAGACCAGGTCAAGGGTGTTACTGTTTTCGTGCGTCTCAGAGGTTGAGAGCTGTGATAGGCCAAGAGAGGTAGTTAGAGATAGGAGCTGGGATGCAGATGGGGAGATGGGGCTGTTTATAGGAATGTTAAAGTCTCCCAGAATAAGGGTTGGTAAATCTGAGGACATGAAATGCGGGAGCCAAGCGGAGAAATGGTCGAGGAACTGGGTGGGTGACCCTGGGGGGCGGTATACCACTGCTACTTTGAGGTGGAGGGGGTGGAATAGCCTAATGGTATGGACCTCAAAAGAGGGGAATGAAGTGATGGGGCTGGAGGAATGACCTGGAAAGTACATTGTGGGGACAGGAGGAGGCCAACTCCACCGCCACGTCTGTTCCCAGGTCTAGGGCAATGAGAGAAATGTAGGCCGCCGTGTGAGAAATAGCAGCCGGGGAAGCAGTGTCTTAATCCTGGATCCAGGTTTCTGTGAGGGCCAGCAGGTTTAAAGAGTTGGTAAGGAAGTAATTGTGAATGAAGGGAAGTTTGTTGCATACAGATTGAGGATTCCAGAGAGCGCAGTTAAAAGAGGAAGATGAAGGTGTGCAAGTGATGGTAATGAGGTTATTGGGGTTTCTTTGTGTGGTGGGAGAGGGGTTGAAGTTAGAGGGTGGACCAGGGTTGGGGGAGATATCACCTGAGAGGAGCAGCAGCAAAAAGAGGAAGAGCAGATAGTTTTTGGATTTTGGACTTTGTTTATGATGACAAGTGTTAGAATATGATGGGCTGAGAATCCTCAGTAAACTGAAGATGGCATGGGAGCTGTACATGGGGTAGGGCAGGAGAGAGGGGCTGATGTGGATGAGTGGTGATGGAGGGGGGATGGGGCGGTGAAGGTAAAGAGCAAGAGCGCATAGAACAATAGATATTGATGTAAAGGACATGGTGGTAGGGAAAGGAAAAGAAGTTTTTTTTTTTTTCCTCCCCTCTCCCTATTAAATAGAGTGTCTTACCTGACTCTTGCCCTGACTAACTGCCATGAAATAACTGCATCCACTTAGCATTCAATGCCACTTTGCATGAGATGCCACACGTGTCTGACCCCCCCACACGTGTACCCCTTAAGACTGACCTAAATTTATAGGACACACTACCAGATTCAGGTGAGGGGGATTGTGGGAGGGAACATGGTATCAGGTAATTAACAACTACAAGAAACAGCAGGGGTGAAAGAGGATGAAAGGCCACAGACATTAGACAAGACTTCCTCTACACTATAACACCTCCAACCAGATAGCATTTACAAATGTGGCAAATTGTCATATACTGGTGAGTGAGGAATGTAATGCATACAGATGACACAGGAAACATTGCAATAAGTGCAGAGATGGAATATTACAATTACACTATGTGATTCAAGCTGATGTTACAAGGAGATCATTGCAGCAGTCACAGGTATATTTAACATGCACTGGTACAATGGGTTGAGAAAGTAGATGACAGCAAGCAGTGTTGGAATATTACCATTACACTATGTGATTCAAGCTGATGTTACAAGGAGATCATTGCAGCAGTCACAGGTATATTTAACATGCACTGGTACAATGGGTTGAGAAAGTAGATGACAGCAAGCAGTGTTGGAATATTACCTGTATGAAGAGAAGAGAGGACAAATGTTAGTCAACTGCCATGAAATAACTGCATCCACTTAGCATTCAATGCCACTTTGCATGAGATGCCACACGTGTCTGACCCCCACACGTATAATAATATCAGACAATATAATCATACTTCACACAATATAAGCATACTTATCAATGGTCATCCAACTTTCCTGAAAAACAGGTCAAAAGGAGATAACAAAATATTTTGGAAAAGAACATACAATTATTTATTCACCATATCATGATTAGTATATAGTTAAGCAGGCAAAAAATCATATTATTTACTCATTTATTTACCTACTCTACTTCAGAACATTTTAACCAATATATTTGACATCTTATGATACTTTGTATAGGAGAGAGAAATCCAACACATATTAGGACATTTTTATACAATTTTTCTTTGTTCCCTTGTCCGCACCCTATTTGCAATTCTTAAAGCTTGTGGAGCGGCTGCTGCTTTCAACTCTTACCTTTCTGAGTTGTGTTGTGTGCAAGAATAATGCAGGATTGTACACACAGCTTACATGAAACCAGGAGCGATCCAGAAGATATTCATCTGATTTCACTTGTGACCTGTTGAGGCGTAAGCAGGGCCAAGCAGAGACTATTCTAACTTTTACTGATGAGAGACAGAGACGTCTTGGCCAGCCCTTTTCCCATCTCATAACACGGCTCCCAATTTATTATCTTTAGTATTTGTTCAGTCCTATCCAGGCAGTCCGATACCGAGAGGGTGCGCAGGCAGCCAGACGCAACAAGGCTGGGATGGATGACCTCCCGCCGCTACCTATTCTACCTTTAATTGTACCTTGCCCTATACCTCTGGTGTGTTATCAGCATGATTATACCACCCTAGACTGGTAACATGGTGTTTAACCCACTGTGATTTATCAATTCTGCATTTTGTATGCTTACCGTGTTGTAAGAGTTCTTCAACCTAAGACCGCTCCAGTTGCTCACAAAGTGCAAATAAGAATCAATTATTCTGATTACCTCATGCGAGGATCCTACCAGTGTCCAGTGTAAGATCACTCTCACCTATACTTACATCTGCAATAAAACACTCAGAAATTTGTGTTAGTTTCAGAGATCAGAAAATTCTTATTCAGCAATATAATTGCAATTCTCTATTAACTATATTGATAACTAGGCAATATATGGTAGAACACTACAGAATATCTTGGCGCTATATCCATAAACTATAACTGGTTTATGCTTAACCAAAAACCCATTTAAAGGCAGTCATACTTATCTCCATTCCCCCCTTTCGCATGAGGGAATCAGAAGATATCAGAGTAAAGGTGTGTATAATATTACCCTTGTATAATCATAACTACATATAGAAACTGGTAGTGGAACTAACTGTGGTGTAATCTTATTGTCATAAAATGGCCACCACGCGAAACTCCGGTGGGCAGGACTGCCTTTAAGTCTTGCATTCTACAGGTAAGAGCACCCTAGCGTTGGCTCTGTCAGTTAACACTCCACACAAAAGCTGTGGTCACAGGGTCATTCAGGGGGTATAGTCTATAGCTCTCATTCATCTGGCAATCTGAAGTTTCATCACACCTAAAACATGTCCGTCCATCCCCTGAGGTCCATAACGGGGTTGTGGGCAGTAAGTGAGATTAAAAGCTAAAAATGTAACATACAGACATAATAAGCATTATTATCTGTTCTCTATTCCTTTTTCTAAAAACAATTATTCACTGTACTAACACCATTTATTTATTTAAGTCAGTAAGAGTCTACCTCTGTAAAACCTCAGACAGAAATATACAAAAATTATCCAAATAGTTATCATAGTGTCTAAAGAATATTAACACAACACAAACAAAAAGTGTGTCAGTATGACTCAATAAAATAGAATAATCCCTGTATGAAAGTCAGTAAAAATCTAATTCTGTATAACTTCGAGCAGGAATGTACAAAAACTGTCCAAAATAACTATTATTGTGTCCAATAATAGGCAATATTACATGCTTCCAACTAAATACACAGTAAACAATTATGATTCTTAATATTCACAGCCAAAAATTAAAAGAAATTCCTGCCTTCCACTCAGGATCTTATGGAAAGATGGGTGACTGTCACTCCAGCATGTAAAAATGAACACGCTAGTGCGGACTCGCTCCTACCCCCTCCCATCAGGTACAGAGGGGGGAGGGAGAAGAGAGCCAGAAACATCCGAACACACTCCCTTTCCTAACAAGGTCATACATGCAGGTGTTGTGATAACAACTACCACAAAACAAAGAAGTGTTTCTTCCCCGGACATCATGAATTTTCCCGTTATTCAGAAACCCAGTAGTCAATATAAACCCAATATAACATTTTTCCTTCTCACTAAACATATATTAAACAAAAATCTCTCCAATACACTAAAACATTAACATCTATACAGGTGATAATAAAACTTTAAAAGACATATATTGTGAAATGATTAAGGCTTAATTAGTGTGACTTATAAGAATTGTAACCCCATACTAAATCCCCATAAAATTGTAGTATATATCAATTACAGACTGTGGCCCTCCTGAAATAGAATCAAAAGGAGAGTTCTTTCTATAGTGTAAGATTCTCTATTAGATAGAAATACAGGCAATTTTTATACATCAGGATCCTCTGGACCATACAGAATTATCAGCAATGCAAGAGATCGCCGAATCTCAAATTTATTCAGTATCCTCAAGAGCATCCCCTATACTCAGACAGGTTATTATAGTAGCCCATTTAGAAAAACTGGCAATTTTTGGGGATACACTAAGGGTATCAATACTTTTGCTAGGGTTTTCCAAATTAGAAAATTGATTTTATAACTGTAAGCAAAAATACTAGTGATGGGCGAATCTACTCGCTAGGACTCGTTACTCGGCGAGTAGATAGGACTCGCAGGACTCGCTACTCGGCGAGTTTCCCAGCGAGGACTCGCAAAGTAGCGAGTCCAATTCAAGTTATGGGAATCCTAGTTTTACTAGCGAGACTCGCTATATCACATCGCTATGTGCTTGAATCTCCCCAAATCGTTTAGAGAATGGCACACGCTTCACGGATACCCGCTGTAAGTAGCGATTCCGAGCGAGTCGTAGCGACTCCTAGCGAATCCTAGCGAGTCACAATCCGAGTCCTGTATTCTGTATTCGGGACTCGCGAATACAGAATTGTTATCATCTCCGAGACAGCCTAGCGTGTTAGGTCAGACAAACTGTGAAGATGGACAAGGATGTTAGCCAATTTATTCAGTAATGCACAGCCCTTCTTGTGGCATTACTATGATTGGCTTCTGTCCATCGTGATGGCTATGTCATCGATGACAGGCAAGGCTGTATATAAGCCTTGCCACCGCCATTTGGACATCTTCTCTGAAGATCTGAGCTAGAACAGGGTGAGGTAGATTCGGAGCGATCATAGGGTTGTCAGTGAGTGTAGGAACTTCAAGATTCCTTATAATAACCCCAAACAGCTCTTGTGAGAGCTAGCAGGAGGACAGGAAGTACTGTGTACTGTGACACTGTAGGCAGGCAGGGAAGCAGGGAGCTGCAGCCTTTACGTGTTCACAGGAGCGACTCATAGCTTCGCTTACTCACTCAGCTGTTCTAATAGCTGAAGTGAAGGCTTAGCTGAGGTACTATTTACAATTTTTTGCCAGCTGATAGATTTGGGTCCTAAAACCCCTTCAGCGTTATTTTGTCTGTGGCAGAACAGTGAGTTGCTGCTCTCCTAGCTGCAAATAGCACGTACGCCACCTACTTCTGCGACTAATTGTGCGCATTAATAATTTTTTTCAGGGAATAGTGTGGCTGCTTCACTGTCAAGTGTTAGCACACACTTAACCCGCAGTAAGTGACGCCTGCAGCAACACCAAACTCCATCTCGTGGCTGTGCGCACTTTCTAATTTTTTCAGGGAATAGTGTAGTGCTTCACTGTCAAGTGTTAGCACACACTTAACCCGCCAGTAAGTGACGCCTGCAGCAACACCAAACTCCATCTCGGTGGCTGTGCGCACTTTCTAATTTTTTCCGGGAATAGCATAGTGCTTCACTGTCACGTGTTAGCACATACTTACTTAATTACAGAGTCAGAGTCTCAGAGTCAGAATCTCAGAATTTCATGAAATAATTAAAAAAAAATGCGTGGGGCTCCGCGCAATTTCTATGTCTAGCCAGGTACAGCTAAGCAGCTGGGGGCTGGAATCCGCAGCGCAGGGATGCCCAAGCTTTCTGGGCACCCCCCACTGCAAATTGCAGCCCGCAGCCGCCCCAGAAGATGGCGCGTTCATTGAAGCGCCATCCTCTGGCGCTGAACCCCGCTCTTCCAGCGGCCCTGGTAGCGATGGCACGCTGGGTAATAAAGAGGTTAGGGCCAGCTTTGTATTATCAGCTGGCCCTAAGCCCGAAATTTATGGTGGTCACGCCAATATTAGACATGACCGCCATGAATTTCTATTAAATTGTTTTAAAAAAACACAACACAAGGAAAATTTTTTATTAGAAATAAAAAAAATAGCCATTAGGGACTCCATCTTTAATTAAAAAAATCCTCTTCCGTCCGACGCAGTCCAAAACGCGATGTCCTCTCTGCTACATCCCCTGTGTATAGATATAGATCTCTATGCACAGGGAATAAGCAGACTGAGAACAATCTCAGCTCTGCTACATCATCTCTGTGCACAGACATTCATGTCTGTACACAGGGAATGAGCAGACTGAGAACAATCTCAGCTCTGCTACATCATCTCTGTGCACAGACATTCATGTCTGTACACAGGAATGAGCAGACTGAGAACAATCTCAGCACTGCTACATCAGGCAGCAGGCAGGCTCTAGGACCCTGGAGCTGGCAGCCAGCACAGAGGAGAAAGCAGGACTCTTATCTGTGCGAGTCAGCGATTACTTACAAAGTAAACGAGCAATGCAAATAAATGACAAAACTAGGATTGCTTCAGGCTGAAGCTTCCGACACACATCTGCGATTTGTAAATCTCACACTACTCGCTATTACTCGCTTCCCCATTCATTAACATTGGACTCGCTAGACTCGCAACGAGTAGCGAGTCCTGGCTCGGACTCGCTAGAGTCAAGCGATTCCGAGTAATTTAGGATTCGCCCATCACTAAAAAATACACATTTACTCAGTATCTGTCTGTCGGTAGATATTTCTGTCTAGTAATATCCCATTTCTCCTTGATCACTCATCACCTCAGTCACACCATCAGGTGCCCTCTGCCCCTCCTTCTCCATTAACTCCTTCATAAACTTTTTTTGTGTTTATTTGCTCACACGGAGAATTGCCTCTAGCAGTCCCCAAGCAACCTTCTCACTGACGGTTTGTTTGCTCACCACGGAGAATAGCCTCTAGCAGTCCCCAAGCAACCTTCTCACTGACGGTTTGTTTGCTCACCACGGAGAATTGCCTCTAGCAGTCCCCAAGCAACTCACTGCTCTCAGAGGGAGGCTATGTTTTTACTGAAAAAGACGCAACATCTTTAGTTACTATTCACTGGTGTCTCTGTCGGTGCAGCTGTTCACCAACCCGTCATCCAGCAAATACTTTTGCACGGTACACCGGTCACCAGCCTCTCATTCCCGGAGACTGCATTATCTCTATCAGTGTAGCTGCTCACGATCCGTCTCTCGGCAAATACTTATGCCACGGTACAGTGCAGCTGCTCACCGATCCGTCTCTCGGCAAATACTTAAGCCACGGTACACCAATAACAACTTCCCTACGCTCCAGTATTTATTGATGATGCACATTAACAGTAATAAATCTTCAAAACGGCCTTCCCTCCTCGTCCAACACAAGCAGGAAAATGTCTATACTTTCTATGTACCATGGGTGATGGAGTTGGGCGGACGGTTTGTGTTTAATCACGTTCAACCCCCAATATGGGCAACCAGGTAGTTACAGTCACCTAACACCCTCGTGCTCCGGCTGTACCCCTATAGGATCACCACCACCCCCCTAGTCACTGGCAAGTAATCACATATACATGATATACATAACACTTACCGTGATCTGGGGTTGATCAGGTCCCTTCGGTGAGCGGTGGATCTCCGGCAGGAGCGCCGTGCGGGGCCACGGGGGCGCCTGATTCCTTCACGAGGGTCCCTGTTCACGGGCGCCTATTGTTGAGGGTCTTAGTTCAATCACAAGTCCATCAGCCATTCCTAATCATACAGGCAAGTGTGCACGCCGCAAGTGATGGGACGGACACAGAATCCGTTCCAAATCTTGCTCCTGCCTAAGCCCAGGAGAATAAGCACTGTGCAACAATTTATTGGAACACATATTTTATACAGGAATGCAAGGGGTGTTAGTATTCTGTAAGATTATTAGTCCTTGATTGGTTAGTCCTGAAACATTCTCTGAACTTGTTAGCCCTTGATTGGTTAGTTCCTGCTGAGTTATTCTGATATCTGAATTCCTCCTCTTCAGGGTGTAGCCGGATCTGGGGCGTAGCACAGGGTTCAGGCGCCATCTTGGATGTTGTATAGTAGGCAGCATGGCACATCACATGATCACATCACTTGACATATCATTATTTATGTAAGGAAAAGTTGTGATATTTTCACCTATAACGACACTTCATATCACTGTAATGGATGTCTTGTCTGTGTGTGTGCACATGACCACCAGTCAATAGCATTAAAGGGGCATTACTTAGAGACGCTTCTAAGGGGCACTTACATCATATTACACTAATTCAGCAACTTATTCTGAAAGAGAAGATTTAGTTGGATTCTACATAGTTAGAAGGGGTTAATCAGCATTTCAATTACAGTTAGCACGGTTAGTATCTCGCACATTCTGTTAAAGCAAGCAATGCTCTACACAGATCAGAAAGAAGCAGTATGTGACCTTGAGAAGAACACAGTATTCCTGATTAGAAAGCGTGAAACAGAGAGTGAATTATAACCAAATGAGAACAAAAATCATATGAAATAAGATGCTGTAAGTATTGTAAAATACTTGAATGGCTCTATAGGCTATATACATTATTTAACTATTAATTGCCATAACGCCTCCATCCTCAACACTGGTATACAGCCTTCATCCTGGTGTATGTCCCATCCTGGTGCATGCACAATCCACTGCGAACACTTAAAATAAAAAATAATTATACTCTCCCCTCCATCGCTCTGCTGCTGCAGACATCCTGTTCTCATTCCGGCAACTGAGCACTGCGGCATGTAGGAGCACAGCGCATGACGTCACATTCCTACACCGAGCTCCTCAGGCTGTCAGCTCAGCTGCCAAGATAACAGTAGAACGTGGTGATGGGCGTGAGTATTATCATCAGTCCACTGCGCCTGCCGTAATATCACATTATCATCAGTCCACTGCGCCTGCGGGATATTCACATTATCATCAGTCCACTGCTGCCTGCCGGATATTCACATTATCATCAGTCCACTGCCGCCTGCCGGGATATTCACATTATCATCAGTCCACTGCCGCCTGCAGGATATTCACATTATCATCAGTCACTGCGCCAGCGGGATATTCACCACTCCCACATAGTGCGCGTGGGAAGCCGTGAATATCCACTGTCTTTAATTACAGGCACACATGATTGGTTGATCATGTGTGCCCGCTGTTTATGCTAATTTAATATGCACCGCTCCCCTTTCTTTCAAGAGCCATAACTTTTTATTTTTCCATCAATACAGACATATGAGGGCTTGTTTATTGTGGGACAAGTTGTATTTTCAAAGGCATCATTTATTTTGCCATATGGTGTACTGGAAAGTGGGAGAAAATGTCTAAGTGCAGTGAAATTGCAAAAAAAAAAATGCAATTACACAATTGTTTTGGGGATTTCTTATTTACCAATTTTACTATATGGTAAAACTGACGATATGATGCATTGGGTCAGTACTATAGGGTAACACTGAGGTGTCAGTATGATGCCTCGGGTCAGTACTATATGGTAACACTGAGGTGTCAGTATGATGTCTGGGGTCAGTACTATATGCAAAAAACTACTAGAAAAAAGCAGCATCAAAAACTCACCATGTATGCCAAAAGCAGAATCAAAATGCACTCTCAGGGTGCAGTCAGAGCCCATATGTGAAGCAAGCCCAGCTGCAGGCTGATAAATCACCTCTACCAGCAAGATGTGGGAGGCGATCTGCCATCCATACACTGAGCCCGCTTAGAGCACCATTCACACAGATACAATTGATACAGAGTGTCTGAAAGCGACCCATCCTGCGCCGCTTCTTGAGCGATGGGTCGCACACTACGATACCTCTGCACCACTAGATGAATGGTGCCCCTAAGGGCCCAACTGCACCCTGAGAGTGCATTTTGATTCTGCTTTTGGCATACATGGTGAGTCAGTACTATATGGTAACACTGACGTGTGGTATGATGTCTGGGGTCAGTACTATATGGTAACACTGACGTATCGGTATGATGTCTCGGGTCAGTACTATATGGTAACACTGCTGTGTTGGTATGATGTCTGGGGTTCAGTAATATATGGTAACACTGACGTGTCGGTATGATGTCTGGGGTCAGTACTATATGGTAACACTGATGTGTCAGTATGATGCCCCGGGTCAGTACTATATAGTAACACTGACATGTCGGTATGATGCCTCGGGTCTGTACTATATGGTAAAACTGATGTGTCGGTATGATGCTTCGGGTCAGTACTATATGGTAACACAGGTGTTGGCATGATGCCTCAGATCAGTACTATATGGCAACACTGTTCTGACACTATGGTATCTACGAACTCATAGTGGCCCGGTGCATCAAACATGTTACTTTTATCTAAAGGGTGAAAAATTATTCAGAAGTTTGTCAACAAAAATAATTGCACTTTTGACGCCATTTTTCCAAGATCCGTCGTGTTCTAATTTTTGAGGATTTAGGGCTGTGTAAAGGCTTATTTTTTGCATCTTGAGATGTTTTCAATTCTACCATTTTTGTGTAGATGTGATGTTTTGATCAGTTGTTATTGTACTTTATTGCAAAGTTGCGGTGAAAAAAAAACATAATTTTGGTATTTTGACTTTTTACCCATTACACAGTTTACTGATCAGATTAATTGAATGCGGCGATACCAAATATGTGTACTTTTTAAATAGCTTTATTTCCAATGGAACAAAAGGGGGGTGATTTGAACCTTTATGGTTTTTTAAAAAAAAATGTTTTCACTTTTTCTTCATTTTACTTTGCCCCTTTAGGGCACCTCAAAGTTGCAGTGTCCGATCACTTTTGCCATACAGGGCGATGCTTCAGCATCCCACAGTGCTGCAGAAGTGATCATCTCCTGTGAATGCCGGCACTGGGGCATCGTTCACAGGAAGCGAGTCATCACAGCATCAGGGGTCATCATCTGACCCTGCACTGTCAAGGCTACACATCAGGGCCCGTGTTCATGTCACGGTGTCGCCGATACAGCCTGGGGACAGCGCAATCCCCACTGGAGTGTTGTAGATCGCGCTGTCAGTGTCAGCGCAATTTAAGGGGTTAACATAGGCATATGTGCAGGGAATGATGAGAGGTCAGCACTGAGACGCATCAAAGGCAGGGAGACGACCTAAGAAGTACAGCTAAATTGCAAATTGTTGTTACATAAAAAGTAAAAAAAAAGGTGTATTATATCTCACTTTTGTCCATATTTAGCCTTCTAGCACCGCTACCAGCAAGAAAATCAATAAGAATTTCAAGTCCGGACCTAAAACCTCAGACCCAAAATCAGAAAATAAAGGAACATCTGAAATGGGCAAAAAACAAGGCAAAGAGAGACAGGGTAAGTGTGAGAATCTCCTGTATGTTGTGTGATGTCGGTCAGTGAGAAGAAGTCATGCGGGGCAGATGTGATATGTCAGTGCTGGGATTGGCTCCTGTGATGGCTGACAATGGTCCCGCACCTCTGTATGGAGAAGATTCCTCCGCTGACCATCACTGTACATTGGTATCATGTAATATGGGTCCCATCACTGACATTACATTTATTTCTTATAGGTTCCAAATTCAGCAAGATGTTATTATTTTGCCGGCAAGGTTTATCTAGGATTGCCCGTGAAATAGCAGTTTTTTGTTGTTGCGATTTGCCTACTGACGACTAGAAGACTACTGCACTACAGTAAGAAAATCCACACTCAATGCTGGACCTGTATGTCTTCTGGCAGTGACCCTGATATAGGACAAGATGTAGGATAGGATACGATATAGGATAAGATATAGGATAGCATAAAATATAGGATAAGGGCCACGTCACACACACAGATATTTGTGCAGAGATTGTTCGCCGATCTCTGGTTGCAGTGAAATCATGGACACATTGCTCCATTGTACACAGCCACAAAATGGAACATTGTGTCCATGATTTCACTGCAACCAGAGATCTGTGAACAATCTTTGCACAGATATCTGTGTGTGTGACGTGGCCCTAAGATATAGGATACGATACGCCATAAGGCCACTTCACACACACGATATCTGAGTCCAATATCTGAACAGATCTCTGGTTGCAGTGAAATCATGGATACATTGCTCCATTTTTTGGCCGTGTACAACATGGAGCAATGTATCCATGATTTCACTGCAACCAGAGATCTGTTCAGATATTGGACTCAGATATCTGTGTGTGTGAAGTGGCCTATAGGCTAAGTTAAGATATAGAATAAGATATAGGAAAAGATATAGGAGAAGATATAGGAAAAGATAATATGTAGGGTAAAGACCACTTCACATGCTAGGATCTCGTTAACGATATCGTTGAAACGTCACGGATTTGTGATCATTCAGACGATATCATTAGTGGATGTTGCATGTGAACGAACGATATAGGAAGAAAAAATCGTTGGAACGTTCATCCAAAATTTGTGATTCAGACCTCAAATCTATCGTTCGTCGTCCAATTAACATTCTGGGAAGCAGCAACATGGTTCAGTGTGACACCTTTTTGACTGATGTCGGTCATATTTCTCCTATTCCTGCCGCTTTGTAAAATCGTTCAAACGTTCTTCTCCAAATAGCTGGAGCGTTGCCAAATTTAAGATCGTTAACGATATCCTTGCGTGTGACAACGCACTAACTATGTCGGAAGGATCGCGGTCATGTGACATAGCTAACGATCTCGTTCACCTATATCCTTGTGTGTGATGGTACCACAAGAGAGATACAATAGAACAGGATAAAATAGGATTTATAGGATAGGATAGATATTATAATATAGGTCAGCTAGGATAGGATAGAATATGATTCATAGGATAGGGTAGAGAAGATAGGGTAGATAGGAATGGATATAATAGATAGGAGAGGGAGGATAGATAGGATAGGATAGCTAGGATAATATAGGACAGTTAGGATAGGATAGATTAGATAGGATAGGATGGATAGGAGAGAGAGCATAGGATTGTTAAGCGGCCGTCACACGCACAGATATCTTGAACGATATTGTTAGCGATCACGTGCACGCGCGATCGTTAACAATATCGCTCACATCGCTGGTGAGATGTCACACAGACAGACTCACCAGCGATGTGGACCAGCAAGAACGCTGGTTACTATGGTACACATCGGGTTACTAGGCGCCGCGCATCGCTTAGTAACCCGACGTGTACCATAGTTACCATCTCCCAGCATAGGCTCTGCCGCTGGGAGATCATTCATCGTGGTGTCATACACCACGATGAAGCAGATCGCTAAATCGTTAATCGCTAGATCTGAGCTCCGGAGCTCAGATCTCGATTTGGCGATTTGATCAGTTCTCGCTGGTCGTGTCTTGCCGTCACACGCACAGACATCGTTCAAGCGATGTTTAATCTGGCGCGTTCAAGCGATATCGTTCAAGATATCTGTGCGTGTGACGGCCGCTTTAAATAGATAGATGAATAGATAGGAAATGGCCACTTCACACGCTAGGATATACAGTGCCTACAAGTAGTCTTCAACCCCCTGCTGATTTAGGTGGTTTGATAAGATGCAAATAAGTTAGAGCCTTCAAACTGCAAACGAGAGTAGGATTTATTAACAGAAGCATAAATCTTACAAACCAAAAAGGTATGTTGCTCAGTTGAATTTTAATACATTTTAAACATAAAAGTGTGGGTCAATTATTATTCAACCCCTAGGTTTAATATTTTGTGGAATAACCCTTGTTTGCAATTACAGCTAATAATCGTCTCTTATAAGACCTGATCAGGCCGGCACATGTCTCTGGAGTTATCTTGGCCCACTCATGCAGATCTTCTCCAAGTTATCTAGGTTCTTTGGATGTCTCATGTGGACTTTAATCTTGAGCTCCTTCCACAAGTTTTCAATTGGGTTAAGGTCAGGAGACTGACTAGGCCACTCCAACACCTTGATTTTTTCCCTCTTAAACCAGGCCTTGGTTTTCTTGGCTATGTGCTTTGGGTCGTTGTCTTGTTGGAAGATGAAATTACGACCATCTTAAGATCCTTGATGGAGGAGCGGAGGTTCTTGGCCAAAATGTCCAGGTAGGCCGTGCTATCCATCTTCCCATGGATGCGGACCAGATGGCCAGGCCCCTTGGCTGAGAAACATCCACACAGCATGATGCTGCAACCACCAATCTTGACTGTAGGGATGGTATTCTTGGGGTCGTATGCAGTGCCATTCAGTCTCCAAACGTCACGTGTGTGGTTGGCACCAAAGATCTCTGTCTCAGAGTCCTCCAAGTGATCATGAGCAAACTGTAGACGAGCCTTGACATGACGCTTTGAAAGTAAAGGTACCTTACGGGCTCGTCTGGAACGGAGACCATTGCGGTGGAGTACGTTACTTAAGGTATTGACTGAAACCAATGTCCCCACTGCCATGAGATCTTCCCGGAGCTCCTTCCTTGTTGTCCTTGGGTTAGCCTTGACTCTTCGGACAAGCCTGGCCTCGGCACAGGAGGAAACTTTCAAAGGCAGTCCAGGGCGTGGAAGGCTAACAGTAGTTCCATAAGCCTTCCACTTCCGGATGATGCTCCCAACAGTGGAGACAGGTAGGCCCAACTCCTTGGAAAGGGTTTTGTACCCCTTGCCAGCCTTGTGACCCTCCACGATCTTGTCTCTGATGGCCTTGGAATGCTCCTTTGTCTTTCCCATGTTGACCATGTATGAGTGCTGTTCACAAGTTTGGGGAGGGTCTTAAATAGTCAGAAAAGGCTGGCAAAAGAGATAATTAATCCACACATGTGAAGCTCATTGTTCTTTGTGCCTAAACTACTTCTTAATACTTTAGGGGGACCAAACAGAATTCTGGTGGTTTGAGGGGTTGAATAATAAATGACCCTCTGAATTAACTTTTAACACTTTAAAAAAAAAAAAAAAAAAAAAAAAAATAATCTTTTTGGCTGCAGTGCATTTCCCACTTCCAGGCTGATCTACAGTCCAAATGTCACAATGCCAAGTTAATTCCGCATGTGTCAACCAGCTAAATCTGCAGGGGGTTGAAGACTACTTGTAGGCACTGTAGGTGAATGAAATCGTTAGCTATGTCACTTGACCGTGATCCTTCCGACATCGTTAGTGCGTTGTCACACGCAAGGATTTCGTTAACGTTCTTAAATTTGGCAACGCGCCAGCTATTTTGAGAAGAACGTATGAACGATTTTACAAAGCGGCAGGAATAGGAGAATTGTGAACGACATCATTCAAAAAGGTGTCACACTGAACGATGTTGCTGCTTCCCAGGATGTAATTGGACGACGAACGATAGATTTGAGGTCCGGATCACAAATTTTTGATGAATGTTCCAACGATTTATCCTTCCTACATCGTTGGTTTACACGCAACGACGCAGAAACGATATCATCTGAACGATCACAAATCCGTGACGTTTCAACGATATCGTTAACGAGATCCTAGCATGTGAAGTGGTCTAAGGATAGATATAGGTATATGGATGAATAGATAGGTTCCAGGACGCAGGATTGGAGTGGGAACACAGGCAGGACGGGTCAGGATTCAGGCTGGTCCCAAGGCACAGGGCTCCTAGTTACACACAGGCTTCAGGTGCAGGACACAGGCTGGTACCAAGTCAGAACACAGACAGGACGAGTCCAAGAATTTAGACAGGATGGACATAAGAGATCAGGGACATTAGCAGGCACAGGGCTGGTAGCAGGAAGGACTGAGTAAGGACAACCACACAGGGTTGGACACCACACAGGACATGGTTAGGAAACCTAATGAGTTGCTCAGGGAACACCCAAAAGGGAAGAGGAGAACTTTAAAACCTGGGGACACCAATTCAAGATGCGCGCTCCTTCCCTATACGAGAGGGGGAAGTGAGTGCGCACACACCCTCAACTAATAGCCAGGATTCCCAGCAAGACAAGCACAGGGCCTGGGGCCTAGACACACGTGGATGTCTGTACAGTAGAGCAGAGGACCAAACAGCACGTGGGCAGCAAAGCAGGAGACCAAGCAAGCAGCCAAGAATGTAACGGCATCAGTATAGAGGCTGGGTAGGGGAGTGCAGGGACATCGGAAGGACACACAGGAGTGCCGGCCCATGTAGGGCCTAGAATTCCTTCACTACAGTACCTCACGCACCCTCTTCTGAAGGAACAAAAACATCTCAACAATAAAAAGGGGCATTCATTCGAATATATGCTGACAACAGGCTGGTCGGGGCAAAGTCCTGCTGTAAAAATAGACTCAGCAGAGTCCATGACCTGAGCAATCTGTCATGTACGCCAAGGGATGGGGAGCGTCCAGAGATGTGGACCCACTGGACCACAGGGGGAACCTGGGCCTACCCAGCCTAGGGAAGGGCAGTGTCCAGAACTGTGGCACCTGAGAAGGGCAAGGTGACAGCCGGACAGAGGGGTCCTGGCTAAAGTCAGACAAGGCTGGCTACAGAAACACCAACAGGACCAGGACAACTACATATGGGTACATCAGGAGACACTGGACAGCAGGCAGAAGTCATCTGGCTCCTTCAGGCTCTAGACATCGGGCAGAGGTCATCAGACACTGGACATCCGGTAAGGCTACAGACATCGGCAGAGGTAGGCAGTGGTGAAGAGCAAACCTGTTCACAAAAAGTTCACCAATTTCAAATTTGGTATGAACTTCAGGGATAGGATAGTATAGGATAGGACAGGATGGGATAGCTAGGATGGGATAAGATAGAAAGGATAGCTAGGATGGGATAGGATAGATTGGGATAGCTAAGATGGGATAGGACAGGATGGGATGGCTAGAATGGGATATCTAGGATGGGATAGCTAGGATAGGATAGATGGTTTCATGCAGAATTTGAAGTTGGTATACTTTTTCTGAACACGTTTGCTCATCACTACTGCCTACCTCTGCCCGATGTCTGTAGCCTTGCCCGATGTCCAGTATCTGACGACCTCTGCCTGATGCCTACAGCCTGTCGGAGCCAGATGACTCCTGCCTGTTGGCCAGTGTCTCCTGATGTACCCACCTGTAGTTGTCCTAGTTCTGTTGGTGTTTCTGCACCAGCCCTGTCTGTCTCTAGCCAGGGCCCCTCTGTCCTGCTGTCACCTATTCCTCGCCAGGTGCCAAAGTCCCGGATGCTGGTCTTACCTAGTCTGGATAGACCCGGGTTTCCCCTGCTGTCCAGTAGGTCCACACCTCCGTATGAACATGGAATCTGCTAAGCCTATTTCTACAGCAGGACTTTTCCCCCAACCTGCCTGTGGTTGGCGTATGCCTGACTGAATGCCCTTTTTAATTTTGAGGATTTTTTCACGGTCCTTCAAAAGAGGGGGCGTGCTGAGGGGCAAATCATAGCACCGGCATTTTAGTCCCTACATGGGCCGGCGTTCTGTTGTGTCCTTGCTCCTATTTCCCTGCACTCCAATACCCAGCTGGGATACCGATGCTGTTACCTTCTTGGCTGCTTTCTTGGTCTCCTGCTTTGCTGCGTTGCCGCCCACGTGTTGTGTTGTCCTCGGCTCTACTGTTCGGCCATCCACGCGTGGTCCCTAGTCCCCATGCCCTGTTTTTGTCTTGCTGGGGATCCTGGTTATTAGTCTAGTGTGTGTGCGCGCACTCCCCCCTCTCTTATAGGGGCGGTGTGCGTATCTTGAATTGGTGTCCCCAGCTTTTAAAGTTCCCCTTACCTTTTGGGTGTTGCCTGAGCAACTCATTAGGTTTCCTAACCAAACCCTGTGTGGTGTCCAGTCTGTTGCTCTGGTTGTCCATATCCAGTCCTTACTGCTCCTAGTCCTGTGCCTGCTGATGTCCCTGATCTCTTATGTCCGTCCTGTCGATGTTCCTGGACCCATCCTGTCTGTGTACTGTCTTGGTACCAGCCTGTGTCCTGCACCTGAAGCCTGTGTGTAACCAGGAGCCCTGTGTCCTGGGACCAGCCTAAATCCTGCACCCATTATTGTGTCCTTTGTGTCAAAATCGGGTCCTGGGCTGTCAGGCTTACACCGGACAGCCCCAGACCTGATCATATCAAAGTAAAGACGACTGGCACACCTGTATGTGAAGAGGCACATATCCTCATATGCATTTGTACCGCAGACAAAGGCACAAGGTAAGGGAGGGAGGGACCCGATAGACATGAGAGCACCTTGACGCAGGTTATCGGGCTTACATGCAATGGCCAATGCATCAACTAAGACTCTCATTTTTTCATTATGTATCCTGAAGCAGTTTCTGTAATGCCAAATTTTCTCATCCAAATTTGCATTAGTTTCCTATATGATAGTCATTCATTCTTTAGCCATTATGTCATTTGTAATGTTTATTGTGCAGCGGATAACTATTTATTGCATATTGTCTTTTTCCTGCTAGCACCTTTACATACAGGTGTGCCAGTCGTCTTTACTTTAATATAGTTACAGTTTTCTGACTGAGCACCCTTCCCCCGATAGCCTTGTCTAGTTTACCATGTTTAGTACACCATCTTGTTGAAGTCAAGCTTCCTACCACACCCATACACGCAGAGTTTTAATTGCACTCAGAGGCACATATCCTCATATGCATTTGTATCGTAGACAGAGGCACAAGTTAAGGGAGATAGGAATCCCATACACATGAGAGCACCTTGACGCAGGTTATTGGGCTTATATGCAATGGCCAATGCATCAACTAAGATTCTCATTTTTTCATTGTGTATCCTGAAGCAGCAAGGCCAACTTTCCTCATCCAAATTTGCATTAGTTTCCTATATGATAGTCATTCATTCTTTAGCCAATATGTCATTTGTAATGTTTAGTGTGCAGCGGATAACTATTTATTGCATATTGTCCTTTCTCCATTACCTCATTGGGGGACACAGGACCGTGGGTGTTATGCTGCTGTCCACTAGGAGGCGACACTAAGCAGAATATGAAAGATATACAGAGAAGCTCCTCCTCTGCAGTATATACACCCTGGCTGGTACCAACATAACCAGTTTTTGCTTAGTGTCTTTAGGAGGCACATGTGGTCTTCAGACCACTTTATTTCTACTTAAAGTTTTTATCATTTAATTTTGGAATTTTCTTCCCGCTACAAGACTAAGAAATACAAGGGCGACGGTACCCTAGCGTACTGATTTTCCGCAACCTACAACAGGCAGGAACGCTGGGTGTTACCTCCACGTACCCCCTCCTGCTACGAGAGATATTAGCCATGGCGATGGTTCTTATGCATTCCGAACTCCACTATGGACTGCTTGGCACATAGAACCAGCACACCACTCTCCTCAGCTCCCACAGTTGGGTGCCTGAGTTGCAGCACATGGCACAATTCTCTTGCTATCCTCAGTCTCCCTAGCCGCCTCCTGGCCCCTGGGTTGCAGCACACTGAGCAGACATCTGACCGCTGGAGCACAGCAGCGGACACCTATAGCCTTCCCCAGCCTGCTGCGGTGGAGCAGTCAAACAGGTACAGCCCCTGTCTGTCCCTTATCACACCACTGCTTGGGACACAGCAGTTAAGCGACGGGTCCGCAGCCTACAACACCAGCCTCACTGTGTCCTCGATAACTGTTACAGGGCCCATGTCAGTTTTCCCGGTGCAGCGCCTCCCTTTCGGGAACTCTGCACCGGCCCTGTCATGTTTCCGGGGCCGCAAATCTACTTGTTGCTCCGCCTCCCACCTGCCTCCACCTGACGTCGCCTCACGCATCATAAGGGAGGCGGCCGGCCTGCCTGGGCACTTCCCATGTCTCACGAGACTTCCTTCACGCCCTTTGCTGTAGCCTGCCCCTATTCTCCTTGCTCCGGAGTTCTCGGCACCGCCGGCGGCCTTCCATTATTACCGGTGCCACCGGACCACGCAGGATCAGGCACTACAGCTACGGTTCTGGCACAGGACCAAGCTGTAGGGGGACACAGGATCTGGCATCACAGCTGCTGTTCCAATGCACAGCAAGCGGTAAGGAGCTCAGCAGATCCTGCTGTAGCTCTCCTTCTATATACTCCTCTACGGTTATATACACCTAGTAGTCCAGCAGGCATTACCAAACTAGGCCCATATACTACCAAGAGCAGCTCAAGGATCCATAAAAAGTCTTCCAAGAGGCTCACAACCTATTATGCCTCTTGCACAGTCTGCAAAGCTCCCTTACCTAGTGGGCATACCACCCCGCTCTGCCCAGCCTGCGGTCCCAATAAAGCCCAAGAGGCTCCCGCTGATCCTGCTATGGCCAGCACCTCTATTACCCCTGACTGGGCCGTTGCCCTATCTCACTCTATGTCTCAATCCATCAAACAGCTTTCGTCTACTTTGATTCAGGCCCTGCAGAGCCATCCCACACCCTGCACTTCAGCTCAGTCAGTGCATCAGGACGATACCACAGAACAAGAGTCCTCACTACCCAGGGCCGGTAACCAAGATGTCCTGCTGTTAGAGTCAGAAACAAGATGGAAAAGAAATCATAAAAGTCTATCTCCTACTTCGTCTCATGCATCGACTTACAGTGTTGGCCAAAAGTATTGACACCCCTGCAATTCTGTCAGATAATACTCAGTTTCTTCCTGAAAATGATTGCAATCACAAATTCTTTGGTATTATTATCTTCACTTAATTTGTCTTCAATGAAAAAAACACAAAACACAAAAAGAATTGTCCTAAAGCCAAATTTGATATAGTTCCACACCAAACATAAAAAAGGGGGTGGACAAAAGTATTGGCACTGTTAGAAAAATCATGTGATGCTTCTCTAATTTGTGTAATTAACAGCACCTGTAACTTACCTGTGGCACTTAACAGGTGTTGGCAATAACTAAATCACACTTGCAGCCAGTTGACATGGATTAAAGTTGACTCAACCTCTGTCATGTGTGCTTGTGTGTACCACATTGAGCATGGAGAAAACAAAGAAGACCAAAGAACTGTCTGAGGACTTGAGAAACCAAATTGTGAGGAAGAATGCACAATCTCAAGGCTAAAAGTCCATCTCCAAAGACCTGAATGTTCCTGTGTCTACCGTGCGCAGTGTCATCAAGAAGTTTAAAGCCCATGGCACTGTGGCTAATCTCCCTAGATGTGGTCGGAAAAGAAAAATTGACAATAGATTTCAACACAAGATTGTGTGGATGGTGGATAAAAAACCTTGACTAACATCCAAACAAGTTCAAGCTGCCCTGCAGTCCGAGGGTACAACAGTGTCAACAAGTACTATCCATCGGCGTCTCAATGAAAAGGGACTGTATGGTAGGAGACCCAGGAACACCCCACTTCTTACCCCGAGACATAAAAAAGCCAGGCTGGAGTTTGCCAAAACTTACCTGAGAAAGCCTAAAATGTTTTGGAAGAATGTTCTCTCTTTTTGGGCAAAGGCATCAGCATAGACTTTACAGGAGAAAAAAGGCATTCAAAGAAAAGAACACGGTCCCTACAGTCAAACATGGTGGAGGTTCCCTGATGTTTTGGGGTTGCTTTGCTGCCTCTGGCACTGGACTGCTTGGCATTATGAAGTCTGAAGACTACCAACAAATTTTGCAGCATAATGTAGGGCCCAGTGTGAGAAAGCTGGGTCTCCCCCAGAGGTCATTAGTCTTCCAGCCCGATAATGACCCAAAACACACTTCAAAAAGCACTAGAAAATGGTTTGAGAGAAAGCACTGGAGACTTCTAAGGTGGCCAGCAATGAGTCCAGACCTGAATCTCCTCAGAACATCTGTGGAGAGATCTAAAAATGGCAGTTTGGAGAAGGCACCCTTCAAATATCAGGGACCTGGAGCAGTTTGCCAAAGAAGAATGGTCTAAAATTCCAGCCGAGCATTGTAAGAAACTCACTGATGGTTACCGGAAGCGGTTGATCGCAGTTATTTTGACTAAAGGTTGTGCAACCAAGTATTAGGCTGAGGGTGCTAATACTTTTGTCTGGCCCATTTTTGGAGTTTTGTGTGAAATGATCAATGTTTTGTTTTTAGCTTCATTCTCTTTTGTGTTTCTTCATTGAAGACAAATTAAATGAAGATAATAATACCAAAGAATTTGTGATTGCAATCATTTTCAGGAAGAACCTGAGTATTATCTGACAGAATTGCAGGGGTGTCAATACTTGTGGCCAACACTGTATAGAGAGCGTAATTATCATTCTCACTTGGGAGACAGGTCTTACGATCTGGACTCTGACCCTGACCTAGACACCTCTTTGGACCAGGATACCTGGGACACGCTAGCCATGATTCAGGATCTGATCACAGCGGTCAACCAATCGCTTGATGTACAGAATCCCCCTTCTGAAACTCCAGACCATGACATCCTGTTTAAGAAGTTAAATTTGCCGATCACCCGGAATTTCAAGACATTTTACAAAACCAAAGAGTACATCCTGATAAGAGATTTGGTAACTGCAAGGTCATGGAAACTCGTTATCCTTTCCCTCAGTCTCTGACTCAGGACTGGGCAGAATCCCCACAGGTTGACCGCCCAATCTCCCGCCTATCCACAAAAACTTTACTCTCTGCCAGACGGTTCCTCAATTAAGAATCCAACCAACCGCCAGATTGAACAATTGGCACATTTAGTTTTTGAGGTGACAGGGTCCTCCCTATCCCCTTAATTTGCATCTGTCTGGGTGGCAAGGCAACAATGACCTGGGCAGGCACTCTACATGCTGCATTACGTGAGGCCGACTCTTCCCCTGAATTGCTAGATCTAGCAGCTCAATTATCTGTAGCTGGGGAATGCCTTATGCATGCTTGCCTTGACACTGCCAACTGTTCCACAATTGCCGCATCCAATGCCATCACCATCTGCAGGGTACTCTGGCTCCGTGAGTGGAAGGCGGATTCTGCCTCCAAGAAGTCGCTCACTAGCCTCCCATACCTTAGCGGGAGTCTCTTCGGAGAGAAATTGGTCAAACTCATTTCAGATGCGACAGGGGATAAGAGTACCTCTTTTCCCCAACATAAACCAAGATGTTTCCTTTCAGAACTCATTCAGCTGGTCGACGTCTCGTCCGTTCCAAGCCAGCAACCGCTCCCCACGCAGGGACAAGGGACCTCAGTCCTCCCATAAGCCAAACATCACCTGGCAGTCCCGGCCACGGCAATCCAAAACCAGAGGACCAAGATCCCATAGGTCCTGACTACCTACCCCCTGTGGTAGACATCTCTTAGGTAGGCGGCAGACTTTCCCTTTTTCAGCACGTCTGGCTCGCTACTACAAAAGACACATGGATCCGAGAGTTGGTATTTACCGGCTACCAAATAGAGTTTACATCCCTTCCCCCCAGATGTTTCTTTCCATCACTACCCCCATGATCCCCATCAAGAGCTCTCGCCTTTTTCAGGGCCGTAGACTCGTTACTTCAGAGAGGAGTCATTATCCCAGTTCCAGAACATGAGCGTTTCAAAGGGTTCTACTCTAACCTATTCGTGTTTCCCAAAAAATACAGTTCTGTGCGACCCATTCTAGGCCTAAAACACTTAAACAAGTTCATCCGCCTCCGTCACTTCCGCATGGAATCGCTCCTGTCCATAATCACGTCCATGGAGGAGGGGGAGTTCCTCGCCTCCATAGATATCCAAGACGTTTATCTGCACATTCCAATTGCCCAGGGGCACCAAAGATGCCTGCATTTTGCCATCCATGACGACCACTTTGTCGCTCTGCCCTTCGGGCTCGCCACGGTGCCAAAGGTGTTCACCAAGGTCATGACAGCCGTCATGACCATAATTCACTCCCAAGGTATAGTCGTTCTCCCCTATTTGGATGACCTCCTGATCAAGGTGCCTTCCTTCCACGCTTGCGAAGAAAGCATTCATATCACAGTAGCTACCCTCAGATGCCTAGGATGGCTAGTGAACCTGCAAAACTTTTCTCCAGTCCCAATTCAATCGATCACCTTCCTGGGAATGACCTTCAATACCTACTGTGGATTGGTGATTCTCCCTCAGGACAAGTCCCGTTCTCTGCGACAGGGAGTCTGTATCCTCCTTTGCCCCTCTCCTCATTCTCTCCGGTTCGGGATGAGAGTTCTCAGCAAGATGGTGGCAGCAATGGAGGCAGTACCTTTCACCCAATTCCATCTACATCCTCTCCAAAGGGCTCTTCTCACAGCCTGGGACAGGAGTCCATTGACACTAGACAAGAAGTTCCGCTTATCCGCAAGAACCAAGCGATCTCTCCACTGGTGGTTGAAGACGAAATCCCTCTCCCAGGGAAGATGCTTCCTACCAGCACACTAGGAGGTGCTAACCACCGATGCCAGCCTTATAGGGTGGGGAGCCGTTTACCGTCAGCATCTAGCACAAGGCAGGTGGTCCCGTCAACAATCCACACTTCACATCAAGCTCTTGGAGAATCGGGCTATATTCCTGGCTCTACACTCATTCCATCATCTACTGGCGGCCCGTCACATCAGGATCCAGTCGGACAATGCCACAGCAGTGGCATATCTCAATAATCAAGGAGGCACCCGCAGTCGGCGGGCAATGCTCGAGACGGAGCCCATACTCCACTGGACAGAGTCCACCCACTCGGTACTGTCAGCAGTACATATTCCGGGAGTCGACAACTGGGTGGCGGACTTCCTCAGTCGTCAAGGCATCTTGTCAGGAGAGTGGGCTCTACACCCCGAAGTGTTCCAACAGATCTGCAATCGCTGGGGGACTCCAATATGTGGATCTCATGGCTTCACGCCTGAATGCCAAGGTACCCCAGTTCATGGCCCGATCTCATGACCCACAGTTGGTGGGGGTGGATGCCCTGGTCCAACCCTGGACTCAGTTTCGCCTTCCCTACATATTTCCTCCTTTGCCTCTCATTCCCAGGTCATACGGAAGATCAAGACGGAGGGGATCCCAGTCATACTGATAGCACCAGATTGGCCCAGACGTCCTTCGTACGCCCCTTGGTGCCTGCCGGACCACTCGGACCTACTCACTCAGGGGCCACTATCCCATCAGAACTCGTTGGCCCTGAATTTGACAGCGTGGCCGTTGAGACCTGGGTTCTAACCCAGGCCGGGTTTTCCCCAGAGGTCATCTCTACCATGATTAGAGCAAGAAAGCCTGCTTCGGCTCACATCTACTATCGAACCTGGAAAATCTTCTTTGACTGGTGCGCTGTATGAAACTATTTGCCTCTACGGCTTTCCCTTCCTGTGATTCTGAGTTTTCTTCAATCCGGATTAGACGCTGGCCTTTCTCTCTGGTCTCTCAAGGGACAGATCTCCACAGTCAGTGCTTTTTCAGCGAAGACTCGCAGTTTAGCCTTAAGTCAAGACTTTTTTCCAGGGGGTCTCCCGCCTAGCCCTGCCCTACAGGCGACCTTTAGAAGCGTGGATCTTAACCTAGTCCTGGATGCTCTCCAAAAACCTCCTTTTTTAGCCTCTCAAGGAGGTCCCTCTTCGACTTCTATCTCAAAGTTGTTTTTCTGGTGGCGATCACTTCTATCCGCCGCGTTTCTGAACTGGCAGCTCTTTCTTGTAAAGCGCCCTTCCTAATTTTTCATCAGGACAAGGTGGTGCTCTGCCCTGAACCATCATTTTTACCTAAGGTGGTTTCCTCATTTCACTTAAATGAGGAAATCTCACTTCCATCTTTTTGCCCAGCTCCAGTGCACCGCGTGGAAAAGGCTCTGCACACTCTGGATCTGGTTCGAGCTCTTTGATACTAGGACGGCGTCCTTCAGAAAGTCTGACGTCTTATTCGGCCTACCAGAGGGTCATCAACGAGACATGCCTGCCACCAAAGCCACGTTGGCCAGATAGATTAAGACAATGATTCAAGAAGTGTATGAATTGCGCGCTTGCCCGTTCCTGCAGGCTTAAAAGCTCACTCTACTCGTTCAGTCGGGACATCTTCGGCACCAGGCCTCTGCCGAGCAAATATAAAAAGCGGCTACTTGGACCAGTCTTCTCACATTTGGATCCACACTCAGCCTTCGGCAGATGCCAGTCTGGGTAGATGTATTTTGCAGGCGGCGGTAGCCCACATGTAGGGTTCATAGACCTTCTCGATTATCTGTACCCACCCAGGCACTACTTTAGGACGTCCCATAGTCCTGTGTCCCCCAATGAGGTGATGGAGAAAAGGAGTTTTTTGTGTACTCACCGTAAAATCCTTTTCTCTGAGCCTCTAAATGGGGGACACAGCACCCTCCCTGTTGCCCTGTCACGGGCCGTTGTATCATGTTGTTATGGTTCATTGAGTTCTCGATGGTTGCCTTCTTAAAGGCCTATGTTTATATCTCCTACTGCTTGTCACAAAACTGGTTCGGCTTGTACCAGCCAAGGTGTATATACTGCAGGGGAGGAGCTTCTCTGTATATCTTTTAGATTCTGCTTAATGTCGCCTCCTAGGGACAGCAGCTTAACACCCATGGTCCTGTGTCCCCCAATTAGAGGCTCAGAGAAAAGGATTTTACGGTGAGTACACAAAAATCTCCTTTTTCCTGCTAGCACCTTCACATACAGGTGTGCCAATCGTCTTTACTTTAATATAGTTACAGTTTTCTGACTGAGCACCCTTCCCCCAATAGCCTTGTCTAGTTTACCATGTTTAGTTCACCATCTTGTTGTAGTCAAGCTTCCTACCACACCCATACACGCAGGTTTTAATGCACTCAGAGGCATATATCCCCATATGCTTTTGTACCGTAAACAGAGGCACAAGGTAAGGGAGATAGGGACCCGATAGACATGAGAGCACCTTGACGCAGGTTATCGGGCTTACATGCAATGGCCAATGCATCCACTAAGATTCTCATTTTTACATTATGTATCCTGAAGCAGTTTCTGCAATGCCAATTTTCCTCATCCAAATTTGCATTAGTTTCCTATATGATAGTCATTCATTCTATAGCCAATGTGTCATTTGTAATGTTTAGTTTGCAGCGGATAACTATTCTGGACCTGATCAGGCTGTGATGTGAACCCGGCCTCAGATGTCATCAATAAAGTGCATGTAATGGCGCATATGGTGTGAATAAGGATTTGTAGCAGTCTAGATGAATTTAGACTTCCCCCAATTCATGTACAAACTTGCCAGGGATGGAGAGAACTTGGCCCCCATTGAACATCCCCAGCATTGTACATAGGACTGCTGGTAGAATGTGAAATAATTGTTTTGGAGCAGGAACAGTGTTACATCAAGAATGTATTCTTTCATCTGTTCAGAATACTTGGAATGTAGGGTTAATTGATCGGTTAGTGCCTGTATGGCCAAATGATGGGGAATACACGAATGTAGTGTTTTTACATCGCATGTAATCCATAGCATGTCGCTATCCCACTCAAGATTATCCATGATGGTTAATACATGTTTGCTGTCTTTTAAATAACTAGGTGAAATGGATACTAGTGATGAGCGAGCATGCTCGCCACTACTCGGTACTCGCACGAGTATCACTGTACTCGGGCGACTCGCCGAGCACCGAGTAATCTCGCGATACTCGTGCTGTGCTCGTGGTCGTCATCTCTGCATGTTGGCGCTCTTTTGAGAGCCAGCCCACGTGCAGGGATTGGCTGGCAGACCACTGCAATGCCACAGCCCTGTTAGTTGTGGCATAGCAGTGATTGGCCGCCCTGCACAGCGTGACCGAGCCTTTATAACTCCCGGCGCGCTGTGCTCGGCACACAGCCTTCCAGAGAGTCAGTGTAGGTAGAGTGTCTGCTGCTGATTAGGGACAGATTTGCGGCCCTCATAGGTAGATCCGGAGCAGGGCTGCAAACTGCTGCTGACCACAACAGTCCTTCTCAGGACTAATCTAGGAGGATATAGGCAGGGTGATCCAGATCGGAGTCCAAGCTTTCCAGTGACCAGAACAGTCTTTCTCAGGACTAATCTAGGAGGATATAGGCAGGGTGATACAGATTGGAATCCAAGCTTTTCTGTGACCATTAGAGTCACCACACTCTTGTACTTACTACCTTAATACAGGTTAGGGACTAAAATCCTCTCTTGAAACCATTACAGTCACCAGACAGGTGTACGTACTACCTTAATACAGGTTAGGGAACTAAAATCCTAACTCTTGTCATCAAAACAGTCACCAGACAGGTGTACGTACTACCTTAATACAGGTTAGGGACTAAAATCGTCTCCTGAAACCATTACAGTCACCAGACAGGTGTACGTACTACCTTAATACAGGTTAGGGACTAAAATCCTCTCTTGAAACCATTACAGTCACCAGACAGGTGTACGTACTACCTTAATACAGGTTAGGGACTAAAATCGTCTCCTGAAACCATTACAGTCACCAGACAGGTGTACGTACTACCTTAATACAGGTTAGGGACTAAAATCCTCTCTTGAAACCATTACAGTCACCAGACAGGTGTACGTACTACCTTAATACAGGTTAGGGAACTAAAATCCTAACTCTTGTCATCAAAACAGTCACCAGACAGGTGTACGTACTACCTTAATACAGGTTAGGGACTAAAATCGCCTCCTGAAACCATTACAGTCACCAGACAGGTGTACGTACTACCTTAATACAGGTTAGGGACTAAAATCCTCTCTTGAAACCATTACAGTCACCAGACAGGTGTACGTACTACCTTAATACAGGTTAGGGAACTAAAATCCTAACTCTTGTCATCAAAACAGTCACCAGACAGGTGTACGTACTACCTTTAATACAGGTTAGGGACTAAAATCGTCTCCTGAAACCATTACAGTCACCAGACAGGTGTACGTACTACCTTAATACAGGTTAGGGACTAAAATCCTCTCTTGAAACCATTACAGTCACCAGACAGGTGTACATACTACCTTAATACAGGTTAGGGAACTAAAATCCTAACTCTTGTCATCTCAACAGTCACCACACTGTTGTACGTCATACCTTTATTCAGGTTAGGGAACTAAAATCCTAACTCTTGTCATCTCAACAGTCACCACACTGTTGTACGTCATACCCTTTCTACAGCTTAGGGAACTAAAATCCTAACTATTGTCATCTCAACAGTCACCACACTGTTGTACGTCATACCTTTATTCAGGTTAGGGAACTAAAATCCTAACTATTGTCATCTCAACAGTCACCACACTGTTGTACGTCATACCTTTATTCAGGTTAGGGAACTAAAATCCTAATTCTTGTCATCTCAACAGTCACCACACTGTTGTACGTCATACCCTTTCTACAGGTTAGGGAACTAAAATCCTAACTCTTGTCATCTCAACAGTCACCACACTGTTGTACGTCATACCTTTATTCAGGTTAGGGAACTAAAATCCTAACTCTTGTCATCTCAACAGTCACCACACTGTTGTACGTCATACCTTTATTCAGGTTAGGGAACTAAAATCCTAACTATTGTCATCTCAACAGTCACCACACTGTTGTACGTCATACCTTTATTCAGGTTAGGGAAACAAAATCCTAACTATTGTCATCTCAACAGTCACCACACTGTTGTACGTCATACCTTTATTCAGGTTAGGGAACTAAAATCCTAACTCTTGTCATCTCAACAGTCACCACACTGTTGTACGTCATACCTTTATTCAGGTTAGGGAACTAAAATCCTAACTCTTGTCATCTCAACAGTCACCACACTGTTGTACGTCATACCCTTTCTACAGGTTAGGGAACTAAAATCCTAACTCTTGTCATCTCAACAGTCACCAAACTGTTGGACGTCATACCCTTTCTACAGGTTAGGGAACTAAAATCCTAACTCTTGTCATCTCAACAGTCACCACACTGTTGGACATCATACCTTGATACAGGTGAGGGACTAAAATCCTCTCCTAAAACCATTCAAGTCACCAGACTGTTGTACGTCATACCTTTATTCAGGTTAGGGAACTAAAATCCTAATCTCTTGTGATCTGAACAGTCACCATACTGTTGTACGTCATACCTTTATTCAGGTTAGGGAACTAAAATCCTAACTATTGTCATCTCAACAGTCACCACACTGTTGTACGTCATACCTTTATTCAGGTTAGGGAACTAAAATCCTAACTATTGTCATCTCAACAGTCACCACACTGTTGTATGTCATACCTTTATTCAGGTTAGGGAACTAAAATCCTAACTCTTGTCATCTCAACAGTCACCACACTGTTGTACGTCATACCTTTATTCAGGTTAGGGAACTAAAATCCTAACTATTGTCATCTCAACAGTCACCACACTGTTGTACGTCATACCTTTATTCAGGTTAGGGAACTAAAATCCTAACTATTGTCATCTCAACAGTCACCACACTGTTGTACGTCATACCTTTATTCAGGTTAGGGAAATAAAATCCTAACTATTGTCATCTCAACAGTCACCACACTGTTGTACGTCATACCTTTATTCAGGTTAGGGAACTAAAATCCTAACTCTTGTCATCTCAACAGTCACCACACTGTTGTACGTCATACCTTTATTCAGGTTAGGGAACTAAAATCCTAACTCTTGTCATCTCAACAGTCACCACACTGTTGTACGTCATACCCTTTCTACAGGTTAGGGAACTAAAATCCTAACTCTTGTCATCTCAACAGTCACCACACTGTTGGACGTCATACCCTTTCTACAGGTTAGGGAACTAAAATCCTAACTCTTGTCATCTCAACAGTCACCACACTGTTGGACATCATACCTTGATACAGGTGAGGGACTAAAATCCTCTCCTAAAACCATTCAAGTCACCAGACTGTTGTACGTCATACCTTTATTCAGGTTAGGGAACTAAAATCCTAATCTCTTGTGATCTGAACAGTCACCATACTGTTGTACGTCATACCTTTATTCAGGTTAGGGAACTAAAATCCTAACTATTGTCATCTCAACAGTCACCACACTGTTGTACGTCATACCTTTATTCAGGTTAGGGAACTAAAATCCTAACTCTTGTCATCTCAACAGTCACCACACTGTTGTACGTCATACCCTTTCTACAGGTTAGGGAACTAAAATCCTAACTCTTGTCATCTCAACAGTCACCACACTGTTGTACGTCATACCTTTATTCAGGTTAGGGAACTAAAATCCTAACTCTTGTCATCTCAACAGTCACCACACTGTTGTACGTCATACCTTTATTCAGGTTAGGGAACTAAAATCCTAACTATTGTCATCTCAACAGTCACCACACTGTTGTACGTCATACCTTTATTCAGGTTAGGGAAATAAAATCCTAACTATTGTCATCTCAACAGTCACCACACTGTTGTACGTCATACCTTTATTCAGGTTAGGGAACTAAAATCCTAACTCTTGTCATCTCAACAGTCACCACACTGTTGTACGTCATACCTTTATTCAGGTTAGGGAACTAAAATCCTAACTCTTGTCATCTCAACAGTCACCACACTGTTGTACGTCATACCCTTTCTACAGGTTAGGGAACTAAAATCCTAACTCTTGTCATCTCAACAGTCACCAAACTGTTGGACGTCATACCCTTTCTACAGGTTAGGGAACTAAAATCCTAACTCTTGTCATCTCAACAGTCACCACACTGTTGGACATCATACCTTGATACAGGTGAGGGACTAAAATCCTCTCCTAAAACCATTCAAGTCACCAGACTGTTGTACGTCATACCTTTATTCAGGTTAGGGAACTAAAATCCTAATCTCTTGTGATCTGAACAGTCACCATACTGTTGTACGTCATACCTTTATTCAGGTTAGGGAACTAAAATCCTAACTATTGTCATCTCAACAGTCACCACACTGTTGTACGTCATACCTTTATTCAGGTTAGGGAACTAAAATCCTAACTATTGTCATCTCAACAGTCACCACACTGTTGTACGTCATACCTTTATTCAGGTTAGGGAACTAAAATCCTAACTCTTGTCATCTCAACAGTCACCACACTGTTGTACGTCATACCCTTTCTACAGGTTAGGGAACTAAAATCCTAACTATTGTCATCTCAACAGTCACCACACTGTTGTACGTCATACCTTTATTCAGGTTAGGGAACTAAAATCCTATCTCTTGTCATCTCAACAGTCACCACACTGTTGTACGTCATACCTTTATTCAGGTTAGGGAACTAAAATCCTAACTATTGTCATCTCAACAGTCACCACACTGTTGTACGTCATACCTTTATTCAGGTTAGGGAACTAAAATCCTAACTATTGTCATCTCAACAGTCACCACACTGTTGTACGTCATACCTTTATTCAGGTTAGGGAAATAAAATCCTAACTATTGTCATCTCAACAGTCACCACACTGTTGTACGTCATACCTTTATTCAGGTTAGGGAACTAAAATCCTAACTCTTGTCATCTCAACAGTCACCACACTGTTGTACGTCATACCTTTATTCAGGTTAGGGAACTAAAATCCTAACTCTTGTCATCTCAACAGTCACCACACTGTTGTACGTCATACCCTTTCTACAGGTTAGGGAACTAAAATCCTAACTCTTGTCATCTCAACAGTCACCACACTGTTGGACGTCATACCCTTTCTACAGGTTAGGGAACTAAAATCCTAACTCTTGTCATCTCAACAGTCACCACACTGTTGGACATCATACCTTGATACAGGTGAGGGACTAAAATCCTCTCCTAAAACCATTCAAGTCACCAGACTGTTGTACGTCATACCTTTATACAGGTTAGGGAACTAAAATCCTAATCTCTTGTGATCTGAACAGTCACCATACTGTTGTACGTCATACCTTTATTCAGGTTAGGGAACTAAAATCCTAACTATTGTCATCTCAACAGTCACCACACTGTTGTACGTCATACCTTTATTCAGGTTAGGGAACTAAAATCCTAACTATTGTCATCTCAACAGTCACCACACTGTTGTACGTCATACCTTTATTCAGGTTAGGGAACTAAAATCCTAACTCTTGTCATCTCAACAGTCACCACACTGTTGTACGTCATACCCTTTCTACAGGTTAGGGAACTAAAATCCTAACTATTGTCATCTCAACAGTCACCACACTGTTGTACGTCATACCTTTATTCAGGTTAGGGAACTAAAATCCTATCTCTTGTCATCTCAACAGTCACCACACTGTTGTACGTCATACCTTTATTCAGGTTAGGGAACTAAAATCCTAACTATTGTCATCTCAACAGTCACCACACTGTTGTACGTCATACCTTTATTTAGGTTAGGGAACTAAAATCCTAACTATTGTCATCTCAACAGTCACCACACTGTTGTACGTCATACCTTTATTCAGGTTAGGGAAATAAAATCCTAACTATTGTCATCTCAACAGTCACCACACTGTTGTACGTCATACCTTTATTCAGGTTAGGGAACTAAAATCCTAACTCTTGTCATCTCAACAGTCACCACACTGTTGTACGTCATACCTTTATTCAGGTTAGGGAACTAAAATCCTAACTCTTGTCATCTCAACAGTCACCACACTGTTGTACGTCATACCCTTTCTACAGGTTAGGGAACTAAAATCCTAACTCTTGTCATCTCAACAGTCACCACACTGTTGGACGTCATACCTTTATTCAGGTTAGGGAACTAAAATCCTAACTCTTGTCATCTCAACAGTCACCACACTGTTGTACGTCATACCTTGATACAGGTTAGGGAACTAAAATCCTAATCTCTTGTGATCTGAACAGTCACCATACTGGTGTACGTCATACCTTGATACAGGTTAGGGACTAAAATCCTCTCCTGTGACTGTTGTCGCTGTATCCAAGCAAAATGCGCAAGGGCGTTGGCAAGGAACAAGGAGGTGAACGTGATGGTTGTGCAGGCAGAGGCCGAGGTCGTGTGCAAGCACTAATTTCGCAACAAGAAAGTGGCACATCTACTCGCTCACACGTCCTGTCCCAAATTGTTGGGGCCCGCTGCAGTACTACGCTCTTGAACCAACGCTACTGTCAACAGCATGTTACTTGGATAGCGGATAATGCTTCAAGGCTGATTGGCACCTCCACAAACACCCTGTCTTCCACACGGTCAATTGTCAGTAGCCATGATACTGCACCGCACATTTCCCAACCTGCTCCTCCTTCCTACCAACTGGCTGAGTGCACGTTCACGGACATTACTGATCCCAGACTTGGACACTCGGAAGTCCAGAAGTGTGTACCCATGGGTCAGTGGAGGTACATGGCAAATTCCCATTACAAAATTTTAATTCAGTTGTCATTTGTTGGTGGTGTGGTGAAGTCTGGCCCAATCCAACCCTTGTTCATCTTGATCTCAGTCAGCCTGTCAGCATTTTCAGTTGACAGGCGGTTGCGTTTATCAGTAATGATTCCACCTGCGGCACTGAAAACACGCTGTGACAAAATGCTAGCGGCAGTGCAGGCCAGGACTTCCAAGGCGTAGAGAGCCAATTCATGCCACGTCTCCAGCTTGGAGACCCAATAATTGTAAGGCACAGAGGAATCTCGCAGTACAGTTGTTCGATCGGCAAGGTACTCCTTCAGCATCTGACCAAACTTAGCATTTCTTGTGTCACTACCCCGCAACTCAGGGGCGGTGGTACGTGAGGGGATGAGAAAACTGTCCCACCTCGTAAAGACTGTTCCCCTACCTTTTGCGGATTTGACTTGTGCCCCTCTCGGCCGTACGTCTTGGTTGTCCACCGATTCCTGACCTATGCCGCTAGCGTTTTGTGAGGGGAATGATTTGCCTACTTCCGTCACTATGGCCTTCTGGAACTGCTGCATTTTGGCTGACCTCTCCGCCTCAGGAATGACAGACATAAACTTCTCCTTGTAGCGTGGGTCTAACAGTGTTGCCAACCAGTACAGATTGTCGGCCAAGATGTTCTGAACGCGAGGGTCACGAGGCAGGCAGCTTACCATAAAGTCAGCCATGTGCGCCAGACTCTTAACAGCCAGCACTTTAGTATCCAGACCAACACGATGACTGAACATGCTGTCCTCCTCCTCCTCCTCCTCCTCGTCATCTCCCCTGTCCTCTGGCCAGCCACACTGAATCGAGGGTATGACTGGTGTGCATGTCATATCCTCAATTTGGCCAGAGAGTTGCTCCATGTCTTCATCCTCCTCCTCCTCATCATAGTCCTCCACTGCACGTTGTGATGAGATGAGGCTGTACTCTGTGTTTTCACCCACACCCACTACTGTTTCTTGCTCCAAGTCATCGCGCTCGGCCTGCAATGCATCCTCTTTGTTTTTCAGCAGAGACCGTTTTAGAAGGCAGAGTAGTGGTATGGTGACGCTAATAATGGCGTCATCAGCGCTCACCATCTTGGTGGAGTCCTCAAAGTTTTGGAGGACGGTACATAGGTCGGACATCCATCTCCACTCCTCAGGTGTTATGTGTGGAGTTTGAACCATTTCCCGACGGCTTAGGTGATGCAGGTAGTCAACAACTGCCCTCTTCTGCTCACATATCCTGACCAACATGTGCTGAGTTGAATTCCAACGCGTGGGACATCACCCACCAGTCTGTGGGCCGTAAGACGGTAACGGCGCTGAAATCCGCCAAGGTCAGCTGAAGCAGCAGGTGACTTGCGAAAATGTGCAGACAGACGCCGAACTTTTACCATCAGTTCAGACAGCTCTGGGTATGACTTTAGAAACCTCTGAACCACCAGGTTGAGCACGTGGGCCACGCATGGAACATGCGTCAGCTGGCCTCGCCTCAAAGCTGCCACCAAGTTCCGTCCATTGTCACACACGACTTTTCCTGGCTTTAGGTTCTGTGAGGTAGCAACCGGGGAACCCGCTTGCAAAACGACAAGAACACGTTTTTTTAAGTTAACCAATGTCTACCCGTTTATTTTCACATAGTAACCACATAACCCGGGTAGCATGTTTGACACATATCACATTGATTAACAACACTTTACATAAATACACCATACATTTAACATCACATAACACTTATATTGCACATAACGTTTTATAGTAACCCGGGACCTGTAACCATCTCTGTCCCCATTGGAGCTCTACTAACAGCTCCCGTGGTGGCTACGGCCTCCGGCCTACTTACACTATACATACATACATTCCGGTTCGTCAGGACCTTTAACTGACTACACTGAGTCGGTCCCAATGGCGGTACCAGCCGCCTGACTTTATTTCCCCAGCTTCATACTACCCCGGCATCAGGACTCCAGCCTGCCCAGGTTCTTACATACCGTATGTGATCCATCCTAACACATCCATGGATCACATACATCCTCACACACGCTCACAGCCCATCATACGATATCCATGGACTGCGGCTCCCCTGGGTCCATAGCAGGGATTGGCCTACCTGAGTCACCGGGCAAACCGAGCGTCACCAAGGCCTCCTCACCACGTGTTTAGGCCGACAGCCGTCACCAAACCTCCACCCTGTGGCAAGTCTCCAGGTCGACGACTGTGCCCACGCCTGAGTCGAGCGCCCTCCAGGATCAGCCTCGGTTCCCCACTCCAGGAGCCCTCGTTACCCCCACATCTGGCCACAGGTTCACACATACCATCGAAGGACGGTTTGAGGGACAGGTACCCGCCACATGTAGCAGGCCAAGCCTCCCTCTCGTCCCCAGGGACGGAATTCCTCCGATCTCACACCCACACTCGCTGGGTTTCTCTAACAGACTGACTCTCCTCAGCTCTCTGGCAATCAGCCCACATGCTCTTAGGCTGCTGTCTGGCTGAGAATGAATCTCCCAATCACTCAGGTGGCCGGCTCTTATCGTGCCAGCCACTCCCACATGGACACACCCCCTCAGCTGCTAATCATCAGCTTCCACACAGCTCAGGTTAACTCCCTGTGTTCCGGGTTGTCAGCACTCACTCATCACCTCCTGTTCCTCATGGACTCCTCTCACTCTCACTGCCGCTCATTAGGCTCATGAACTCATTGTGTTCAGGTTGGTTCACACAGTATTATCATCACAGGAAAACTGGCCAGTGTGCACAGGATCATCCTCTGATCCTACATGTGATGTACCCCGGCCATGCGGATCATGCCGGCGGTGCCTCACATACCCCCCTCCTTGTTTACACCCGTGGGTAGGGGTTAAACACACGGCCCTGACAAGTCGGGTGACTCCTGTCCAACCTCCCCCTCCTTGCTTAAACCAGCAGGGGCAAACACAGTTCATAGAATCCGGATGTGGCGGTGTCTTGGCAACTTCGTGACCCCTCGGGCCACCGGAACCTTGATCACGCCGACTTTGACTTCGGGACCCCTAGGGCCGCCCGATACTTTGAGTACGACGTCTTCGTGACCTCGCCAGGTCACCGGCAAGAGGCTAGGGTGCGTCGTGCGGTTGCCCATAGCAACCAGTCCATATAAAGTGCATCAACAGAATCGTCCATAAGGTGCCCCGGCACCACAGCCCTCGGCTGTACCAACCCCCCTTTGTAACTGGGGTGCATTCCTCACCGGGCAACCTTGCCCGCATTCTCCACCATATGTGAGGTAGCAACCGGGGAACCCGCTTGCAAAACGACAAGAACACGTTTTTTTAAGTTAACCAATGTCTACCCGTTTATTTTCACATAGTAACCACATAACCCGGGTAGCATGTTTGACACATATCACATTGATTAACAACACTTTACATAAATACACCATACATTTAACATCACATAACACTTATATTGCACATAACGTTTTATAGTAACCCGGGACCTGTAACCATCTCTGTCCCCATTGGAGCTCTACTAACAGCTCCCGTGGTGGCTACGGCCTCCGGCCTACTTACACTATACATACATACATTCCGGTTCGTCAGGACCTTTAACTGACTACACTGAGTCGGTCCCAATGGCGGTACCAGCCGCCTGACTTTATTTCCCCAGCTTCATACTACCCCGGCATCAGGACTCCAGCCTGCCCAGGTTCTTACATACCGTATGTGATCCATCCTAACACATCCATGGATCACATACATCCTCACACACGCTCACAGCCCATCATACGATATCCATGGACTGCGGCTCCCCTGGGTCCATAGCAGGGATAGGCCTACCTGAGTCACCGGGCAAACCGAGCGTCACCAAGGCCTCCTCACCACGTGTTTAGGCCGACAGCCGTCACCAAACCTCCACCCTGTGGCAAGTCTCCAGGTCGACGACTGTGCCCACGCCTGAGTCGAGCGCCCTCCAGGATCAGCCTCGGTTCCCCACTCCAGGAGCCCTCGTTACCCCCACATCTGGCCACAGGTTCACACATACCATCGAAGGACGGTTTGAGGGACAGGTACCCGCCACATGTAGCAGGCCAAGCCTCCCTCTCGTCCCCACGGGACGGAATTCCTCCGATCTCACACCCACACTCGCTGGGTTTCTCTAACAGACTGACTCTCCTCAGCTCTCTGGCAATCAGCCCACATGCTCTTAGGCTGCTGTCTGGCTGAGAATGAATCTCCCAATCACTCAGGTGGCCGGCTCTTATCGTGCCAGCCACTCCCACATGGACACACCCCCTCAGCTGCTAATCATCAGCTTCCACACAGCTCAGGTTAACTCCCTGTGTTCCGGGTTGTCAGCACTCACTCATCACCTCCTGTTCCTCATGGACTCCTCTCACTCTCACTGCCGCTCATTAGGCTCATGAACTCATTGTGTTCAGGTTGGTTCACACAGTATTATCATCACAGGAAAACCGGCCAGTGTGCACAGGATCATCCTCTGATCCTACATGTGATGTACCCCGGCCATGCGGATCATGCCGGCGGTGCCTCACAGTTCAGAGGTGTGAGCCAGTGATCTGCCTGCTGTTTCAGAGCTGTCCACACCTCTTCTGCATTGTGGGGTTTGTCACCTATGCAGACTATCTTCAGCACAGCCTGTTGCCGCTTCGCAGAGGCAGTGCTGCAGTGCTTCCAGCTTGGGAGTGGTGTGGAGGGTACAGTGGATGAGGATGAGCAGGAGGAGGAGGAGGAGGCTGAATAGCATGACATTCCGGAGCTGTAGAGTGTCGGTGAAACCCTGACAGAGGTAGGGCCTGCTATCCTTGTTGTGGAAAGGACGTGTTCCGTCCCTCGATCAGACTGTGTCAGAGCCTCCACAATATTAACCCAGTGTTTTGTCAAGGAGATGTAGCGGCCTTGCCCACAAGCACTTGTCCACGTGTCTGTGGTTATACACTTCAGCCCCTGACCTTACCCCTGCAGTATAAAAGAACAGCAATGACTGTCTAGCTGCAGTTTCCAATATCATGTCCACTCTCTATTTGAAACTAAACCTTTCCAAAACTGAACTTCTTCTGCTCACCCCATCCACTAACCTCCCTAAATCGGACATCTCTCTGTCAGTTTGTGGCACCACGATAATGCCTAGGCAGCAGGCTCGTTGTCTGGGTGTTATGTTTGACACCGATCTCTCCTTCTCCTCCCACACACAATGTCTCGTCCGCTCATGTCACTTACACTTGAACAATATCTCCAGAGTCCGTCCCTTTATCACCCTGTAAACAACAAAAAGCCTCACCGTGGCCCTAATCCATTCCCGCCTTGACTATTGCAATTCTCTATAAAGCGGCCTCCCCCTCACCAGAGTTTCTCCTCTCCAGTCCATCCTTAATGCAGCAGCCAGGAACACCCATCTGGCCAATCGTTACTCAGATGCCTCTGCTCTGTGCCAGTCATTGCACTGGCTGCCCGTATACTACAGGATCAAATTCAAATTGCTTCTTCTCACCCACAAAGCTATTCACAGTGCAGCACCCCCCTACCTCTCCTCCCTCATCTCTGTCTATCACCCCACTCGCGCTCTACGTTACTGAAATGACCTTCGACTGACATCGGTAATAATCCGATCCTCCCACTCCCGGCTCCAAGACTTATCCGGAGCTGCACCAAACCTCTGGAATGCTTTACCAAAAGAAATCAGGACTATCCACAACTTGCATGGCTTCAGACGATCCCTAAAAACCCATCTTTTTAAGGCGGCCTATCATACTCCCTAATAGAAGTCCTTTGTACTGTAGATAGTGAATGGGCTATCCCTCTGGACATTACTCTTCTACAAACTCCACCAAACCAAAAAGGTCTACACAGACTGTATAATGACCATCGATGTAAGCTTAGTTCTATGCCCCATTTCCTCAAGATGCCTGGACCATCAGTGCAATAAGCCCCTGTACCTTGTGCACCCCCTATCCCGTTGTAGATTGTAAGCTCTTTTGAGCAGGGTCACCTTCATTTCTTGCTTTATTTTTTGTATTTTCTTTTTTACATTGATTCTATGCCTATTGTTTTGTATCCAATTATTCTACTGTATTTGTTCTCTACTGTAATTACTTACTGTATTATATTTTCTGTACTCTAACCCTACATTGTAAAGCGCTGCGTAATATGTTGGCGCTATATAAATAAAGCTGTATTATTATTAGTATTATTAGGTGGACTTTGGCTGAAACAGCGTTGTTCAGGGCACGTGTGATGCTGTTGGACACGTGGTTATGCAATGCGGGGACGGCACATCTGGAGAAATAGTGGCGGCTGGGGACCGAGTAACGTGGGACAGCAGCCGGCATCAGGTCGCGGAATGCTTCCGTCTACACCAGCCGGAAAGGCAACATTTGTAGCGCAATGAGTCGCGAAATGTGATCATTAAGGACTGTGGCATGTGGGGCGTTGGCAGCGTATTTGCGCCTGCGTTCAAATGTTTGCTGAATGGATAATTGAACACTGCGCTGGGACAAGGACGTGCTTTATGGTGGTGTAATTTGTACGTGGGCAACTTCAGGTGCAGGGCCGGAGGCTTGTTCGCGGCCAGCATGGACAGGGGATTGGCTCGCACGCACAACAGGCAAAGACGTAGCAGTGACATCAGCAAGCACCGCTCCTCCACTCTGTTGTACTTTCCACAAAGTCGGGTGCTTGGCTGACATGTGCCTGATCATGCTGGTGGTGGTCAGGCTGCTACTTTCCGTACCCCTGCTGATGCTGGCATGGCAGGTTTTGCAAATGGCCTTTTTAGAGTCATCTGTAGCCAACTGAAAATACTGCCAGACTCGGGAAGACCTAACATTTGCACAGGCACCTTGTGTCGTGTTGTTGTTCCGGGGAACGGTTGCCTGCCTTATGCCTGCGTACCCGACCCTGCTTCATACTGCCTGTTGGGATGCTATGCCTCCCTCCCCCTGTGCACTGCTGTCCTCGCTCTGCATATACTCCTGCCAGGTTGGGTAAGCTACTGGATCATCCACCACGTTGTCTTCCTATTCCTTGGCTAATCGCTGGACTGCTCCTCCTTCTCCTCATGTGCCACCATGATGACCGTTACAATAGTTTGGCTGTAGTTTCAGGTATACCCCCAGTGGTAAATTTTTACGCCCATTCTTTTTGAATGGGCATTACAAAGACAGGATACCCGCATCTTTTCAATGTGAAAAATGTTTTGAGGCCCTCCTGCACGTCTCTATCAAGGGACAAAGAGGAGCCTCCCAATTTTTGGCTGCCCTGACCAAAGGGCTATACTATAATACACCCACTTGAGGGTTACAGGCCCTCCTGCACATCTCTATCCAGGGACAAAGAGGAGCCTCACAATTTTTGGCTGCCCTGACCAAAGGGCTATACTACAATACACCCACTTGAGGGTTACAGGCCCTCCTGCACATCTCTATCCAGGACAAAGAGGAGCCTCCCAATTTTTGGCTGCCCTGACCAAAGGGCTATACTATAATACACCCACTTGAGGGTTACACGCCCTACTACATGTCTGTAAGCATGGGTCATTGTTGAACCTCCCAATTTTTGGCTGCCCTGACCAAAGGGCTATACTACAATACACCCACTTGAGGGTTACAGGCCCTACTACATGTCTGTAAGCATGGGTCATTGTTGAACCTCCCAATTTTTGGCTGCCCTGACCAAAGGGCTATACTACAATACACCCACTTGAGGGTTACAGGCCCTACTACATGTCTGTAAGCATGGGTCATTGTTGAACCTCCCAATTTTTGGCTGCCCTGACAAAAGGGCTATACTACAATACACCCACTTGAGGGTTACAGGCCCTACTACATGTCTGTAAGCATGGGTCATTGTTGAACCTCCCAATTTTTGGCTGCCCTGACAAAAGGGCTATACTACAATACCACCACTTGAGGGTTACAGGCCCTACTACATGTCTGTAAGCATGGGTCATTGTTGAACCTCCCAATTTTTGGCTGCCCTGACCAAAGGGCTATACTACAATACACCCACTTGAGGGTTACAGGCCCTCCTGCACATCTCTATCCAGGGACAAAGAGGAGCCTCCCAATTTTTGGCTGCCCTGACCAAAGGGCTATACTATAATACACCCACTTGAGGGTTACACGCCCTACTACATGTCTGTAAGCACGGGTCATTGTTGAACCTCCCAATTTTTGGCTGCCCTGACAAAAGGGCTATACTACAATACACCCACTTGAGGGTTACAGGCCCTACTACATGTCTGTAAGCATGGGTCATTGTTGAACCTCCCAATTTTTGGCTGCCCTAACCAAAGGGCTATGCTACAATACACCCACTTGAGGGTTACAGGCCCTACTACATGTCTGTAAGCATGGGTCATTGTTGAACCTCCCAATTTTTGGCTGCCCTGACCAAAGGGCTATGCTACAATACACCCACTTGAGGGTTACAGGCCCTCCTGCACATCTCTATCCAGGGACAAAGAGGAGCCTCCCAATTTTTGGCTGCCCTGACCAAAGGACTATACTACAATACACCCACTTGAGGGTTACAGGCCCTCCTGCACATCTCTATCCAGGGACAAAGAGGAGCCTCCCAATTTTTGGCTGCCCTGACCAAAGGGCTATACTATAATACACCCACTAGAGGTTACACGCCCTACTACATGTCTGTAAGCATGGGTCATTGTTGAACCTCCCAATTTTTGGCTGCCCTGACAAAAGGGCTATACTACAATACACCCACTTGAGGGTTACAGGCCCTACTACATGTCTGTAAGCATGGGTCATTGTTGAACCTCCCAATTTTTGGCTGCCCTGACAAAAGGGCTATACTACAATACACCCACTTGAGGGTTACAGGCCCTCCTGCACATCTCTATCCAGGGACAAAGAGGAGCCTCCCAATTTTTGGCTGCCCTGACCAAAGGGCCATACTACAATACACCCACTTGAGGGTTACAGGCCCTCCTGCACATCTCTATCCAGGGACAAAGAGGAGCCTCCCAATTTTTGGCTGCCCTGACAAAAGGGCTATACTACAATACACCCACTTGAGGGTTACAGGCCCTACTACATGTCTGTAAGCATGGGTCATTGTTGAACCTCCCAATTTTTGGCTGCCCTGACAAAAGGGCTATACTACAATACACCCACTTGAGGGTTACAGGCCCTCCTGCACATCTCTATCCAGGGACAAAGAGGAGCCTCCCAATTTTTGGCTGCCCTGACCAAAGGGCTATACTATAATACACCCACTTGAGGGTTACACGCCCTACTACATGTCTGTAAGCATGGGTCATTGTTGAACCTCCCAATTTTTGGCTGCCCTGACCAAAGGGCTATACTAAAATACACCCAGTTCTTGTTTACAGGCCATCCAGCATGTCTGTATCCAGGGGCATTGGTGAACCTCCCAATTTTGGACTGCCCTTGCAAAGGAACATACTACAATAGACCCAGTTCCTCAAAATGGGCACTTTATTTTCTATACAGGGCTTCATGTACGTCTCTTGTCAGGGTCATCGGAGTGTCGCACAATGTTTTCACGTAAAATCTGTTATGTAATCACAAAAAGTAACATACACCAGCTGTATCTCACTATTGGGTATGTGGCCTTAACATTTCCAACCTAAATATTCATTTTGGTGTCATTTTGGAAGGTTTTCTGGACACTCCGTAAAATCGGCGTGAAACTCGGACAATATTGTTCATAGCTGTGACTTTTGAGTGAGATATGCTTCCAGGGGTCTTCCCCATGCTGTTGCCATGTCATTTCAGCACTCTTCTGAGACTTTTGTGCCATTTTTAGGGTTTTTCCATGCTGCCGGCAGTCATTTCATAAAAATACTCGTGTCTCCCATAGGATAACATTGGGCTCGTTACTCGGGCCGAGTACACGAGTATCTCGGGATGCTCGGCCCGAGCTTCGAGCACCCGAGCATTTTTGTACTCGCTCATCACTAATGGATACTAGTGGTTGTACTTTTTCATCCAGCCATGAACATAGCCTTTCAAGCACAGAATCCGTTCCAGAAATAATAGGTCACAAAGGGGGTGGATTTTTGGTAAAGCATGAAAAATAGGTATTTTAGGGCTAGATGGCAATAGGTAATCCATTTGCTTCTGATTCAAGATACCTAAATCCACCCCCTCTTGTAGGATTCTTTTTAATCTGTCACTCATTATTTGGGTAGGATCATGGCTTAGTTTGATGTAGGCTTTGCTGTCATTTACAATATTATTAGCCTCTCTGATATACAATTCCCTGTCTAGCACTACATCTGAACCCCCCTTGTTGGACTTTTTGACTATAGTGTTTGTATTATTCTGGATGTTTATAATTGCATTCCTTTCTCCTTTGGTGAGATTATCATGAACAGATATTTAGCATATAATTTGTTTAAATCCTCTTCCACCAATAACGGAACGTCATCCATTGTATCAGCACGTGATTGTAACGTGTTTGGCACATTATAACAAAAATCATTTTCTCCAACACGAAACCTGATCATTCCTCATCCCGCAAGTAATCCAGCTGGATAAGAGAGAGCTGTTCCTAAAAGGAAAGTCCTTCTTAGATATTGTCAGGGGGAGTCTCTTCACAGTAAGTCTTCTCATGAACTTGTTCACATCCAAGATGGTTGTGAAAAGATCTCCGTTGTTTTGTGGCACAAAATGTCCTTTTTGGAGAATACTGACATCATCATGTGTCAATATACAAGCTGATAAATCCTGGACTAACTTGATTTGTCTCCGGAATCTTGTTCCGTGCTGATGTCTTCTTGGATTTATGTTTCCGCCTTGATCTTTTGATCGGTTTTGGTTTATTTCTGACCTATTTTGTGAACTCCCAGGTTCAGCATTAGATTCCGCACCATCCAGTCCTTCCTCTCCCTCTGTTTCACCATCAGTTGACTCATATTCTGAGGAGCTGAATGTCACACGTAAGGTGTCTCCACCTGGAGAATGTTTCTAAGCCCCATGGTTTTTTAGGATGGATTTAGGCTTTTTTTGGTGTTTGGAATTTTTTCTGGGTTTATATATTGGTTGCCAGTCATATATGTGGCCAGTCTCATAATCCTTACAGTCACGGTTATATTTCTTCTGTTTATTATCAGAGATTGTGTCTTTTAGTTTGCTCAATTGTTCCATTATGTCAGATCTCAATGGTTTATAATTGTCACTATCCACAAACTCTGTCAAGGAATTCTCAATTTCTTTAATCCTTAAATCCATCTCCTTGACTTTTCTCTCTTCATAGTTAATCAGCAAGTCCATGAGATTCAGAGAGCACTCTGTCAAAATATTTGGCTTATGCTATGAATAAGGGTCACCAAGATCCGAAACGCGTAAGCCCCATCCTCACTTTTACCTGCACCATGTTATACTGGTTTTCATGGATTATTAATAAAGGCTATGTTTTATCAAATATCCGAGCTGCTGGATACATCCTTTCTGTAAACTTGGGTTTCCCCCGGTCTAGTGTGTCTACACCTCCGGACGCTCCCAAGCCCATAGCAGCACATTGTTGTGCCAGCCATATGCATATAATAGCTACTCAAGATTAAAACCTAGATGTTTGAAAAAAATGTGTAAAAACTTGCATGTAAAAAAAACAACAACTCGGATCAAAAAACATTTTTTATAGAATGAAACAAGGTTCTTACAACATATATTGGCCAGTAGACGCTTGCCCACCAATCGTGGCAAGGTGACCACCTTCCTAATCAGACTTTGCATCTACATTTGCATATAAATAGTTTGTTTAGGGCTGGATTTAGGGATGGTCAGAAGTAATGGGAGGGACTGGCCATTCACATACCACCTCCTCCTCATCCTCCCATAAGTATGTTCAGTCTGATATCATGTGATCATGTGACTACTCTCTGGTCACATGTCTGCAATGTCAGCCAGGTCCTAGAAGTGAACAATGCTTCCTGTGGATCACATGTGCTCTGTGTGTGACACTTACAAGTGCTGTAAGCGAAGACTCTGTATGCTTGCTGGAGGCACAGAGTGAGGAGTACGTGATACAACCCCCCAAAGGTCCAAACAATAAATGGAGTGCAGGGCCCGAAAGGTACGGCTCTAGCGGAGCAGAGCTAAATTCCAACAGTAAATTGGCCAGACCCAGCAAAGGTAATAGACTGTGCTTTATATAGACTCTGGTGTTATTACCTGCTGAGGTTCAGGACTGTTTACAGATTACACGGGATCTGAATGTCGGTTCTTTGACTGAAGTGGTTTATGGTTGTAAATAATAATAATCTTTATTTATATAGCGGGAACATATTCTGCAGCGCTTCACAATTCATATTCAAACAATCATAAGTAACAATTATCCCAAATGGACTATTTGTATGTAAAATCACTGCTGTATGTTTAAATACCGCTGCCAAGTGAGTGAACCCCAATACGCTCAGTGATCGCTACATCACAATGTATAGAAAGTGAAGCAACGGTCTGGTCGGGTTTCATCCCTGCCAGCTTCCAACAGAGTAACAGACACAAGGAGGCCTGCAACCCTGCTTGCTGTGGAAGGTCCTGAAGTGTTTACCCCATCTCCGGTCGAGTGTAACCATACAAGAACATCAGTAAAGGTACCAAAAAGACTTTATGTGTGAGTGTCCATCCTTCCATCTAAACCACACCGACTACGCTACCCTATTCCCCTCAACTCCATTAACTGCCCCGGGGAACCCCGCTCGTCCTGTAGGGAGCGGTTCCATCTAGCTGCCGCACATCACCCCGGGGGCTAAAGCAGCGCCGGTGCCATCACTGCACCACTACAGGTGGCGTCACGACAGACATTTTATTATTTTACTGCCATCCCCATCTATCCCCCTTTTTATCTGCATCCCCTGGGCCCACGGCCTCAGGCACCGCTACCCGTGACTCCCCCCAGAGACAGCGCCTGAGTGACCAAGTAACCCTAGGGCCTGGGCTGGACTTTTTCATATACTGAGTCATCAGTTTTTCCAAGCCACTGAATAAGGCACGCCTGTCATTCATATCCACTGCGGTAACACACTCCCCCCTTTGGAGAAAAGGTTTGCAGCCTTTATCTGTCTGTCAACTCAAATGAGGCTATGGGAATCATTCGTGGGGATCTAATGTATATCAAAATAATTCCCATGAATGGAGAATATCACTCTTTGCAATGTTGCAAAATTACAAATAGAAATATATTGTAATTTCATGTGTCTGTAATATATGCAACATTAATGTGTGTATACTATATGTTATCTTGGGTTCAATTGCCTGCAATAATATAAATTTGAATAGGTGTGTCTTCAGCCTATGTTATAGCTAATTATAATTCATGTCATCTATGTGCATTAACATGTATGTGGTCTACTATTTTAAGAGGAGTGGAGTGTTATAATTTTATGCTGTTGACAAAGGACTCTGTCCAAAATGTGTCCAGCGGTTTGGAGGCGATTTGTTCCCCAGCATGATAATTTAATGTGTGTAATGCACAAATAAATTTCATAAAGTATTGAAGACGTGGTCCAGTGCCGGATTTCTTTACTTGAGTTACTGTTGAACGGATCCCATGCATCCATCCAGGCACCAAGCGGCTTCAGGTGAAACCAGCTGAGCATTTCCCCACCCCGTTCCTTCGGTGTGTAGCAGTCCTGTTGCTAAATTGTTGCCCTCCTATGGCCCCCTCCATGTCTCCTGGTGTGCTAACCTGTCTCCTGGTATCTGCTCCATCTCTCCTGTCTCCTAGTATCTGCTCCTTGCTCTGAACACTGTGCTAATATGCACAGCTAACCTTCTTGCCACAGCTTGCATTGATGTGCCATCCTGGATGAGCTGCACTACCCGAGCAACCTCTATTGGTTGTAGACAGCACCTCATGCTACCTCTAGAGTTGAGAGCAATGAAAAAATGCAAAAGTGACTAAAACAGCCAAAAAGGATGAGAATAGAGAGATGGTCTGTGGTCACCACCTGCAGAACCGTTTCTTTATAGGGGAGTCTTGATAATTGGCTATTATTTCTGTTGTCTGCTCTATTTGCACAACAGCAGGAGAAATTGATTCACAATCAGTGTTGCTTCATAACTGGACAGATTGATTTAACTGAAGTGTGATTGATTTGGAGTTACATTGTGTTGTTGAAGTGTTCCCTTTGTTTTCTTTGAGCAGTGTACATCAGGGGCGGACATACCACATGTGCAGCTTGTTCATTGAACCGGGGCCCCGAGCTGGAGGGGGCCCTTGAGGAATTTAAAGCAATGGCTATTCACATAGCCGGCGGCAGCATCAGTATAATCAGGGGCCTGCTGCAGGCATATGATGATTCTGAGCTTACAAGGGCCCCTCTATCTAGCGCTGGTCTTATCTTTGGAGCTGTGCTAAGAGGAAGGAGGGAGCGACTCACACTGAGCCTTGGTGATTGATTCACTCTCCTGCTCAATCTTCTCTGTTGCCCAGGCCCTGCACACTGCACTGTGCGCTAGTCTGAATGATATGGGACTAGAGAGGTATGAGAAGGTGACGGAGTACTGGATACTAGAGGGGTAAATAGCATAATTTATTACCCCTGTATAGGGTGGTATGTGACATTGGTGCTTTACAGCCTGTCAGCCAGTTACAGACCCTCTTTTATAAGCACCTCGGCTGACGGGGGATCATCATGTGATCTGTGCCCTAATGGTAGATCAGAGCAGGAATCTGCAGCAGGAAACTACGGGGTGTCATAGGAGCTGAACACTTCCAGCCTTCTGGAAATGTAAGAATATTGTTTTACAAAATAAAAAACTAGTTTCCATATGAACCATGTTGTGAGTAGCGGTCACTGTTATGATACCAAACATGTTACTTTTATGGCCACTTTACACGCAGCTACAGGTAACAGGTTGTCCACAGGTAACTTACTGGCTGCAGTGAAATCATGGAGACATAGTTCCATTTGTACACAGCAACAAGATAGAACTATGTCTCCATGATTTCACTGCAGCCAGTAAGTTACCTGTGGAAACCCTGTTACCTGTAGCTGCGTGTAAAGTGGCCATTACTGTTATCTAAGTGGTGAAAAAAATTCAGAAGTTTTTAAAGAAAAAAATTGCACTTTGCACCATCTTCCGCGACCTGTAGTGTTATCATTTTTCTGGATCCGGGACTTATTTTCTGTATCTTGATCTGACGTTTCTAATGACACCATTTTTGGGTAGATGTGATGTTTTGATCCCCCGTTATTGCATTTTATTGCAATGTTGCGGCAACCAAAAAAGCATAATCGTGCCATTTGTACTTTTTTTTACGTTCCACGGTTTACCTATCGGATTAATTGATTTTATATTTTGATAGAGTGTACATTTCTGAAAGCAGCGATACCAAATATGTGTATTTTTTTTAAGTTTTATTTTCAATGCAGCAAAAGGGAGTGATTTGAACTTTCATGTTTTTTTATATTTTTCAAATTTTTTAAAATTATTTTTGTAACTTTTTCTTTATATTACACTGCCCCCTTAGGGCACCTCATCACTGCACAGACAGATTTCCTGTGTTATTTAGGCGGCCGTCACACGTAAAGATTTAGCTCACGATGTCGTACACGATGTCAAATTTGCATATCGTCCGAACGACGCGCAAAATCGCTCATCACAACGCTACACCCACAGACATCGCTCAGACGATTCCCCGATCCACCCATCCAGCGATCGTCAGAGCGATGCACTTATCATCAGTGGACATCGTTCATCAAATAGTCACACAGAAATCTCCTAAACGATGTGGGAGCAAATGTGGGCGTCATTGGAGCCCATAGGCGTGGTACATGGTCTCTAAGCTGCGCCCCTCACAACACCATTGGTGCTCAGTACTGCGTCCTCATTGGGTCAGATGTCCTTCGAAACATGGCGGCCTCATCTCCAGAATGTCCTGTGATGTTGGTCGCAATGTATATGTGTGCTGTACCCAGGGCCGTATTTGGAGTTCCTGCTGCCCTAGGCACTCTCAGTGGCCTGCCGCCCCCCCCCCCCCGTCACGGCTCCTCCCCCCCATTGTGGCCCCTCCCCCTGTCACGGCGCCTCCCCCCTGTTGAAGCCCCTCCTCCCGTCATGGCTCCTCCCCCGTTGCAGCCCCTCCCCCGTCACGGACAATCTTCCCATCAGTCGCAGTCTTCCCCCCCAAGCTTTGTGTAGCTTCTACCCGCACATTTCATCATGTAGTACATATAAAAGGTTTGTCCAACCACACTCCAGAGACCTACTGACAGGATGTTTAAATTGTGAGCCCCAACAGGGACAGTGTTGATGATGTATGTAAAATGCTGTGGAGTTCATAGTGTAATATAAGTGCAAAAAATATTATTCTTAAGATGATGTCACAATACCGGGATCAGAGGATCTTGTATTTCAAGGTCAGGGGCTCTCTGATGCCGTGTTGCTGTCTGCCTCGCTGTCGTCCTCTTTTGACACTGCAGTGCGGTGGATAAGAGAGCATTAACTGGTTAATAACAAGAAGTATGGAGTGTACTAACAGCCATAAATCCTCCCCGTACCATGTCCACCAGACATTGTAGGATTACTATATGGATTTTATTATTAGGGTACGGACACACTGGCGTGAAACTTGGATGAGTGCAATGTGTGATTTCATCTCATTGCACTCGGACCAATGTTAATCAATCTCTGAGAGCAGATTGTCAAGTGTCGGACGCTTTTTTCTCAGCCAGATTCAGGATGAGAAAAAAGTCGCAACATTCTGCAACAGTCTGCGATTCACGACCGAGACTCACCAATGCAAGTCTATGGGTCTGACAAAATCACGGACCGCACACTGACAGCACACGGACCACCCGAGAGGCATCAGTTTTTATTTCACTGATACATTATCATTCTGTTACTGAGAACACTTTAAAATGTTCCTGTAAATGATTCTACAGTAATAGCTGCTGAGGAAAGAACAGATTGCACACGGATGTGATCTGAGAGAAATGTTGGCCACTCGCACAGCAGTTGCCAAATGGACCAAAAACCGATGACACTCATCCGACTCTCCTGGATGAGAAACAGACCGATTGTAAGGCGGCGGGAGACAGTGTACCACCGTGTCCTCAGCTCCGTGCTGTGCATACAGTATACCACCATGTCCTCAGCTCCGTGCTGTGCACAGCTCTGTGCTGTGCACAGTGTACCACCATGTCCTCAGCTCTGTGCTGTGCACAGTGTACCACCATGTCCTCAGCTCTGTGCTGTGCACAGTGTACCACCATGTCCTCAGCTCTGTGCTGTGTACCACCATCTCCCCAGCTCTATGCTGTGCACAGACAGTGTACGGTACACTGTCTGTGCCCAGCACGAAGCTGAGGACATGATGGTACACTGTGCACAGCACGGAGCTGAGGACATCCCAGAAGAGACAGACAGACCACAGACGGGCGGCGGGACAACACTGAGCCCACCTGGAAGAACAACAACACCCAGCACCCAACACACTGCCCAGAAATCATATAGGACAGGCAGGCAGGAGAACTACAACTCCTGGCATGCCACACCCTGCAAACTCAGGAAGGTGGCGGCAGCTGCATGGAGGCAGACACACGGTACAGCCGCCATTATCACCATACACAGCGCCAGCCACAGCCTCAGTCCTTATGCTGCTCCTGTCCTCCTGCACCTCCGTCCTCCTCTCCTCTGCCCCTCCTGCTGCTCCTCTATCCTCCTGCACCCCGTCCTCCTCTCCTGTCCCTCCTGCTGCTCCTCTATCCTCCTACTCCCCCCCTGCTCTCCTCTGCCCCTCCTGCACCCCCCCTGCTCTCCTCTGCCCCTCCTGCACCCCCCTGCTCTCCTCTGCCCCTCCTGCACCCCCCCTGCTCTCCTCTGCCCCTCCTGCACCCCCCCTGCTCTCCTCTGCCCTTCCTGCACCCCCGTTCTCCTGCACCCCCGTCCTCCTGCACCCCCCCTGCTCTCCTCTGCCCCTCCTGCACCCCCGTCCTCCTCTGCCCCTCCTGCACCCCCGTCCTCCTCTGCCCCTCCTGCACCCCCGTCCTCCTCTGTCCCTCCTGAACCCCCGTCCTCCTCTGTCCCTCCTGCACCCCCGTCCTCCTCTGTCCCTCCTGCACCCCCGTCCTCCTCTCCCCTGTCCCTCCTGCTGCTTGGCTGTCCTCCTGCACCCCGTCCTCCTCTCCTCTGTCCCTCCTGCTGCTTGGCTGTCCTCCTGGACCCCGTCCTCCTCTCCTCTGTCCCTCCTGCTGCTCCTCTTGCACCCCCGTCCTCCTCTCCCTCCTGCTGCTTGGCTGTCCTCCTGCACCCCGTCCTCCTCTCCTCTGTCCCTCCTGCTGCTCCTCTTGCACCCCCGTCCTCCTCTCCCCTGTCCCTCCTGCTGCTTGGCTTTCCTCCTGCACCCCGTCCTCCTCTCCTCTGTCCCTCCTGCTGCTTGGCTGTCCTCCTGGACCCCGTCCTCCTCTCCTCTGTCCCTCCTGCTGCTCCTCTTGCACCCCCGTCCTCCTCTCCCTCCTGCTGCTTGGCTGTCCTCCTGCACCCCGTCCTCCTCTCCTCTGTCCCTCCTGCTGCTCCTCTTGCACCCCCGTCCTCCTCTCCCCTGTCCCTCCTGCTGCTTGGCTATCCTTCTGCACCCCAGTCCTCCTCTCCTCTGTCCCTCCTGCTGCTCCTCTGTCCTTCTGCACCCCAGGCCTCCTCTCCTCTGTCACTCCTGCTGCTCCTCTTTCCTCTCCTCCTGTCCCCTTGTTTCTGGCCCCCTGCCCCTCTGTCCTCTTCTTCTCTGTCCCCCTGTTTCTGTCCTTCTGCCCCTCTGTCCCCCTGTTTCTGTCCTCTTCTCCTAGGACCCCTGCTCCTTTCTCCTCTTCTCCTCTGTCCCTTGCACAGTTCCCTCACACTTTCCTCACCTGGTGCTGGCTGCAGACATTGGCGGGCTCCCTCTGAGCACAGTGATGCGCCAGCCGCACCATCCTCCAAGTGCCTCCAGGCGGCTGCTTCCCCGTTTCCGTGAGTCTGGAGTGGGCGGCTGGGTGCCGTGCAGAAGCCGCCAGAGCCGCCAGAGCCGCCAGAGCCGCCGGCGCCATCAGCGCAGTACTTGGGCACACGGGAGAGGAGGGAACAGAGCGGGAACTTCAAGTTTCCCCTCCGTTGCAGGCCCCTCCTTCTCCCTCGTCTCTTCCGGGTCTTCACTGAGGTGGGTGGGCGGGAAGGCAGGAGGGGCGGCAGGCGGGGGCGGCCCTGATGATGAAGGGAAGGGGGGGGTATGGGGGCGGGGCTTGCGACCCGGCTGGCCCGGAGTCGGAAAAAAAAAAAAAAAAAAAAGAGAACACGCTGAGACGCCGCCCCCTATGAGAATGGCCCCGCCCTAGGCACGTGCCTACGAGTGCCTAATGGGAAATACGGCCCTGGCTGTACCACATAACTAATTTTGAATGGGGAATAGGTACATAACGCCATCCCCCGTGTTGCGTTGTGCAGAATTAGCTCGCTTATGCGTTGCGCAATTAGTGAAGTGTAAAGTTGCGTTTAATTAATCATCCTGGAGCGAGGTGTGTGTGTGCATGAGTGGATATTACCAAACGCCTGTGAAACGCATGTGTGTTTGCTGTGTGCCCTTACTGATGTGTGATTTAGTGTGTGAGAAAGCGCATGTGGCAATCAAGCGGGATTGTGGGCCAAATGTATGACAACGCAAAGGAGACAAAGCGTCTCGGAACATTCATTGTTCCTGCTGGCCTAATGTTTGTGTCCTTCTCGACTGTGCTTTGCAACACGTGTGTCGTAACCACCATATATGTGGTCCAACATATGCGTCTTTGTATGTAATCTGGGGTCGTACACAAACAATGTACCAAATAACAAGTGCTGTGACACAAATCAGGGCCTTTTGGTTTATACGTTTTTGCCAAAAAACGCACATTAAGCTGCCTCACCAACTTCACGGTAGGCCCTGGTCGAGACAGTCCTAACTCTGTCCCTAGGTGCTGTAAAAAAAAAATTTGACCACTGTCACAAGGGCCTTTGGGGAGGTATGTGGGTCCTGGTCCCGCCCGTCTCTCACAGGACCCATAAGCCGGGCCCTTCTACACAAATTAACCAAATAGTGCCAACAAGCACCAACAAGCCAAATCCCTGGCTCATGTCACAGACAACAGGTATGCCTGCAACACACATCTCCGCTCCAATGGGCAAGGCCTGGCCCTCTTCAAAACATAAACTGAAATATCCTTAAATCTGGGTATGTTTAAAAACCAAAAAAAAACCTCTTCCGCCCCAAAAAAAAGGAACACATGTCCTGCCTCCAAGCCGGAGCTGCAGGACACAGTCAAACAGTGCAATGGCTAATTCCCCATGGCACCCTAATAATTAGGGGAGGTTGTGCTGCCAGCTCACAGCCCCTGTACCATTAAAGTACTGGCAGTACCGGTCCCTCATCTCCTGTGCCTCCTGCCGGCTGCTCCCACCACCTAATGGCTGGAGTCCTGCCATCTGTGGGGCATTAGCACGCCAGCCCCCCAACACCACCTCCCCATTGCTGGAGTCTATGCGGTCCTCAAAGTTTGGTGGAGTGTAGGCCTGGCGATCCCGGCGTCTCAGAAAATTGTGGAGGACACAACAGGCCATAACTACAAGGTCAATAGATTCGAGACGCATATTAATGGCCGTGTGGAATATGTGGAAACGGCTAGCCATGATGCCAAAGGCATTCTCCACGACTCGTCGTGCCCGGGAAAGCCTATAATTGAAAATGCGTTGTTGCGCATTTAGGTGTCTCTGGGGGTATGGCTTCATCAAATTAGGATGGAGCGGAAATGCCTCATCTGCCAGGAAAACAAAGTTCATGTTGCCACAGGTGCGATTGGTGGTTGGTAAATTGAGACGTCCATTCGTCAGTTTTTGCCCAAATGACGATTGGTCAAAAACCCCACCATCTGAAACCCTACCATTTGTGCCCACGGACACTGACACAAATTCATAATTGGCGTTAACCACTGCCATCAATACTATACTAAAATATGATTTATAATTGTAAAAAAAAGAACCACTGTGGTGGGTTGTGTGATCCGCACATGCTTCCCATCAATGGCACCTCCACAGTTGGGAAATTGCCATTTCTGGCTGAATTCATCGGCAGTGGCCAGCCATTCCTCAGGGTTTTGCGGCAATCGCATGTAAGTTGGAGCTAGAGCCCGCAGTATCGCCTCACAGGTCTCCGGAATGAGTTGGCTAAGGAGGGGACGTGATATTGCAGACGAGTAGACCAAGTCCTGCATGGTGCGACCTGTTGCGAGAAACCGCAGTGTGGCGGCCAACCTCTCCTCCGCAGGCACTGCTGGACGCATTACTGTATCCTGCCGTCTGATGAGTGGGCACACTGCTGCCAACAAGATCTGAAAGGTCTCATCTGTCATCCGGAGGAAATTTTGGAAGTCCCGTGGGAAGTCGTCCCGAAGTTGGTGCAGAAGGCGAATGTGGGAATGCTGATCGCGCTGCTGCAGCCACTCCCTGGCCCAGATGCGTCGGGGTCTCCTCCGGCCTCTCTCCACCCTCTCATCCTCCACACGTGCTGCCTGCACCAGCAAAGCAGCCCCCACCACGGCACGTTTTTCCGGATTCATGCTGTTTAGAGGCAAAACTATGTTTACTATGGTGCCTACGCACAAAGGTGTTTGGACCACAATGTGAACACCAGAACTGAAATGACTTAAGGAGCATGACATTGCCAAAATATGTACAGGTGCCCTACACATGGAGAAAACAGGTCCGAAAAAACAAACAACACCTACACTATGAATGAAGGTGTTGAGGAAGGCCACATGTTTCAACACGCCTAAATGTCGGGCCCAAAAAAAAAACAAAAAAAAAACCCATACACACAGTGAGATCCCAAACAACATCACACTTCCTACATCATTAACAACGCTTAACACCATGAACATCCGCCACACGGAGGACCATATGTATGGCAAAAGGTCCAACACACACAATAATTACTCACATGCAGTGGTCGCTGAGATGGGTGTCACTGCAATATCAAGTCACCAAAGTAACGAACTATGTCCCGATGACTCAAAATCAGCACGGCAATGCTTCAGTCCTTGAATTTTGCTAATTTACGCACAATGTAAACCCAAAAAACAAAAACCAAATAAACATGTAAACCACAGAGGTGGGCCAAGAACACAAACACAGTCCTATGTATTTTGACAACGCTACAGTTATCCACCTTCACAATGTATCACATGCAGACTCCCCACGTACATACCGGCAGTAACTCCGCAGCAAAGACATTGTGCATCTCCATGACACGCTATATATACACGGGCGAGCCAATGACAAGGCGAGACGTCCCCTTACCCAGGCGTGTCTCCTCAACGAGAAACCACACATCCACACGATGTTACGCCCGCCAAACAGGCGTGGTGAAACAATGAGCCACACACAACGCCGGGGCTATGTTCTACGGCAGGCGTGTCAGAAACCGCACGTACACCCCCTACGCAGCAGATACGTCCTGTCCCGGGCGTGGTAATTGCGATGTCTATGCATATCGCACCTGTCATGACCAACAGCTGTGTGATCTCTTAGGATAAATAGTGCACTGTGAACATGTGTGTTGTCCCTGCTGTTTTGTGTGTCTTTTGACTCAAGTGGGAGACACACCAGCCAGCACGCCAGGATATCTTTTGGCTTCCATAACTCTCTACCATTTTACACACTGTGTTGGATTCAGTCAAGGTATGTTCACATCATATGATGAGACTGACCCATCTAAACTGCAAGTCATTATATTGTACTCCAGTCACAAAGTTTGGACTGTCACTGTCACAACAGCACACATCCCATTGACTTGACCAACAATCTTGGTTTAAGCAAGTGTGGTGTTGTGTTATTGAGCGGGGGCTTGCCAAATTGATTATGGCCGGTGACTTTTACTCCTGTGGCTGCCATTTTACACATGGCTTGGACCATGTGCCACAGTGATTGATATTTTGGTTCATTTTTTTTGGAATCACAGATGCCCCGGACCAATCGGGAGTACATTACTGCCCTCATTGCCGCATACAAGGACAACCCCTGCCTGTGGCTAACTCGGGCTCAAGGCTACAACAACAGGGCCCTCCGAAATGCCGCTTATGACAGGCTCCTGGTGGTGGCCCGCCAATTTCTTCCAGACCAGGACCTCGACCGTGAGTACATCAAGACGAAGATCCAGTACCTCCGCACCGTTTTCGGCAGAGAGCACAAAAAAGTGATCCAGTCCCGCCGGTCAGGCATGGCAGCAGGGGCGGTATATCGACCCGTGTTATGGTACTATGAGCAGCTCCTTTTCACCACGGAGCAGCAGGAGCCACGCCGACCACTCGAGAGTGACGACTTTGCAGATCCACAAGAGCCCAATGTTGGGGATGACGTGGAGGGGGCTAATGTAAGTTGATCACCTTGACCAATCTTGCAAACTGATCACACATTAAACATTGTTTGGCCACATCTATGGCAAGTTAGCAATGTAGAGAAGGCAACCATAGACCCCATGTGCCTCCCATCTTGATTAAGGTGTTTCCAAACCCCCCCAATTTTAGCAAGCAATCGATTAGCACACAAGTAGTGAGTGTTGTGTTCTTGGCCTAAGCTGGAGGCCCTGTCATGGACTTTGCTAGGACATCAGGCCCAATGTGGTTTCTTGACATACTTGTAACTTTATCATTTTCGACCAAATGACCACCTAAACTGTAATGGCATGTGTGCTCATGTGTTGTTCCTTTCATCTTTTTAGGATCCGCTTGAAGGTCCCTCTTTGGGGTCGGTGTCTGACTGGCAGGACGAGCCTACATCCCAACCGCAGGAGGAGGGTGCCGCTGCGCCCAGCCGGCCCCCTCTGCCTTTAACACGTGACAGGGCACGTACACGACAGGCACCCCCAAGCTCAGGGCCGGACCTGGTCTCCCTGGCCCAGCAAGTCCTGACCCAGCAGGTGCGTGAGCCACAATGCCCCTTTGCTTCTGTGGTGGCGGAGCGTCTCCCCACGTTTACCCAGGAGCAAAGGGAGCATTGTGAGCGCGTCATGATGCTGGTGATGGACCAGGCCCGTTTGGGCAACCTGACCCCCCATTCCACCTTCCCTGCTCCCCTTCCCCAGCCATCAGCAAACCCCCCGCCTGGCAGTACATGGGCCCTCCGCCCCATGTGCAGCAAGCACCACCACCTGGCCCAGGCCATGCAATGCCTCGCCTAGTGGCTTTGCACCAGCAGCTGCAGCGGCCGGACAACCCTTTCGTCCCAGACGGTGAATCTTATTTTGGCCCCCGTTTTCAGAATAATTAGAGCTCTCTTTTTTTAAAAAGTTTGCCCGTGGTTTTTCTTAGGTTAGTTTTCTTATTTGACCCCGCTAATTGCCCCTCCCTACTCTTGATATTTGTTTTGTGTGTGCCCTACCTGCGACAATTGCAGTTGTCTTTTTGTTGCCCATATTGTGTAATTATTTAATTTGTCTGAGGGTCTGGGCCTGGCATTCCATATTTTTTATCAAATTACATTAAATTTCTGTTCCCACACAGCCACAGCCAAGGCGCTGAACGCTCTGGTAGACCCCGGAGCAGGAGGAACTGATCCTACTCACAGGGCCAGACCTGGGAAGGTACATTCCTTGGGGCACATATCAGAATAAGATAGCCCCCTTATATCTGCTATTGACATCTCTAAAGACAACCAACACCATCAGAGAACAACAAAAGCACCAACTAGTCAATACAGGACCTGTGAGTTCCATAGGTGCAATATATCCATATTGTTAGAAGACTAGACAGCGATATTTTGATAAAGACCACGGGACGTGGTCAAAACGTCAGCCCTATCGCATTAAATGTCTGTATGCAACGTAAATAAATACACAACTTCACTTGGAGAAATCTTCGTGTGTGCAGTGTTCCTTGAAAGACTTTGTTCATATCGGGACCCAAGGGACCCCTACACTAGCACCTCTACCACGTCAAAAAGGTGTGCACGCCAAGCACTATTATCACAGATCAGTCATGGTGGCCAATGGGAGCACAGATGTGTCCCCAAGCATGTGCTGACACTATGAGCCGCATTGATCTGGATTATGTTACACGTGTGCATGCACAGGCTTGCATATGGGTCTGCATAACGCTGTTGAGCCATATGCACCTGTGAAGGCGTTGTGAACCACATGTGCAGACGCAGGCCGGGGACTACACTATCTTAATATGTTTGTTGACGGTGCTGTCTAGTGTGCTACATGTACATGTGCAGATGTGTTGTGTGGTCCAACAGTTACTCACCGCGCAGCCTGGCAATCCTGGCACGAATGTCCAGAATGCGTCCTGGGCACTTGAACTTGAGATCCGCTATTTTGTGCTGGATCTGCTTCGGAGTCCTGTCCACACACAGCTGGCGGAGCAGGGCTCGCTGGATCTTACGCACAGTGCTCAGGTTACGCAGCCTGGGGTGCCGGTGGTGATGGCGGCCCCAATAATCCAATCGATCACAATGATCGATTAGGATCATGAGCTCCGCCATCCCCCACGTGGCAGCGCGCCCTGTTGCGGCCATGCCTGTGCTGCAATGTGCACGGGCGGAGCTAGTACCTAGCAGACGGAATGAAAGCGAAACCGAAATCATTACGTCACTACGGTCGCTAGCGTGGTCCAAAAAAACATACAAACGCGCTGGACGCGCGGTGACCCGGCAAGGAACACTTCTACGCGGCCTACGGAACAACAACCCGTGGGCGTGCCGTAACTAAACCGTTGTTTACGGCGGAACGGCAAAGCGTTGAGAGTAGGAGCAGACTGGATTGGGTCCATAACAAGAATATAAATGAGTGTTTCGAGTTAGCCGCCTTTGGGTTGTGGCCGTAACTTCAATACAAAAATGCATGATCAGCTAAACGGCGCATGTGTGTATTGGTGCTGAAGTGACAGCTCCACAAAAAATGGCGCCATGTCAAGCGAGAACCAATCGTAACGCTGGAGCTTTAACCAATAATAGCAGACGATGGCCCAGCCAATCGGAACGCATGAGGGTTCAGGAATCACAACTGAGGAGGCGTGACACAGGTGAATACCCGGCACGCCTACGTGTTGGATTTCGCCATCGCTGAAATCACACGTTTCGTGCGATGTCGTCAAATTACACGTGTCGATTGTGCGTATTTAATTGGCCGACATCGTCAAATCTGAGGTCCGGAGCTCAGATCACGATTTTGCGATTTGATCAGTTCTCGCTCGTCGTATCTTGCCGTCACACGCACAGACATCGTTCAAGCGATGTTTAGTCTGGCGCGTTCAAGCGATATCTTTTAAGATATCGTAGCATGTGACGGCCGCCTTAGGGAGAGGCTTCATCATCCCCCGCACAGCACAAATTTTCACTTTCTGCTGGCAACATCACTCGGGCATCACTGTCAGGAAGTGATTCATGACATCATTGGGGTCATCAGTTGACCCCGTGCAGTCATGACAGCACATCAAGGTCCTGTGATTGCATTATAAGGCTGCGAATGCCAGTGAGGAACAGCGCGATCTCCACTGCAACGCTTTGGATCGCACTGTCAGTGATTGACAGTGCGATCTAAGGGGTTTACAGTGCGGATCGGATCGCTGATCCAATCAGTGCTGTTAGCTGCACATGTTAGCTGATCAGGTCAGTGCTGACATTTGCAGCGAATGATGTGAGCTCAGCGCGTGAGCTTGCATCAGGAGTAGGGGACACAGCCAATTGTGTATACAGTTGTGGCCAAAAGTATTGACACCCCTGCAATACTGTCAGATAATACTCAGTTTCTTCCTGAAAATGATTGCAATCACAAATTCTTTGGTATTATTATCTTCATTTAATTTGTCTTCAATGAAAAAAACACAAAAAGAATTGTCCTAAAGCCAAATTGGATCTAATTCCACACCAAACATAAAAAAGGGGGTGGACAAAAGTATTGGCACTGTTAGAAAAATCATGTGATGCTTCTCTAATTTGTGTAATTAACAGCACCTGTAACTTACCTGTGGCACCTAACAGGTGTTGGCAATAACTAAATCACACTTGCAGCCAGTTGATATGGATTAAAGTTGACTCAACCTCTGTCTGTGTCCTTGTGTGTACCACATTGTGCATGGAGAAAAGAAAGAAGACCAAAGAACTGGCTGAGGACTTGAGAAACCAAATTGTGATGAAGCATGAGCAATCTCAAGGCTTCAAGTCCATCTCCAAAGACCTGAATGTTCCTGTGTCTAGTGTGTGCAGTGTCATCAAGAAGTTTAAAGCCCATGGCACTGTGGCTAACCTCCCTAGATGTGGACGGAAAAGAAAAATTGCAAGAGATTTTAACGCAAGATTGTGCGGATGGTGGATAAAGAACCTCGACTACCATCCAAACAAGTTCAAGCTGCCCTGCAGTCCGAGGGTACAACAGTGTCAACCCGTACTATCTGTCGGCGTCTGAATGAAAAGGGACTGTATGGTAGGAGACCCAGGAAGACCCCACTTCTTACCCCGAGACATAAAAAAGCCAGGCTGGAGTTTGACAAAACTTACCTGAGAAAGCCTACAATGTTTTGGAAGAATGTTCTCTGGTCAGATGAGACAAAAGTAGAGCTTTTTGGGCAAAGGCCTCAACATAGAGTCTACAGGAGAAAAAAAGAGGCATCCAAAGAAAAGAACACGGTCCCTACAGTCAAACATGGCGGAGGTTCCCTGATGTTTTAGGGTTGCTTTGCTGTCTCTGGCACTGGACTGCTTGACCGTGTGCATGGCATTATGAAGTCTGAAGACTACCAACAAATTTTGTAGCATAATGTAGGGCCCAGTGTAAAAAAGGGCTGGGTCTCCCTCAGAGGTCATGGGTCTTCCAGCAGGACAATGACCCAAAACACACTTCAAAAAGCACTAGAAAATGGTTTGAGAGAAAGCCCTTGAGACTTCCAAGGTGGCCAGCAATGATCCAGACCTGAATCCCATAGAACACCTGTGGAGAGATCTAAAAATGGCAGTTTGGAGAAGGCACCCTTCAAATATCAGGGACCTGGAGCAGTTTGCCAAAGAAGAATGGTCTGGCCCATTTTTGGAGTTTTGTGTGAAATGATCAATGTTTTGCTTTTTGCTTCATTCTCTTTTGTGTTTTTTCATTGAAGACAAATTAAATGAAGATAATAATACCAAAGAATTTGTGATTGCAATCATTTTCAGGAAGAAACTGAGTATTATCTGACAGAATTGCAGGGGTGTCAATACTTTTGTCCACAACTGTATATATGTCTTTGGTTGTTAAGGGGTTTAAGACCCACTCCAGTGTTTTTTTTATTGCTGATCTGGAGTGGCCCTTGAAATTTAGGCCCCCTGTATTATACTCACCCTCCTGCTGCTTCATCCTCCATCACCGCCGCTCCAGTCACTCTGTGGGGATTTGTGACTTGTCATCAGCTCCAGTGTTTCATGGAAGTACCAGAGGTCACAAATACATACATCTCTATGAGAGCCTGGTTTTGATCTCATCCTGTGTTTGTTCTGGCTCTGATAGAGATGCATTGAGCGCCTGTAACATACCTTCTTCCTTCCGGCCAGTTTGAAGTTACAGTCACAAGATCGCGCACTGCAGAACCAGAGTGGGGTTGGTAAAAGGTGAAGCTGGTAGAAGGTGAGTATATGACTGGGGCAGAGGGCTTACATTTAAAGCACCACTCCAGCGCTGAAGAAAAAAAAACTCAGGTGATGTTGTCTTATAAATAGTGATAAGCTGACATCAGAGAAGTGTCAGTATACCAGCGGTGCGGGATGTTAGCGGTGCAGGAGATCAGCGTTGCCCTGCAGATGATTTCATTGGTATCAGCCGGGTACAGAGACACTTTACTACTGTTGGCTTATCACGATTCATAAGCCGCCCCAGCAGAGACCAGTGACCTCTCCTATAGGGTGACCATTATCTCCTGCACCACTGACCTCCCACACTGCTGGTATACTGACACTTCTGTGATTTCACTTATCACTATTTATAAGCCAACATTAGTCCAGGACAGTGTGCTCATCGCACAGAGGACGAGACACTGCTTTGGGAGTGGGCTGAGACACCACATTGCAGGGAGGAGGAAGGGGGGGTGGAAGACCCTTGTGTACACAACAATGACAACCCCACCCCTGAAAGTAGTGTCCCTAACATGATGGTTTGTTTCAGGTAAGGGCAGAGGCTGAGGAAGTGACTACAGCCTCTTCCCCTGCTATGATGATGTTCGGCGTGAGTTTCCCAGCATGCACTAGGGCACTAAGAGGAATCGTTATCATAGCAAAAAATAGAAAGAAAAAACCTAATATCTGTTAGATAATGTAGAGAGGGAACTGTAGGGAATTATTAAAGGAAGTATATTAGAAAATATGTTAGATTATAGGGATAAATTAGATAGGAAGATAGGATAAAAATGCTTGGACTTGGACTAACCCTTTAAATGGTATATGATGTCGGCAATCACTCCCTTCAACAGAGCAGGCCGAAAGTTGAAAAGCAGCAGAATCGCCTGCAGGAGGGTGACCGCTCCATGTAGAGCAGGTAGGTAGCTGTCAACCAACTACTATTGGTTCTTAGGCCCATAGTAAAAACTAAAACAGTCCCAGACAACCCCTTTAAGTTTTGTAAAAACTAAATCCTCTTCTCACTACAGTATTATTTCCTCCAATATGTAAACTAACGACAGCCTGTACTGCGATAAGTCATAGACTGCGATAAGCAGATCCAGATATGACATATCAATTGCATGACAGTTTTGTGTTATATTGAGTTGTTACATATGGAATAAATTTATTGTTTAAATGTGATAGTTGTGTTCTAAACAAGTAATGAATGGTACTAAATACATTATATATATATATTCATAACTTTGTTGCAGTATGTGGGGGGGCCCAGACAGATGTGTATATATCACATACTAAGCAACAGTATCCTCCAAGGCGGGGATGGAAGCTCATGACTCCCTAAAAACATGCTATGGAGGACAACTAGCACATAAGCAGTTAAACTTTCTCCTTTGAATATTTACTACAATACACCACCTAGATTTATATAGGTGCATCCTTTATCTAGCTGAGAGATATACTGTATTTGGTAAGTACCACTTTTGTTAAGCGTGGTTGATGAAGACAGTTATCTATCACTTATTGATATCACAGAGTCGGAAAACTGGGGCCCCACTGATAGTGACAAAAGGGCTCTGCATAGTGGGGTCCCAGTGGTCAAGTCCCCAAAGATCAGTAAATTAAACCCTATCCTGTAGATCCAGTTCCCATTTTTCATCCATCAATATTGAATATTTTTCTTGTGTGTATCATATATTTGCATCCCTTTTTCTCTCATCCTTTTTTCTAAACTAAAGGAGGCAGCAGTTTCGAATTTCTTTCTCCGTTTTCACTTAGCAAAGAATCAGTTAAAAACAGATGAAAATATTTAAAGGAAATAGATGACTTAGGCCCCTTTCACATCAGCGTTTTTTTCAAATTGCGGCAGATGCGGTGAAAAAAACACATCTGCCGCGATTACCGCATACCGGCTGCACTTGCGGCACGGTTGCGGCGCGGTTGCGGCAAGCCCCATACAACGTATAGGCGGGCTTGCGGCAGGTGCGGCAAGTGCGGTTTTGGCACTTGCGGCAGGTGCGACTGCGAAAAAAACCGCGGCTGACAGCATTTGTTTTCGCGGCCGTACCTGCCGCAAGTGCCAAAACCGCACTTGCCGCACCTGCCGCAAGCCCGCCTATACGTTGTATGGGGCTTGCCGCAACCGCGCCGCAGCCGTGCCGCAAGTGCAGCCGGTATGCGGTAATCGCGGCAGATGCGGTTTTTTCACCGCATCTGCCGCGATTTGAAAAAAACGCTGATGTGAAAGGGGCCTTACATTTTACATACATTTTTATTTGATCCCCATAGACATGAATGGCTGATCTTAACTGTCAAAAATACATGAGACTTTATAGAACATGAACTAAGTTAATGGAATGGATAGATGTATCTATAAAGAAATGATGAGTGAATTGTTTAAAGGGAATCAGACTAGTGATGGGCGAGTAGCGTCATATTCACACTCGCTATACTCGTAACGAGTAGTTTTTAATACTCCCATATTCATCTGAATAGCGAGTCCAATGTTAGTCAATTAGTGATTGGCTCCACCCACACACTTCCGGCTATGAAAGGAGTCTTTCCGCTACAGTGCGGGAGGGTGGGCTTTTTAAATATTTTACTACATAAAACACTTTGCTGTGCCCCCCAGAGACCCTAACATTCAATCTGCTCTCACTGAGGTGGCAACTCCCTTTGTGTACTCAAGGGAGCTGGCAATATGTGTCAGATCGATAACGATCGACACTTCACTCACGAGCACCTGCGATACTCAACTAACGAGTATCGCAAATACCGTACTATCCATGCGAGTAGTGAATAGTAACGATTACACTAAATCTGACATCAGGTTTTTGCTACCTCATCTGTGAGCAGCATGACCCTAATTCCAGCGATGAGTCACTTACCTTACTGGGTGACGCAGCTCTGATTAAAAACTGTTTTTTGTGCTGCATATCTATCTAAATGCTAAACTCTTTATAACCCTGCCCATAACACTGATTGACTGATTTCTGTGTAAATGTGCCAATAAGTGTAAAAGCGTGGTTGGACTACCTGGCAGCAGACCAAGTAGTCCTTTTGTGGTTATCTCCTGCTGATTAAGCAGTGATTTTGTGAAAAGTAAATTAAGCAGCCCAGAAAGTGATGTATCACTGGAATCAGAGACTATTTCGCTACATTATGCTTCTCTCAGATTAAGTAGCAGAACCTGGTGATAGATTACATTTTTGATCCATGTAATGAATTAGAGTTTGGGATGATAGAGAAAAACTTTTTGTTTTATATGAAACACAACCAAAACGGATCAAATATGCACATAATAAGGAAAAGGAATACAGTCCTAATGAGGACACATGAATGTTAAACAGACAAGCATATGGATGAAAGACGTATTCAATCTGATATTAAAGCTCAAGATTGTTATTAGGATGAAAATCAGACCTTTTGAGAACAGTAATGTAAAGAAGACTTCAGGAAGTGAAGAAAGTTCATATTCACTGACATGCAGAGATCTTAGAAATGCAAAGAGCTGGAACATTATCAATCGATATTATGAAAACTTATTGTACAGTGATTAAAGGGGTTTCCAGGCTTAGGGGTAAAGTCTGTAGTCACTTCATGTGACTGCAGACTTTTGAATTATCACATGGCGCAGTGTATGTGCTGTCAAGATTCACCAGTGCCAGGGCCGGGTAGGTCCATGGCTGCAAGTTTATGATTTGCATGCATGCAGTTGTGTGTCAACTAGACATGAGACCTTGCTCATTTCAAGTGAATTGAGTGAGATCAGTCACTTCTAGTCAGAATGTGGCTGGAAGTATGCAAATCGCATATTGAATATTTGTGGTCACATGACCGCTCTTGGCACTAGAGACTTCTGACAGTGCGCCCTGTGCGAGCTATGAGGATTCACAAGTCTGCAGTCATATAGTGATTGCAGATTTTAGCCCCAAGTTTGGACGACCCCCTTTAACTTTATTTACCCATTTACTAATCTGCCTGCATCTCTGTTGTTTGAAGAGATGTCTAAGTTATATCTCTGATGTAGACCTTTTATGGAAGTGTGGCGTCCCTGCGGATCCAGTCATCACAGAGGTACTGCACCCCAGCCAAAGGTGTAGTACCCTGCTCTTGGGTAAGAAGGGGACATGACCGGTGTCTAGACACCCAGGCTAGCACTACACCTCCCCAGGTCAGGGTTAGGGCGAGATTGCTCCTAAGGGAGAGCACAGTCCCTGATCCTCTCTGGAAAGGAGAAACGAGGGTAGAAGGGATGGTTGGAGAGCAGCGTTTAGGGGAGCATCCAGGAGGGAGTGAAGTCAGGAAAGACACACAGTAATGAAGTAGGACACGTGACAGAGAGTATAAAAGGACAATAGAAAGATCTAGAAGACAGTTGGTGGGTGACTGGCAAGAGCAGTAGGAGTCTGTGAGGGTCAGAGAGCCTGTCAGAAAGAGGACAAGACCATGAACAAGGTGTCCAGAGGACTGGAGCCAGTGGGAGCTCATCCTAAGACCTGAGGGAAACACAAGACCTGACAGAGGAGTGGAGAGAGAGAAAGGAGTGCTTCCAAAGACAGAAGGCGTCCCAGGTGACTGGGTAGTGAGCAGTCCACCCGGGGACGCCCACATCCACACTGACTGGCGGCAGCGTAGGGAAAACCAGGATCCAGACTAGTGAAGAAAACCAGGCTCAGATAGCAACCTGGAAGCTGCAGTATCTCCAAGTGCCACAGCCGCCACCGCACAGACCCAATGAAAAGGTGACCATATTGGGTCCAGGGGACTGGAAGAGAGAGGTTGCCCTGCAAAAGCCTGCGGCCACTGACTTGGTGCTCTGTGTGTGAGGTGCAAGGCAGGAGGGCAAAGCAAGCGCAAAATGAGATGACCGTGAGAGGACAGTTGAAAGGGGTACCGGTTAAGTGTCACCAAGCTACCCGGGAGATAGCTGGATCCCCTCATCCAAAAACTCAGCGCTCAGCAGGCTGTTACTCAGTGACGAGTGTTGTAACCCGGAGCAACACACTGTGAGTAAAGACCTTGGGACTACACCCCGCTGTGTTTGTGAACTTAATTGTCGCACCTTCGTCCTTGTGCTGTAACATCAATACCAACTCACCCAGTAACATCTGTTGCCCTGGGTTAGCCCTACCCGTGGAGGGTTTACCAACTTTGCTGCGTTGTCACCAGCCCCAGAGGAACTGTATAGCTGCTGCAGCCATCACTAGCCACAACCCGCAGGTGAACAATTCCCAGATCCCAAGTTCAGTAATCCCTTAAAGCCACAAAAACCTCTCCCCTTTTTATTGACCACTTAAAGGGGGCAATGGACCGAGTCACGCCACCATGACATCCCCAAATGCATCGTCAGACCCTGCTCCAAGTACCCCACGGCCCCCAAAGGGCGAGTCAGTATCACCCTTGATTTCTATATCATGCTGTGGCGGCAGTTTTAATTTTAGATAATTTTTTAGATTCAGACTTACAAAAAAATATTGCTAAAATTAATAAGAATTAGACCGACTAAGAAGAGATCCCATCATTTTAGGAATCTCAATAGTTTAAGAAAATACATCACAATTCGCCCTTAAATTTTCAGTGGCATGATGGAGGTGTAAATCAGACATGATAGCCATGGAACATCAAGATTTCTTTTATTTTATGTGTCACTTTTCTGTAATTCATGTTTATATTTACATTGGGCACATTTCACCCGGATATGCCCATTTTTAATTTTTTTTTATTACATATTCATAGCTGGTACCGATAAAAAAAAGTCACAAAAGCTGTCAAGTGCTGATGTAGAAGTCAAGGAACATCTCTATATAAAAAGCATACCGTATTTTCATTATTATTATTTCCTTGCCTTGAAGAGTGCAGTTCAGTGTTTTGCATCGTCATATACCAGTAAGGTCCCAATTGCACAGAGTTAGCCATAAATATATCACATCGAGCACCTCTGTAATAATAGGTAATAGCACCTTGCATGGTTACCTTTGCATATTGTATATTTTCCAAATAAACATTAAAACATTTTTAAAAACTTGCAAAGATAATACGCTGAACATTGAGCTCAATGCAGTGTGAACCTAAGCTAAGCAGGTCTTAGCATTAAACTAAACATAAGGATCCCTTCGTTTGAGTGTAGTAAATGGTTCAGTAAATGAAGAAGCACCACACAGAGCTGTTGGTCATAAGATACTACAAGAAATGTCTTGATACTCATGACTTTTAGTTTTTAGTTATCCTTTTAGAACAGGGGTGGGAAACCTCAGGCCCATAGGCCGCATGCAGCCCTCAATGACCATTTCTGCAGCCCCTGGTCAGATTCCTGGCGACCGCAGTGCTCGGGCTGGCAGCCGTGTTTTGCTGATGGCCTACCCTTTAAATCCAGCTCCCCAGTGATCTCTATGCCCTATTTTCAGCTTCCCCATTGAAGTATATGCCCCTAGTCTCTCCTGTGATGTCTATGGCCTTAGCAAACCTGGAAAAGCAGTTGAGAAGCAACATGATCAATATCACCTAACATCACAGCCGCACTAGAGAAAACCAGCTTCAACTGTCACAGTAGTCTGCGTTGATGGTTTAATAAAATATAGCAGGGTAATTTTCAAGTTGATGATTTTGTGTTACCCACGAATAATGGTAGAAATTTCCAAATGGCCCTTGGCAGAAAAAGGTTCCCCACCCCTGGATTACAACCTTAATGTCCATTTCTTACTGGACCAAATGCAACCTTTAAGTTGGTCATCTATGGTCCTCTTGACTATTGAAGATCTATGGACCTCTTAAGTGGGACAATCAATCCAATTTACGGGGTCTGACATTCTAAATTTTGTGATTCATGCCTTCCCATCTCTTCTCTATAAAGTATCAAGCATAATACCCTTTAATCATTTTAACTCTTTAGTACTCAGGGAACATAAGCCACCACCATAGGTGTATGACAGGGGCTTATCTACTTTTGCAATGGGGAAAAACAAGTATGCATGTGCATAGGGGAGTAAGGAGGAATAGCTGTTCGTCAAATGATTGTTCATTTATTGGATACTGAAGGTTTAAGGGCACCTTTAAGGATTCTGTTGTAATATCCAGCACTATCCAGTGACAAATTCTGTAGTTTCTATGTATGTATACTGTAGAGCAGGGGTCCCCAACCTGCAGCTCGGGAGCCACATGTAGTTTGCCGGCCTGAGATGTGTGGCTCCTGGCTGTCTTCCAGCTTTAGACATAAGCATCAGATTTTGCAAACAGTCATGGAGAGCAGGTCTCCAAGTGGTGACTTTTGTGAGTAGCCCCACACAGAAGTGCAGATCTGCATGAGGGTAAGGTAAGAACCCCTGGATTTTGGTATACTGCCTCAGTGAGATTTCTGTGGAAAAGCTTTTATGGCATTATACTGGTAATGGGGGCTCTGTGTGTCACTACTCTGAGGGGACAGGAGATGGACGTGGTTCGCGACACTCTCTGAGAGCTGAATGTGGCTCAAGAGCATCTCTCAGAGCTAGATGTGTCTTGCGGCCGTCTCTCATTGCTGAATGAGGCTCTCAATATCAGAAAGGTTGGGGCCCTCTTTCGTAGAGTATAGAACATTTAATTGTTATTTAAATTAATCTTTCACCAAAGTTTCTAATTATGGCCACTTGTCAGGACCAACAATAGGACATAGCTAAGTAGCAAACCTTGGAAGCCCACCTATGAAGAATTACTACAAGGACTGTAGCTTATCGTTGACAAAGTATCCACCCACAAGGAATTTCCGCCATGTAGACGGCTATGTGGCAATGCTGTACATGGCATCCATGTGATTGTCAACACATTTATCTGCAGCTCAAGATAAACTATACATACACGAGTAACAATCACTAACTAATCACTATTAAGTTAGAATTATATATTTGTAGTCAGTGTGTGGAGCCTCCTAGAGTATATACAAAGTGACATACGGGGTAACAGTTTGGTTTGCCATAAGCCACAAGCTCTAATTATTTGTATATATTACAGATCACTGCACTCATCTATGCCATAGGATAAGAAGGACAAAACTAATTTCTACAGCCATGCTAAAAAATAAAGGTAGAAAGAGCTAGTGTGACTTAGGTCAAACACGGGTGATTTCCCAGTGTAATAAAAGATTAATGCTCAGGGGTTTTTGGAAGCTTGCTTTCTCTCTTTTTATACCTTTCCTTTGGGAAAACACCTAAAAGCAACACTGAGGATTAAAATATCCTTACTCGCAAGCATATTATATTCCCGTAATGAACATACATTGGTTATATTGCCTCACTATTAAAAATGGCCATCAATAAAACCCATCATTAAGTGGCAGGAATTACATATTTTTCTAGCAGCGAGGAAAACCGCCATAATCATCCTCCTTGATCAGACTTAGTCACTGATTATGTAAAATGAATCATTTGACCAAAAGCCTAAAGCCACTAAGGTAATATTTACACATCTGTTCTTCACATAAGGAATATGTTTTATCATGTAGATGTTCTTCACCACAAACAGGTTGACATTAGCAAGTCTAAAAAGTGTTAGTTAATGAGCAATAGAAGAAAATAAATCATGAAAACTCTCCATATATCAGTATTAAGATTACCATACACCTTAGATAGAGGGTGGTCCAATAAACAATCAGTTGATGGCTACGGTCAGCCAAGCAGGCAGGTGTTATCACTGGTCGGGGGGGGGGGGATATAATCTGCTGACACCTCAGACAATGGCTTATGTCCCACAGGAAAAATATCAGCTATTGACATATTCTGTAGGGAGAGTGTTGGTAGGTGCCCATATATATTAGACAGTCTCCACTTTGTGTTTTGCTGCACTTTTTTGGGTAGTGCATTTCCATCTGAAACGTTAGACTCCAGTACTTTCTGGTGGAGTCCATTTTATAGACTAGACACAATCCCATGTATCTGGCTACAAAGACAGATACCGCTAAAAAAAATGGACAAAGTCCAAAGTTTCATGTTTTGAAATCAGTTTTTGTAAGTTAAGTCAATGGATCAGTTGGGGGGGAACATATTTTTCATATGAAAGGCCTGATGCTGTAGTTAATGATGGTAAACACCTGGTCAAAACCTAGCCTTAGATGGTTGACTGCTCTCACCGAAATCTGGACTTATCGAAGTCCTTTAAGAACCAGGCTCTCATGGAGTGAAAGAGGTATTTTACTGTGATCATTCTTAAGGAAACAACAACAAAAAACATACGGTAATTGGAGTACTGGAGCGTTTTCTGGATTTTATGTTAAACTTTCTCAATCAGACCCAGCCTATTGTTGTTGAGATAAATTGCAAATAGAAACAAGTTAATTCAGTGTAATTGGTTCTTTACAAAACACCTAAACCTTATATGAAATATATCCGAGGGCAATTGAGTAGCTCCTCATAGATTGAAAGGCTTTTCTTGTGGAGTAAATTATGATGAATTTACCAGGATGCCCTCTCCTAGCTAAAGTCTGGCCATTTCTGAAATAGTTGGGTCCACCATAGGAGATGAATCAGTAACCATTGTGGATATCATTACATGCATACAGGACATGTAGGATCTAATGGTTATTTATGACTTAAGCAGAGTTTAGTGGCAAGTAATCTGTTCCATAATCCACTTCAAATTGGGTTAACCCTTTGCTTGACTTTTAGAGCTTGTTCCTTTACCTGGTGTCGAAGGCTAGACCCGGACACCCTAGTGGACCAACCGGACAATGCGACTCATTGAGTTGCCCCTACAGTTTGTACATTTTTATGGATGCTACTGGTCCAATATACATGATTTGGTGTACCATATATCTTATACCATGGGAATGGTGGCCTTCCTTGCTATATACAAATGCGAACATATATGTGTATAAATAATGCCATCTTAGATTTCCTCTACTTTTTTATCTCCAGCTGGTGATGTTCTAGGGCAAGTTATAGATGTCTTCCCCAATAAGTATCCAAACTGCAAGGAAAATCATACTTTGAATGTCCATGACAGCTCACACGTCACTAATGAAAGATTATGCTTGGCTCTCTGGATAGCAGACACTCTCTCTAGAAGTTTGGAGGTTGATTCTATAATTTAACAATAACTTATTCTACATATTTATGTATATATGCTACGTTTAACTGGTAACAGTAGAAAGAGAACCCACTTGAAAAGTAGAGGCGCACACATCAGCGGTCATGTCACACAAACGTTAAACTGTGGATGAGCATCAAGAGTAATTACATGCAAATATCTGCACAAAACCATTGAACCATTCCTTACCACGGTGATGACAGCAATGTCAAAGTGAGATAACAATAAACCTTCAACGTCCACAATCAAGTACTGTCACATGGTAAATGTGTTGGTCATTACATCAATCAAATCCTCTTAACCCGTTTTGCTACCTAATGAGTTGCAGCACCGTAAGTTAAAGAAAAAAATCTTCAGAGTAAAACATACATATCCAGTTTACATCTATATATTTATATATGTATATATAAAATCATGGGATCATCAGCCATGTCCCCTGTCATAGCAAAATAGATAGATCTAAAAGAGGGCGTTCTTTATTTGTCTTTGCACTGAAAAGCTTTAAGATGAAGTATCTATCTTTATAAACAAGCTTCCAAATGTCTACCGATAGCTGGGTGATGCCTCTAACTTTAAAAAGGCACTTTTGTATTCTTATTAAATATATTTATTTATAGAACCGACATAAAATGTAAAATTCACATCCAGGCATATGATACTTTATCTTCCTTTTTCATGTACGTAGTCAAGATTGACCATATGTCGTCGTCCTTCTAATTAAACAGACCATGTACATTTTACCTTAACAAGCATTCTCCTATCAGCAGTTAAGTGTGCCATCAAGTCGGTTTCCCTGCTTGATGATCAAAATTGTCTGCACTTATCTGAGATATGTGGAGGCCCCTGATGAGAATGGGAAATGGTTGTAATGGAGGTGGACCAACTTTGTGTGTTACTTATGCAGTTGTATTGTATTTTGATTCACTTTGCCTATAGCAAAAATAGTATAACTTAATTTTTTTCTCTATATGATATCATCTATATTCACCATATGTCCATATTTGCTCAGCCATAACATTTATAACTATGGTCAAGCAGAAATTCTTAATGACTGGGGGGGGGGGGGTTAGTCGGTGCTAGCAGGAATTTTTGATGACCGTGGGGAGGGAGGGTGCTAGCAGAATTTTTTGATGACCAGGGGGATGCTGGCAGGATTTCCGTGCCGAGGCTTCGCTTACCATCTCCCCGCCGCCGCCTGCTGCTACATCGCCGCGCCGGTGGCCGGCCCATTTCTGAGGGGGGCAGCCCAAGATGTCCCCCCTGCCACCTGGGCCAGTCCGCCCCTGCACTGATGAAAGGAATTGTTGTGGACAATTTTGGTGACAATGGTACACATGAAAATCTTCAAAATTCTCAATTTATGGGTAAAATTTGTGTTCAATGAAGACAGATTACTGATTTGATGCAGAGGGGAGAAAGGAGAAGAGAGGAAATAGAAAAGAGTTCCCCAACTCAAGGCCACCAACCGTGCATGGTTTCAGGATTTCCTTAGTATTTGACAGTTGGAATCATCCCTGTGCAGGAGATTAAAGGGGTTGTCTGGGCTTTTTGTATAATTTCCGTGTGTATCTAGGCTGAAAAATGTTGACAGTCTGTAATTTACACCTTGTCAACATTTTGCATTGTAATCTAGATATATTTTGCGTTTGCAAGAGACCAACCAGGGGCGTGTTTGTTTTGGAGTTTACATGCAAATGCATATCTGGTTGTTTACGCCCAGACTTCTACAAACACGCCACCCCCCAGTCTCCAATATGACCTCCCACGCCCATTGCATACAGTGCTCACCTACTCCACTGACACAGTGTACCGAGTCCACAGCTGTGTGAAGGAGATGACCGCTGAGTGCACTGAGCTGCGGATTCTGCACACTGTGTCAGTGAAGGAGGAGAGCGCTGTATGCAATCCAGTGTCCGCTCACCTCCTCCCCCTGTGGCATGCTGTCAATGGAGCAGTCATGCGCTGTCCTCAGACGCTCTGTGTCCTGCTCTGTGCTGCTGAAGATACAGAGAGGAGGAGCATTGGCTTCACTATAACAGACCGCTGGGACACAGAGTGGGGCACAAAGCCGGTGGCAGCGCGGGGCAAAGAGCCAGAGGCAGCAAGGGGCACAGAAGCCAGTTGCTGGGGAGAGAGGTGGACTGGCTCCACTGACAGAGCGACCACAAGGGGAGGAGGTGAGTGAACACAGGATTGCATACAGTGCTCACCTCCTCCACTGACACAGTGTGCCAATTCCACAACTCAGTGCACTCAGCTGTCATCTCCTTCACACAGCTGCGGATTCCGTACACTATATCAGTGGATGAGGTGAGCGCTGTTGTTGTGAATTCATTGGAGCTCCCTCCGGTGGTTGTTGCTGGTGATGCAGCTGACTGTGTGGGCTTCACAGGTGATAGTGATGATTGGCAATCTGGTTCTTGGAGCATATAATGGTTTGAAGTGGATCAATCCTTGCCAGTTGTCTTTGGTTCCTGGAGTTCACATCTCTCTGGTTTCTTCTGCTCTGTGGAATTCTTTGCAAGCTAAGTGGATGTTTTTTTTTATTATTTTGTGGCACACTTTTGTGTGCTTAAGGTTCTGCTTATGTTTTGTCTTATTCTAGTTGTGGGTTTGCAATTTAGTCTGTATATTTGTTTATCTGCTCTCAGTTAGGAAGTTTTCTTCCTAGGAATTTTACCATTCACGATTATCTGTTATTTCCAGTTCTGCTGGCATTTGATTTATAGAAGTCTGCAGATATAGAGGGCGCCGAGTCTTAGTGACTCAGGGTACTTTTTGTACTATCTGCTGTTGGTGGTTTTTTTTATAGTGTTTTATACTGACCACAATAGTATTCTATCCTGTCTTTCCTGTATAGCTAGTTTGACTTCTTTTGCTAAACCTTTTACTCTGCCTGTGTTTGTTTTTCTTTCTCTTGTTTCCCAGTTAATATCTGTGGGGGCTTGCTATTCTTTTGGGGTTCTGCTCTGAGATAGCATTTCCTACATCCATCTTTAGGAACAGTTAGTTCTCCGACTGTGCAGAGGTGTCTAGGTCTGGTTAGTTACATCCCACTGCTACTTCTAGTTGCTGTGTGTAGTCAGGGATTGCGGTCAGTACAGTTACCAACGACTTCTATGGAATCTGAATGTTACTCCTGAGTCATCGGTTATAACACGCTGAATGCAATGAGGGTGGGTGGTCATATTGGGGACTGGGGCGGGCCTGTTGGAGTCTGGGGGTGGCCAGACATGCTGTAGACTGGGGGCCTTTTTGTAGGAGACTGGGTATAAACGACCAGATATGTATTACATTCAAGCTCCAAAACAAACACGCCCCCTGGTCATTCTCCTGCAAATGCAAAATAGATTTATCTAGGTAATAATGCAAAATGTTGACAAGGTGTAAATTACAAACTGTCAACATTTTGCAGCATAGATATACATATAAATTATACAAAGAGCCCAGACAACCTCTTTAAACTTTAAAGTGTAAATGTAATTTCATTGAAAAAAACAATACTGCACTGGTTGTTATTGATGGGTCACATAGCAGCTAAGACAATGATTTTTTATGCCATATGACTGATTTTAACACATTTTTCTGTGCTCTTTAAAAAGCTGCATTTTCTGTCTGTGTGGGAGTGCCCAGCAGCTGATACCACTGTCTGTGAGAGCAGGCTGGTAATAAGCTGTGTGAGGAGCCAGCAGACAAGGGTTTAACAAAGACTGCTGTGTGGAGACATATGACAGAACAGAGAAGCTGGTATAAAGGAGTTTACATCCTGACATTGCTCAGCTCTATGCTGTACTATGATACATTGTCTCACAATTTGAAGAGGCGGCCAGAACATCCCTGTCACGGGGCCTCCTCCTAGACTTCAGCGTTCCTGAGGGTCCCCGGAGCCTTCTTCCAGCCTCCTGCACTCTGCTCCTCGCTGAGATCCTGGTGTGGACGTCCTGGCAATGTCATTTCCGGTTTTGGGATAAAGAAATGGAACAAACAAATTTCAGTGGAAATCATTAACATGGGAGGGGGCTGTATCCTCCTTTCTCTGCTCTACCTTGTATGTAGGAGAACAAATGTTCAAATAAAAAACACAGAATCTCTCACAGACAGCATGGCTTGTGCCACAGGAGGAGACAGCCTTATCTGATAACTAGATTTGTGCCTGTCAACTCCCCTCAGAAGCAGGGTGGGCAGAAATGAAAATGAGAGCTACACTTCACTACACTAGCAGTGATACAAAGAGTACAGAGGGGGGGACATAATACCAGCTCCAATGGGTGTGGACATTTAAATAACATTCACATACTTCAGACTATTTGATTGTGAAAGTAATGAGCCAAACTAGTGAAGCAGCTGCCTGCTGGGCGTAAAGGTGCTTATAGCAAGAAAACTACAAAGGGTACAGTAATTGTTTTACATGTTTTAAAGGTCTGCCCAAGCACTATTCAAGGGCACTATTAGTATAATACTGAAAAATGACCTGACAGAGTCCTTTTGATATTACAGCAGTCCACTGTTTGACTAGATTCATAGCAGTTCTACATTTGTCAATGTATCCTAAACATTTCTAGTAGGAGCTAGAGCCAAAGAAATGGGCTAATCAGGCTGAGGTTCAAGAAAGGCTGGGCACTGGGAGAAAGGTCAGTATGTAGGAGGGTGATGGTACAAAAAGTGGGTGTTTTTAAGGGTGGCATGGTGGCTCATTGGTTAGCACTGCAGCTTTGCAGTGCTGGGGTCCTAGAGTCCTACACCAAGGACAACTGTGTTAGTGTGTTTCATCCCACACTTCAAAGACAAACTGATAGGATATTTAGATTGTGAGCCCCAATGGGGACAGCGTTGCAAATATATGTAAAGCGCTGTGGAATTAATAGCGCTATGTAAGTGAATAAATATTATATTATTATAAGGAGGATACCCTGGTAAGCAGTGTCAACATGTGAATGAGTGGATGCAACGGTGAAGTTTTGACTCTATTTAGTGTCCTTTTTGCCCAACGAGCAGGAGAATCGCCCATTTCCTAATTGATTGCTATCACACTTGGTGCATCCTACACCTCATGGTCATCTTCTCTTCATAACTTTTTTGTTTTGTCTACGTCCGCCTTTTGACAATGCACCTAATTTCAGTAATATCCCTTTGTCTCACCGCAGGTAGATTATTTTCATGTCAGCAATACTTCTCTTTAAGCCCAGTGCTAAAGACAAAGAAGAGCAAGTAATCCAAGTCACAGTCACACACAGGATGATTTTTTTCCATAAAGCCTCACACGCACTTACAGAACAAAACCAGAAAAACCCACACTTTAAATTCTACAAAGGCAAAAAAAAAAAAAAAGTATTAAAAAATGAGGTAGAAGTTTGTGTACAAAGTTTGGAAGTGCATCACGCTGGACTAGAAAATAAAATAAAGGGAAATTTACCTCAGAATAACATCAGGAACCAAATAGCGAGGAATATTTGTGGCTTGTTACCCTTACTATCGGGAATGAATGAATATGAGGTCGTTTAGCATGTTTTTAGCATAAATTTACTATTTGGCATAAATAATGGTGAATATGTCGGGCTGAGGTCGGTCCAGATCCCTCTTTATGAGCTCCTCAGTCTTTAAGGAAAATTTTGGTAGCAGTATGAAATCAAAAATTGTGACAAAAATGTGTTATTTTTTTTCTACAGGAGGAAGGGAATGTTCACACAGAAAGTCAAAAATCCATATAAAAAATGCTGCAGATGCTGAATCCTTTTCCAACTCCTTCTAAAAAACTCTGTGTGAACATAGCCTAACCGCCTGTGCTAAATTACCCTGCAATTAATCTATGGTATGGTCAATAACTGTAGATGACAAAAGCTAAAAGATTTGTGATTGAAGGTTTTTTTTTTTACAAAGGTTGAGAAATTAGTTGGAGTGTTGGGTCACATATTCATGTCCATAAGGACAGCTTTATGGATCATTGATCTCCAAACATAATTTATCGCCATATCAGGTTTTATTTCTATCCCTTCCCACCTTTTGGCCAGCATACCCAATTCAGCTCTTGTGGGCCAAAATTGTAGGACAAAGTATTCAACACAGAACACATTTAGTCCTCCTTTAGTACACTATGCTTCTTTATGTGTGTAGCACCTGCTGTGGAAGCTATCCCAGCAGTGCCTCCACTGTTACAGCCTTGTGGCTTACTGTTGATTTAGTATTAAATGTGCTTTTCTTCCACATTTTAGTGACATTTTAGTCACAATTTTATAAACATAATCTGGTAGGAGGCTTACACAACTTTACATCCAGGTGATGCCAGTGTTAACCTTGTGTTTGCCACATATTCCTCGTTAGATGGGTGCAGTCATTGGACTTTTGTAATATTGTCACTTATATGCACATATTTATCCCCTAAATTGTAATTTGTAGGGGGTTATGTGTTTGCACTAGTCATGCATGATCAAATATCACAGAATAACATACAGATCATACTTGAAAACATTCATTCCGGTTGAGGTAGGTATGGAGATTGACCTCTGTACAGACACCTCAATACAGTTTGTATCTGACTTATCAGCAGACAAATTAAAAAGAAAACCTAATGAACAATCTCACCTTCAGATCAGGCTACAAGAGCAGCAGGCTTCCCCGGAGTCTCCCTGAGAGACTAAACAATCATCTGGTATGATAATAGTAATTACAACAAGGTTAAAAATGTCAGTGGGTAATGATGTCAATTGAGTAAATTTCCCTATAACATCTATTAGCCCTGCATCCAAAGGGCTTAAAAAGCAGGCAAATACCATGTGTTGTGAGTGAAAAAAGATGGCTGCCCACAGTCTCTGAAGAGTAACAGTCTATAAGTGCCAAATGTTCTCACATAATAATTAAAAAAGTACAAAACTCTATCAAAAGGGTACAAGAGAATCACAGGGTTTGGAAAATGGAGACCTGAGATGTATAAAATGCTCCCAATAAACACAGCTGAAAGGAGCAGCAGGGATTCTGGGTCAGTTCAGTTTTGGAGAAAGTTGGGGGCTCAGTCCTTGGCAGCAGGTGGATGGTTAATTGCCTGAGATCCAGGGGGGTCTTCTTCAGCAAAGCTGATTTCATCAGGAATGATGGCAGACACCATAGTTACATCCAAAGAGTGTGAAGGAGCAGACTGTCATGGAGAAAAGTAAATACAAGTTAGTATGCTTTGTAGGTGAGATTTACATGCAAAGGTTTTCTGACTTATTTTTTCTTATTTTGCCTCTGGCAAAGTCTATATTTTTTGCAGGAATAACATGCCCTATCCCTTCTACAATGTCGCAATTTAAAGCGTAACCACTATTTAAATTTTTATTTAATAGTAATGCAGAGCAAGTGAATATAATCTTGTTTCACATAAACTTTATTAATGAAATCAGGAAGGAGAACATTAAAAAAAACTTCCACAAGATGTCCTCAGCAGGCTGTGTGTGAAACTCATTTTTAGTCACCTCAGTATTCAGGGGCGTGGCCTACACTGTGTTCACAATACAGATAAGACACTGTCAAATTACCTCATGATGGCATCCTGCTGAGCTCAAACAGCTGCTGGGAGATCTTATCTGACTTCTCTGTTTGCAAGGCCTCAGCTCTGGCTGAGCAGAGCCATAGAGAAGTCAGATAAGATCTCGCAGCAGCTGTTTGACCTCAGCATGGTGCCAGGGTGAGGTAATTTGACAGTGTCTTATCTGTATTATGAATACAGTGTAGGCCATGCCCCCTGAAGACGAAAGTGAGGAGAATTAGCTTCACACACAGCCTGCTGAGGACATCTTGTGGAAGGTTTTTTAAGGCTTTCCTTCCTGATTTCATTAATAAAGTTTATGTAAAACTTTATTATATTTCCTTGCTCAACATTACTATTAAATAAAAATTGAAATGACGGTTACGCGTTAAAGCTCATGGGCCCCAATGCATAAATTCCAAAGTAGCCTTAATCATTGCAAATAACAATGCAAGCATTGGTTTTTCCATGTGTGCCAAAAGGACTTTTTTAAGGATATGAGAGTTCTCAATACTTTCTATGGAATGTGATGGACCTTTGTCTTCAAATACTGTATAAATGTACAGTATGTAACTATACACTTTCTGCACTCCCAGTACCGTCTCTACTCGTTTTCGTGCTGGGTTTTATAAATGAGAAGTACTTGTTCATTTTCTTAGGCGGCCGTCACACGGAACGATTTCTTGCCCGATATCGTTTAAGCGATCTCCTTTTTGATCGCTTAAGCGATATCGGGCAAGAAATCGTTGCATGTAATCAAGCGATTTAAGATGTTAAATCGCTTGATCGTGACATCGCTGATCTGAGGTCCGGTTCTCAGATCTAGCGATGAGCGATTTGACGATCTGTCTCATCGTGGTGTATAACACCACGATGAACGATCTCCCAGCGCAGAGTCTATGCTGGGAGATGGTAACTATGGTACACGTCGGGTAACTAAGCGACGCGCGGCGCCTAGTTACCCGATGTGTACCATAGTTACCAGCGAGATCGCGGCTCCACATCGCTGGTGAGTCTGTCTGTGTGACATCTCACCAGCGATGTGAGCGATATTGTAAGCGATTGCGCGTGCACGTGATCGCTTACAATATCTCTAAAGATATCTCAGCGTGTGACAGCCGCCTTAGGGATATTTCCTATGACGTATCAGTATCAGGCCTATATGAATGCATAGAAGTTTCTCACCTGACGTGCTGAGTGAGGAAAGAGATGCTCCATCTCGTTGAGATCGCTAACTTTCCCTTTCAGTTCAGAAACATTATGATCCATCAATGTAGCACCATTTTGAGTACTTCGGTTCGAAATTCTGCCATTAACACCTCCGGCAATTTGTGGAGCCGACCTCTGGTCCTGTAACGCCTTACACTTCAATAGTCTATGAGAAGTAAAGGCGGAAACAAAAAAACAATATTTATGGCACATTTAGATGCAAAAAGTTTTTTTCTGTTACATGACACCTGATTTAAGTTACAAGCCCATATATTCTTTTGTGTGTCTTGCCAAATTTAGGGTTTTTTGGAGCATAAGTATCAAAAATCTCCGCACAATCATATCAGGAGCAAACATAGAAATCCTGGGCCCAGGAATGTACATGCAAATCAATGGGTTCCATAGCAAAATCCCTAATTGGGCCCTACACAAAAATGTTTCCCTTTTAGCCCTCGCATCAATATAAGGGCCCACACACAACCCTCCTAACAGCATAACTTTCCTTCACAGCCCTCCAAACAGTATGATTGGTCCCCATGCTTCCCCCCCGACACTCCAAACAGTATACTTGTATCCCAAACAATTTAATGGCCTTCCACAAGGCTTCCCCCACATAGCCATGAAAACTGTATACCGGTCCAGCATAGCACTGCGACCAGTATAATGGCCCCTATGTAGCCCTGCAAATAGAATAGTGGCCCTACATAGCTTTCCAAACTATATAATGGCCATCACATAGCCCTGCAAACAGTATAATGGCCCTTCACAACCCTGCAAGTAGTATAGTGGCCCCACATATCTTTGCAAAGTGTATAAAGGACCTTACATAACCCCGCAAACAGTATAATGGCCCTCACATAGCCCTGCAAATAGTATAATGGCCACCACAAACCCTGCAAACTTGTAAAATGGCTGTAGGGATTTACACTCTCAGATAAGCACAGTTTACACAAGCACACAGGCAATGTGACTTAGGGTGACGTTACACTTGACGACGTTCCAGCGATCCCGACAACGATACGACCTGGTAGGGATCGCTGGAACGTCGCTACGTGGTCGCTGGTGCTATGTCAAACAGTCAGATCCACTCAACAACCCAGCAACGATATGGCGACCCGTATAATGACCTTGGCCATCGTTGGGAGCCTGTAACACAGCAGCTAGTCTGACAACTCAGACCTACGTGGCTGGGTTCTGAGTCACCAACGAGGTCGTTGTTAAGGCGTCAAACACACCGATGCATGCTGCCCAGCGGGAAATCGACAATCAAAAAATGGTCCAGGACATTCAGACACGTTCGGTGATATAGCAGGGGCCTGGTTGCTGCTACGTGTCAAACATTGCAAGATCGCTGGCGAGGTCGCAGCTGCGTCACAAAACCTGTGACGCAGCAGTGATCTTGCTAGCGATCTCGCTATGTGTAGCAGGGGTTTTAGTCCAAATGTGCAGTTTTATTGTTTTCACAAAAGTCCATGGGATTCAAAAAGCAGTGCTAGGACCAGTCCTGCCTGGCTTTGCTATAGGCCCCCACATAGCTTTCCAAGCAACAAAATGGCACCCAATGATTCAAAATAAAATCAGGCAGACACAGCTAAAGTGTGATGCTTGGCAAGGGGGACCCAGTCTTGGCACTGGCACCAGATCCCTGACTCCTGGGCCCCCTAGTGGCCACAATATCTGTTGCTATTATGCCACTGCTGATGGACCCAGAAATAGTGTGAATTTGGGCTAATAACAGCCATGACATTGCCCATTAGGTTGTCATAATTGACTAACTAACCCAGTAGAGGTGAGAAGAAGCCCCTCTATCTAACCATTAATTAGTTGTGGTCAATGCTTATCACAATATCTAGGGTTTTGAAATGGTATGAGCAATGATAATTCCGAACATAGTAGTGTAAAACAGCTGGCACCCGCTGGGTATGAAGAGGAATCAGTATTGGAGGTAGACTACTGGCTCATATGCTAATTTCCTCTTTTCAATCCACATTAATGTGGATCATTATTAAATAGATTGTCGCATAAAAAACAGATATCATCTGTCGATAGAACAGATGAGACATGTATGATTGATAGGGGTCAGACTGCTGGGAATCCCACAGATAATGACAATGGGGGTTCCAAAGTTATTAAACATTTGCAATTGCTCCATTGTCTAAAGGAGTTGTGGTTACACATATTTATACACCTCTCTATTCACACAGGGGACTTTATACAGGGGATTCATAGTATCATCACAGTATCTCAGTACCTGAACCCTAGCAATCATACATATTCTATCTATCCTCTTGAAAAGTGATAAAAATGGAGCAATCTCACATAAAGTTCCGTGAATCTCCCTGAACTGCCAGATTTCACACCAGAAAACCCGTTATAGGGACATGGCTGGTACATTTTTCCATGTTTGATTTTCCAGCTGCTATGTTATGCATTTACTACTTCTGTAATTATCATTATCATAAAATTAAGTCACTTTATTTTATAAAAAGTTAGAAAAAGTACAAGTAAAGCAAGAACTCAGAGATGTAATTAGGAGAAAAAAAATATCCGTTAAAATTATCCCCTCTCTACAAACCCTCCATAACTAGACAAATGCCCAAAACTATGTTCCAATGGGTGCTGCTTTACTTAAAGTACCGTCACACGCGGCAATTTTGCTAGCAATATCACTGGCAATTTGCTGGTTGCAGTGATATCATGGACACATTGTTCTATTTTGTTGCTGTGTACAAATGGAACAATGTGTCCATGATTGCACTGCAACCAGCAAATTGCCAGTGAAATTGCATGCAATGTTGCCGCGCGTGATGGTACCTTTAGATTGCAATATATTCTAATATCCTCATGCAATCAATTAAACAGTATTTGAAGTGTCCCACATTTTCCTTGTTCTTTTTATATATGATACTGTAGAAATGTATTTTTGCCCTACCTCCCACGATATCCAAACATCAGGAACAGCACACAGAAAATGATGCAGGTCACACCGATGTGAATTCCAATGATGATGCCCGTTGTAGAAGACTGTGCCCGCTGTTCATCACCTACACAATTGCAGGATGGATTTAGCACTGTGTACAGAAATAAGGGGTTATATAAAAAGTCTTCTATAATTTGGGGGACTATTTTGGGGGGATATTTTTTATATTTACCACTTGGAGAAACCTTATTTTTTTGTTTATTCATTTTCGTTTTTTCCTCCTCTTTTTCAAAGTGGCGTACCTTTTTTTGTCTCTATCTACATCGGTATTTGAGGTCTTGTTTTCTGAGAAATTAGTTGTTATATTGAATATAGGTATGCAAAAATATTTACACATCAGTGGTCTGTGGCCCCTGGACAAAAGCCTTGCAATCCTCTTTCGGTCTGGTGCCTATTCCAATTATCCAGCTTAAATTCATGATTCGTCGACGATGCAATAGGTAGTGGAAGTTATGCAGTGCTCTGGTCCGACGGCCACAGACTACTAACTTGACTTTTAGAGAAATTACCGTGGTTATTGTGTTGACTAGAGGTGTGCAAAAAGATTTACAGGGCACACATCAATAGTCTGTGGACCCTTGACCAAAGTTAGGCTGCCTTCAGACTTGCAGATGCATCTGCAGCGTTTTGCAGATGCATCTGCAAGCATCTGCATGCAGACCGCGGCCCCTATGTTTATAATGGAGCGCACGGCGGTCTGCAGATGCTTGCGGACCGCCGTGCGCACCCATTCACTCCTATATGTGATCTGTGCGCACGCGGATGCCTGCGTACAGATCACACACTCTCGTCCGCACCAGGGACGCGAGATGTCGCGTCCATGGTGCGGGGCGGGAGTGTGTGATTTGTGCGCAGGCATCCGCGTGCGCACAGATCACATATAGGAGTGAATGGGTGCGCACGGCGGTCCGCAAGCATCTGCAGACCGCCGTGCGCTCCATTATAAACATAGGGGCCGCGGTCTGCATGCAGATGCTTGCAGATGCATCTGCAAAACGCTGCAGATGCATCTGCAAGTCTGAAGCCAGCCTTATGCAGTCCTCCGCCTATTCTATTCCTAGTTGTCATAGATAGTGGAAGGTTTGCAGTGCTCTTGTCCGAAGGTCTCAGACTACCAACATGGCTTTTAGGGGTGTAACTACAATAGGTGCAGGTATTGCAATCATACCCAGGCCCTGAAGCCTAGGGGGCCCCAAAAGTCATTTTGGCCTATAGAAAAAGATTAATGGTATTAAAGATATGCAATAAGTGGGGCTTTCATATTGGAGCCCATGAGCTTCAAGTTACACCACTGAGGGTACTGCTAATCTTTTGATCTTGAACGACATAATTCATTTTGATAGAGAATGTGTTAAACAACAGAAAAAATTCCCAGCTACTGTGAAATTGAAATAAAAAGGCAATTCTGTTCAGTTCAGTTCTGTTCAGTCTGGTTATAGTACTATCAAATATACAGTGTACATATTCTACAAAAAAAAAATGTGGTTTCAATCACCATATTCTAAGATTTTAACTTAATAGTGTTGTAGAAGGCCTTGATTATTGTGGGAAAAGCTATAGTTTTATTGGTAAAATATGAATATCTGATCTGTTTTTCTGTTTTTTTTTTTTTGGGGGGGGGAAGAGAAGTGACCAAAAACCAGTGATTCTGTAAATTAGTTTTTTTTCCCATTTCGGGATAATTATTATTTATTATTACATAACCATTTTTCTATGGCGCTTTACATGTGAAAAGAGGCATACATAGACAAGTACAAGTTACTATATGGAATAAGTATTTTGATATTTTATTAGTTTGAACAATTATGCAAGTGTCAATGACAAATATATACCGTATATACTCGTGTATAAGCCGAGTTTTTCAGCACAAAAAATGTGCTGAAAAGTCCCCCCTCGGCTTATACACGAGTATATACGGTAATCATAAAAAAAAAATATATATACCCGTCTGTATACAGCCCCCCCCCCCGTGGTATACCGGGCCCCCCCTGTGGCAACCTGTAAAGGAAGCGATGATTATACTTATCGGGTCGCTGTCGCCGACGCCGACGCTCTGTCACCGTCCGTCACCGCGCTGCTCCTGGTCTTCATGCTTCCTTCACCGTCGCACAGGAAATGACGTCATTTTCTGTGCTCCCGTGAAGGAAGCATGAAGACGGGAAGGAGCGCGGTGACGGACGGTGACAGAGCGGCGGCGTCGGCGTCGGCGACAGCGACCCGATAAGTATAATCATCGCTTCCTTTACAGGTTGCCACAGGGGGGGCCCGGTATACCAGGGGGGAGGGCTGTATACAGCCGGGTACCGCTGTATACAGCGGGGGCTGCTGTATACCCCTCTGGGGCTGCTAAATACCCCTCTGGGGCTGCTGTATACCCCTCTGGGGCTGCTGTATACCCCTCTGGGGCTGCTATATACCCCTCTGGGGCTGCTGTATACCCCTCTGGGGCTGCTGTATACCCCTCTGGGGCTGCTGTATACCCCTCTGGGGCTGCTGTATACAGCTCTGGGGCTGCTGTATACCCCTCTGGGGCTGCTATATACCCCTCTGGGGCTGCTGTATACCCCTCTGGGGCTGCTATATACCCCTCTGGGGCTGCTGTATACCCCTCTGGGGCTGCTGTATACCCCTCTGGGGCTGCTGTATACCCCTCTGGGGCTGCTGTATACCCCTCTGGGACTGCTGTATACCCCTCTGGGGCTGCTGTATACCCCTCTGGGGCTGCTGTATACCCCTCTGGGGCTGCTGTATACCCCTTTGGGGCTGCTATATACCCCTCTGGGGCTGCTGTATACCCCTCTGGGGCTACTGTATACAGCTCTGGGGCTGCTGTATACAGCTCTGGGGCTGCTGTATACCCCTCTGGGGTTGCTATATACCCCTCTGGGGCTGCTGTATACCCCTCTGGGGCTGCTGTATACCGCACTGGGGCTGCTGTATATAGGGGCTGCAATACCACTTGGGCTGCAATACCACTGGGGCTGCTGTATATAGGGGCTGCTGTATACACCACTGGGGCTGCAATACCACTGGGGCTGCTGTATACAGGGGCTGCAATACCACTGGGGCTGCAATACCACTGGGGCTGCTGTATATAGGGGCTGCTGTATACACCACTGGGGCTGCAATACCACTGGGGCTGCTGTATACAGGGGCTGCAATACCACTGGGGCTGCAATACCACTGGGGCTGCTGTATATAGGGGCTGCTGTATACACCACTGGGGCTGCAATACCACTGGGGCTGCTGTATACAGGGGCTGCAATACCACTGGGGCTGCTGTATACACCACTGGGGCTGCAATACCACTGGGGCTGCTGTATACAGGGGCTGCAATACCACTGGGGCTGCAATACCACTGGGGCTGCTGTATATAGGGGCTGCTGTATACACCACTGGGGCTGCAATACCACTGGGGCTGCTGTATACAGGGGCTGCAATACCACTGGGGCTGCTGTATATAGGGGCTGCTGTATACACCACTGGGGCTGCAATACCACTGGGGCTGCTGTATATAGGGGCTGCAATACCACTGGGGCTGCAATACCACTGGGGCTGCTGTATATAGGGGCTGCAATACCACTGGGGCTGCAATACCACTGGGGCTGCTGTATATAGGGGCTGCAATACCACTGGGGCTGCAATACCACTGGGGCTGCTGTATATAGGGGCTGCTGTATACACCACTGGGGCTGCAATACCACTGGGGCTGCTGTATATAGGGGCTGCAATACCACTGGGCTGCTGTATATACCACTGGGGGCTGCTGTATATCATTTTGCTGAGGCCTGTATACCACTGCTGGGGGCTGTATACCTGTGCTGGGGTCCACCCTCGGCTTATACGCGAGTCAATAGATTTTCCCAGGTTTTGGGGGCAAAAGTAGGGGGGTCGGCTTATACACGGGTCGGCTTATACACGAGTATATACGGTAATTTTTTTATTGTGCTATTTACATGTCAGGGAAGGTGATAATTCAAACATTTATGCTTTATATATTTTTCCGGATTTTTTTTTTATACATATTTTTACTAGTTTACTAGTGCTGTAGCTTGAACCTGCAATGTTGTAATATTGCAGTCTGTTGTAATAGTGATTATCTCCTGTGTGATGAGCAGAATGTTAATGATGAATTACGATTTATGTTTTATTAGTTAAAATCATTCTGAGTTTAGCAGTCAAGGGGGCGGTTCTATTCAGTGATTGACAGTCTTCCCTTGTGACAAAGGACCATGAACTTGGGCTGAAGAGCATAGAATTCCAATGAATAAAATACAAATTACAATGAATCTTTTCAAGCAATCTATATATATCAATCTGTTCATCTTCTTCTTGCTTCTAACATATAGCTGGCAGCTCAGACTTCTTGTTTCAATATGACAAACTCCCCTATAAAACATTATTCAATGGCATTCATTTTTGGAGGGTGCCATTTATTTTCAGGGAACATTTTTGTAAACCTGGACTGAGCCCATCTATCATTGGGATTACACATTTAATCCTAGAGGATTAGCTCATATTTTGTGTTTGTGGGACTTTTAAAAAAGGAGAATATTTGGGAGCCGAGGTTCGAGTGACAAGCAAAAAGTTTAAAACCTATATGCACCGTCTTATGTATGATTGAGGTTATGGTATAGATGAGGATTGGTATATTGCTCCAGTTCTAACAAAACCTATCATCCATGACATGATATATTCTCTTATTTTACATGCAGTTGGCCCTACTCCCCAATCAAAAGAGCCAACACTAGAAGGACACTCACATCGGGGTACTCTTTCCTCTCTGTAGTTCCCTGTGTAGATTAGTAGTCACTCAGGGGCGGAACTACCATGGTGCAGCTGGTGCAGCTGCACCAGGGCCCCGGCCAGCTAGGGGGCCCCTGAAGGCTCCAGCGGCGGGTCCGTTCCGCTCCCTGACAGGACTCAGGAGGGTGGTAGAGGCCGCAGGAGGAGAATCTCCAGGATTCAATGTGAGTGAGCCCGGGGGGGAGGGGGGGGGGGTTGAAGCTTATAGAATACAGTGCCGCCGCCCGCAGCTTTATTATGACATTGACTCGCGGGGGGGGGAGGGGGATTTTAACACATTGCGCACCTGCTGTGCGCGGGTGCCTCATCCTGTTGGCGGCCGCGGCCTCTTTAAATCTCTCTGCGGCCGCCAGCCGGGCACAGTCGGGGAAGTAGTGTTTCCGGTGTGTAGCTTCCGGCTCTGTCCCTGCAGCCGCTTCTTGGAGGAGGAGTATGTCAGCTCCACTCCTCAGCGGCTCCAGCTGCTGAACGCCTCCTGCTCTATATCCTGCACTGCTGGTGGGGCCATGAAGTTCCTGCTCTGCCTGCTGGTACCTGGCATCTTCCTGTCCGGCGTCACCTCCTGTGTGGGCTCCTTCATCCTGGCCGGTAAGAGGCTGTATTACTGCAGAGCTCCCCATTACAGGTGCAGTCAGGCTGGAGGGAAAGTGTTTATCCGGAGCCTCAATATGCAGCTGGGGCCCGAGGTTTCTGCACAGTGGGGAGATGGTCTGGATTCTGTCTTGTAGCTGCAGGTCATTTATGGCTGCTGTTTGAACTTTCACTGTCCATGGAAGATCCCTATCTGAGGGATTTCAAACAGCCGCCATAAATCCCATCATACCACAGACAAAGCGTCCGACCGACCCCTGACCACAGAGTCCTGGACTGGACTGATAACTGTGACCGGCCAGCAAACCACCACTGATAAGGTCACTTATCTCCCTACCTCTGTGTATGTGTACTGTATATGAGTGTCTGTGTGTGTATATACGGTATGGATGTGTGTGTATATGCACTATATTCTGTATATTTGTGTACATATGAATGTGTTCATATTGGTGTATATATACTGTATATGCATGTACACATGGATGTGTGTGTATATACACTGTATATGCATGTACACATGGATGTGTGTGTGGTCAGGGGTGAATCAAGCCCCTCTGCCGCCTGAGCCGAGGGGGTGGAGGGTTTGGGAGGTGTTAGTGGAGCCACCACAACCGGAAGGGGGGTGCTAGTGGAGCCACCACGACAAAGGAGCGGGGGAGGGGGATGCTACTGGAGCCGCCGCAAGCGGAGGGGGGGATTGCTAGCAGAGCTGCCACTGTACTATACCTGGTCGCTACCACGCTGGTTATGGCGGGCTGCATGCGGTGGGCGGCACATCTCGCCGCCAGCAGCTGCCATGCCCAGTACCAGCCACCACCACCGGACCGCTCCCCGAAGCCCAGCCAAGCACAGGGGGCGCTCCAACACCCACCATGGAGCCCCATCTGACCCTATGCTCCTCCACCATTAACCCCTCCATCCTGCGCTGACCACCTCATTCCCAGTTCAAGCTTCCATCAATGATGGGTGAGACCGGAAGGGGGGTGTGTAGGTATGTCTACGTGTGTAGATGTGTGTTTGTGTCCACTTAGCCGCCCCCCGCATCCCGCCGCCGCACCGATCCTCACCCTCCGATGCCATAGCATCAGGCACACATCTAGTATATATATATCCTCCTTGAAGCTGTCTTGGGCTATATATGTTATACCAGGCTATGCTGGGCTGTATATATTAACTGGAGGCTGTTTTTGGGCTGTATATATTACTTGGAGGCTATGCTGGGCTGCATATATTACTTGGAGGCTATGCTGGGCTAGTCTGCATATATTACCTGGAGGCTGTGCTGGGCTGTAGTGTATGTTACCTGGCGGCTGTGCTGGGCTGTAGTGTATGTTACCTGGCGGCTGTGCTGGGCTGTAGTGTATGTTACCTGGCGGCTGTGCTGGGCTGTAGTGTATGTTACCTGGCGGCTGTGCTGGGCTGTAGTGTATGTTACCTGGCGGCTGTGCTTGGCTGTAGTGTATGTTACCTGGCGGCTGTGCTGGGCTGTATGTTTACATTACTTTGTCGCCACTATGAGGGGCGGGGGGGGCCCCCGAAAAATTTCTTGCACCGGGGCCCACTACAGTCTGGGTCCGCCCCTGTAGTCACTGATATGTACTTTATACTGCTCCTCTACAATGTGGGAGCTACTTACCAGCTCGGGCAGAGGTTTCCTTCAGAGACACAAAGCGGACTGTAGAGTTTCCATCACCATGCTGATTGAAGGCCAGCAACTTCACCTCGTATGCTACTAAGGGGTCTAGATACAAAGCATTATTATATTACAATCTATGCATTATATTGTCACAGAATCATTTTCATTTTTTTCCCCATCAAATCATTAAAGGCTTGTGCCAAGAACATACCACTTACCAAACGCAAAATGTGCCCTCTGAGGAAGCTAAAAGGGAGTCATTTTATCCAAACTTGGGTTATATTGATGTGCGGACTATTCTATACTCTTATCAGTATGCTAATTGTGTTCCAGAATAAAAGTGTTATTTGTTTTACACTATGAGGCCAATCCGAGTCTTATATTCCAGTGTTAAAGTGGCCCGCACAGAAAAAAAAGATGCACCAAATTCATTAAAGGGATCTGTCAGTAGCATCAACCCTCCAAAGCCGTCTATATGGGCATGTAGGTCATAGAAATTTGAATAAAATGATACCTTGATATATGTGATCTATTATCTTGTTCAAGAGAAATCCACAATTTCCTTATATGTAAATGAGCTGTAACGATCTATGGACCCAACACAGATCTCCCTGAGAATCTGCCTCCAGAGCCTATATTAAAGGAAAAGAGGCCTTACAAGTGTGAGACATGTGACTGACAGTCTGTTCTGATAATCACACACAGCTCTACAGTGAGATCAGAATTACCATAGCACAAGTGAACTTTGTCTCACTACAAACTATTTGCAGCTGCAGTCTTCTCACAGTGCCGTCAACTACCATCGCTCATGCAGCCGGTGTGGTAGGAAGAGCAGTACGGCACAGCTGAGAGCACTGTGAGAAGACAATACAAATGAATAAGGATTATATATTCCACAGATCCGAAACGTGTCAGATCACATTTTGAGCTTTTTGTAGTTATGTTTTTTACAATTGACATTAATATTGACTAAATAAATTTAGGATTTTGTTCTTGGGCTCTCTGTGGATGCTCGATTTTTCCTGTTGTTTCTTTATTCAAAGCAAATGTACCTATTGTGTTTGTAATAAGACAAGGTTCAGCTCTGCTGCACTATGCTGTTATCATGAGTCACAGCTTTGCAGCAGAGCAGCTAGCATTATAAAGGTGCTTTCACATCTGCGGTTTTTACAAACCTGGTAAAATTCCATTTTTTTTTTTGCAAAAAATGCATCCTGCATTCTGCCTAATGCACTTCCTATAGGACTGGCGAATATATGTGGCACTGGCGGCAATCCGGCAAATGTGGCACTTGCGGGGAGTTTAAGGTTGCAGCTAGCAGCTATTTTTGTCTGTTGCCGCAAATGCTGGATTGGCCAGATCGCAGCAAAAATGCAAGTGCCGCATATGCCCGCGAGTCCTATAGGAAATTCATTAGGCAAAATGCAGTCTTGCCTCACTCCTGCCGCAATTGTGTCGGCTTCGGTTTAAAAAAAACGGCAGCTTACGCAAACCTGAAATTCAAAAGTTGAAGTTTGCCTGATCTGCCAGAATTGCTAAAAACACTGATGTGAAAGTAGCCTAAGGCTAGGGTCACACCTGCGGTTTTTTTTACATCCGGATCTGGTTTTGATCATTAAATATGCTCAAAACCACATCCATATCTGCAGCCCATAGGCTTCAATAGAAAAACCGGATTGCACTATTTCCAATCCGGTTAACGCATCAGGTTTTGCAGCCTGCGGTAAAAATCATGCAGGCTGCATTTTTCGGAGCAGTTGCAAAACCGGATCCATTTTTTTTAACATGGGCGCCTATGGGAACCGGATCCGTTACCGCAAGGTACATAAATGTCAAGGTATCATATTATTTACCTTTCTATGACCTACATGCCCATATAGATGGCTTAGGACTAGAGGGTTAATCCTACTGACAGAGTCCCTTTAAGAGACACATTTCATTAGTAGCGTGCGCCTCACCAGAAATGTTACTCCAGTCAGGAAGTGAGAGATAGGAGAAGCAATTCTGACCTACAAAGCGCCATCACTTTTGCTGAATTGAATGGGAGATCATGCCCTGTCCCCACCCTGACTCTGCCTTCACTTTTTGAAGTGTTTTACGCCAGATTTTTTTTGGGGGAAAAGGGAAAAACACTTTGAGGAGTCACCGTCTAAGTTTGACTACTCTGATTTATAGAGAATCACACCATTCCTTTGGAGAACAACTTCTTAGGTTTTGGGAAGAGTCGCCAAGGGTCTGTAAAATCGTAATCCAACATCTATCCTACTGGATGTTGCCTGATTAGAAGAACTGCCTGGGAAAAGCATTAATACAAAAACCATTGTCTGTGAGGTTTATATGACACTATTCAGACTGAGAAAGTATTGAGTGGTCATAATTTCACTTTTTTATTCTGACTTCTACATCTTCTTTCTTGACTCCCATATGGTCAGCACTACTGAAAATTTGGTAAAGAGACATTTTAAGTGTAATATTTTATACTTTAATTGGGCTTTTTTAATCCATTTTTTGCAACAATTTTTACAGCTCTCTCTTATTGTGTTCAGATTATTTTATAATTGAGACTCAGAACTTGTCTCTTATCTAAAATATGTTTCATGTCACAGAATTTGAGAAATGGCTTGTTTTTTGAGGATAGTTTTATCTTTTAAATATATTACACTTGTCCTTAGGGAACAGTATATGTTGACGAATGGCAGCTGTTGAATGACTCAATGTGAAATTATTATTTTCCCGCAGTGGCATTTACAACCAGTGTTTGATTACCATTATTATTATCACTATATAATTCTATCACCCATCACTATAATTATAGGACACAGAGGTGTTACACAAGGATCCAGTCTGTGCTAGGTATCACAACACACAATATTAACAGGGTCAATGAATATATTGCTCTAATATAAGATATATAGATGCATGACAGTGAGCGATGACCTTAATACTTACCCAGTCGGCAGATGTTGTAAGCGGTAACATTGCTAGGCAGCAGCATAGGCCCAGTGTAGTGTGGTAGCGGCACCTTACGGTAATAGAGCTTAAAACCTTCATTCTGGCCCAGTTTGATGGAGGGCTCCCAGGCTGCCTGGATGGCTGTACTGTTCAGCACCTTGATATAGAGAGAAGGGAACAGCCGGTACTGTAAAGATAAGACAAATGAGTTAGTAGCCATATTGCAAATTAATAATGTGAGGTTGTTATATTTTCAGGAATTTCAGTCTTGAAACCTATATGTAGAATATATTTAAAGGGAACCTGTCACCAGGTTTCTTCCCTATAAACTGCGGCCACCACCTGTATGACCTTATATATAACATTCTGGGTATGTAAGTCCCCAGGCCGATCTGTAAGTTATATATACATGGGTGATCTGATCTGATCGGTATTGCTGATCTTAATCTAGCAACTCCTCTCTTCTTCTGATTGCATCCTCCTCTGCTTTGTTGGATGATGTGTTTGACATCATCCACTTACACTTTCCTCTATTGAGCTCCTGCACACACCACTCCTCTCTGCCCAGCTGAGGGCACAGCAAAGTACTGTAATCCGCAGGAGTGGGGAAACGTCAAACGTGAATGAGCACCGCACTTGCGTACTACAATACTTTGCTCTGCCCTTGGCAAGGTAGAGAGAAGAGCATGTGCGCAGGAGCTCAATAGAGGAAAGTATGTGGACACAATATCCAATGAAGCAGAAAAGGATGCAATTGCAAGAAAGGTAGAGACGCAGACCAAGACCAGCGACTCCCATCGGACTGGAACCCCTACACGTGACTATAACAAAAGGTCTTTTTTATGTTATACAGATCGGCCTGGAGACTTATATAAAATGTTCTACTGTAGAATGCTTTATATAAGGGATTACCGTGGTGGCCGCAGCTTATAGGGGAACAACCTGGTGACAGGTTTACTTTAAGAAAGAGATTAAATTTGTAGAATAACACTAGCTTCAGTGCTGGCATAATCAAGCACTATCCAGGCATTAACTTGTTTAGCCAGGAATACCCTTTTAATCTTATTGAAGTATATGGAGTATGTCAGCATAAAATGACTGTTCACAGCACCCTTCAGTGACATGTCCCTAATAAAGATGATCCTTTACCAAATCTGTTGCTGAGTGTGAAATACATTTTTATTTAATTATGCTAATGAGGCACTCGATGCACCCTATGTGTGCCGGAGCAGTTCAGTGCACCTTCCTCCTTCTTGCTTTCTATGTATCTCTGCCCTCCTGTGGCTTCACTAAAGCCAAAGTCATCAGTCAAGACACAAAGGGTTATGGGGATGAAAGTAAACCAGTTGTCGGAAGGTGTCAGTGAATTGCTTGACTACACCCCACATGTACAGATGATCTCAGTAACAAATTGAAAGAACAATTTGTTACACTCTGTGTATAGCGCCATCACACTTCCTGAAGAAGTGGATCAAATGGGTGTTACCACCACCTCTCTTCAAATGGGTGTATCACTGCATCCGACCACAATGATTGGACTGTGTCAGTCTACATAGGGAACTGATAGTACCAAGTAACAATGTAATCATAAGGAATGGAACAGTGCCAAGGTCTAAGAAAAGATTGTCCAGAATTGTAATTTTATAAATGATACAAGTATTTACTGAAAGAGACATATTTGGGAAGATGATGGCCAATTTAATCCACAAGTTCTTCTCCTACCTTCTCCCAGAGTTCTTTGCACCACGCTGGCAGATGCTTGGCTGGCTCCTCGAGAAGTATATGCTTTTATGTAGAAAATGTAGCTTGTAGATGGTTCTAGATCCGTCACTGTTTGCTGAAATGTATCCTTGCTCACGGCTTCTTGGTACTCCATTTGGACAGGGTCTGAAAATAAATCAGATACATCTCAATCACTCCAGAGTACATTGCCTGTGAATCTTGCTATTTGTAAGCCGACATCTCCTATCATTCTGTCAAACAGCATGACATCGTCAGTCATGCCCCATCCATTGACAGAGGAGCCTGTAAGAGGGAATGCTGCTCTGTGACATGATACAGCAGAAAGGCTGGTAGGTGGCGTCTGTGACTGCTGTGTGCCAGCAGAGATCTGCCCCGGGCAGAACAGGAAAGTAGTCAGCAGCTACATGCCTGTAAGCTTTTAAACCCATATTTAAAAAACTAAATTGTCCCGAACAACCCCTTCAACAGGATACACAGGATAGGTGATAAATGTTTGATTGCTGGGCATGCCGACTAGGATCAAAAATGCACCTGGAAGACAAGGCCCCCAGTCCTATCATATAAATCGCGAGCAGTAATCGCTTTACTAACGATGCTCCATTTCGCTGTATCTGAGAATTGACAAAGGTCAGCAGAGGAATAATAATCACAGCCATTACAAGGGAGACATCTTGATGCCCCGCCTGTGCAATGTCCAGGGTCAATAGAGGTAAGGGTCATCACCTGTATAGAAGAGACGTGATGACTCCATATTGGGGATAATTAATTTAAACAACAGTTAAATGCTGAAATTCACAAAGTCCAATACCACCTCTCTGACAACAGGACAGGAGAAGAGGTACTGTGGAGTGTTTATATACAGAATAATACAGATCCTGAAGATTACACCCAGTATACAGAACAGGAGAAGTGGTACTGTGCAGTGTATATACTGAGGATTACACCCAGTATACAGGACAGGAGAAGTGGTACTGTGCAGTGTATATATACAGCATAATATATATACTGAGGATTACACCCAGTATACAGGACAGGAGAAGTGGTGCTGTGCAGTGTATATATAACAGAATAATACAAATACTGAGGATTACACCCAGTATACAGGACAGGAGAAGTGGTACTGTGAAGTGTATGCATACAGAATAATACAGACACTGAGGATTACTCCCAGTATACAGGTCAGGAAAAGTGGTACTGTGCAGTGTATATATACAGAATAATACAGATACTGAGGATTACACCCAGTATACAGGACAGCAGAAGTGGTACGGTGCAGTATGTTTACAGAATAATACAAACACTGAGGAATACACTCAGTATATAGGACTGGAGAAGTGGTACTGTGGAGTGTATATATACAGAATAATAGAGATACTGAGGATTACACCCAGTATACAGGACAGGAGAAGTGGTACTGTGGAGTATTTATATACAGAATAATACAGATCCTGAGGATTACATCCAGTATACAGGACAGGAGAAGTGGTACTGTGCAGTGCATATAATGAGGATTACACCCAGTATACAGGACAGGATAAATGGTACTGAGCAGTGTATATATACAGAATAATACAGATACTGAGGATTACACCCAGTATACAGGACAGGAGAAGTGGTACTGTGCAGTGTATATATACAGAATAATACAAATACTGAGGATTACACCCAGTATACAGGACAGGATAAATGGTACTGTGCAGTGTATATATACAGAATAATACAGATACTGAGGATTACACCCACTATACAGGACAGGAGAAGTGGTACTGTGCCTACTGCCCCTCTGTTCCCCTGTTTCTGTCCTTCTGCCCATCTGCCTCTCTGTCCTCTTCTCTTCCGTCCCCCTGCGCCTCTGTCCTCTTCTCCTCGGTCCCCCTGCGCCTCTGTCCTCTTCTCCTCGGTCCCCCTGCGCCTCTGTCCTCTTCTCCTCGGTCCCCCTGCGCCTCTGTCCTCTTTTCATGAGTCCCCCTGCGCCTCTGTCCTCTTTTCATGAGTCCCCCTGCGCCTCTGTCATCTTCTCCTCCTTCCCCCTGTGCCTCTGTCCTCTTCTTCTCCGTCCCCCTGCGCCTCTGTCCTCTTCTCCTCCGTCCCCCTGCGCCTCTGTCCTCTTCTCCTCCGTCCCCTGCGCCTCTGTCCTCGTCTCCTTCGTCCCCTGCGCCTCTGTCCTCTTTTCATGAGTCCCCCTGCGCCTCTGTCATCTTCTCCTCCTTCCCCCTGTGCCTCTGTCCTCTTCTCCTCCGTCCCCCTGCGCCTCTGTCCTCGTCTCCTTCGTCCCCCTGCGCCTCTGTCCTCTTTTCATGAGTCCCCCTGCGCCTCTGTCATCTTCTCCTCCTTCCCCCTGCGCCTCTGTCCTCTTCTCCTCCGTCCCCCTGCGCCTCTGTCCTCTTCTCCTCCGTCCCCCTGCGCCTCTGTCCTCTTCTTCTCCGTCCCCCTGCGCCTCTGTCCTCTTCTCCTCCATCCCCCTGCGCCTCTGTCCTCTTCTCCTCCATCCCCCTGCGCCTGTCCTCTTCTCCTCCGTCCCCCTGCGCCTCTGTCCTCTTCTCCTCCGTCCCCCTGCGCCTCTGTCCTCTTCTCCTCCGTCCCCCTACGCCTCTGTCCGCTTTGCCTCCGTCCCCTCACATGGCCTCCGGACTGCTGGGGGGTGCTAGCAGAGAGTTCTGTGGACGGGGGGGGGGGGGGGGGGGGGGGTGTTTGCACACTCACTGCGGCCGCCGTGCGTCTGCTGTAAGGAGGAGGAGGGGCGGGCAGATCTGCAGAACAGAAAGCCCCGTCCTCCCTCCTCTCCGGCCGACGCGGGCAAAGTACCCAGGGGGCGGGCAAAGTGCCCCTCATGCCGGGGGGGGGGGCCGGGGCAATCGCCACCCCTGCCCCCCGCCAGCTACGCTACTGGGTGAGACGGAGGGGCGCAGCTGCAGGAACAGTAACCCACCACCCACGCCGCGCGTCCTCCTGACCTGATGACTGCAGGCTGAGAAGTGGATCAAAGATGGCGTTAGCGACTCGCCTAGGGTGCTATCACTGCATCCGACCGACAATATGATTACTGTGTCAGTATACATAATATGATAGTACCAAAGTAACAATGTAATCATAAGAATAACAGCCAAGTCTAGACACAAAATAATGTCCAACACTGTATTTTATAAATAAGATACAAGTAATTACTAAAAACATATATGGGAGGAGTAGATACCAATCTTAATCAAAGTTCTTCTCCTACACTTCTCCCCAGAGTTCAGGCACCACGATGCAGATGTTGGCTGCTCCTCGAGAGATATGCGTTTTTGTAGACTACAGTAGTGAGAAGGGTGGTAGATCCGCAGTTGGAAAGTATACCTTGCTCACAGATCTCTCTTGGTACGCACCATTTGGACATCTGCAACTAATGCAGTACACTCACCTCCAGAGTAAATTGCCTTGACTCCATGCATTGAAGGACACTTAGAATAAGCTGTCAAACAGGACTGACACGTCAGATGCATGGCCCCTCCATTGACAGAGAGCTGTAAGAGGATTGCTGTCTGGTGACATATACAGCAGGAAAGGCTGGATAGGTGCGTCTCCTCCTAAGAACTGCTGTGTAGAGCAAAGATGCTGCCCGCCGGGCAAACAGGAAGTAGTCAGCCGCTACATGCCTGTAAGTTTTAAACCGCGATCTTAAAACTAAAATGTCCCGAACCAACCCTTCACAGGAACACCGGGATAGTGATAATCGTTTGATTGCTGGGATTCCCAGTTCTAGGATCATTACCGATCAAGAGAATGGGCCCCCATGTCTTCCATTTAAATGGAGCAGTAATCAAGCATACTCAACAATGCTCCATTCGCTGTCTATGAGATTGACAAAGGTAGCCGAGGACTCATAATCACAGCAACAAGGGCAGACCATCTTTGATGCAGCCTGTGCAATTGCACAGGAGCCCAAAGAGGTATGGGGTCCACTACTATCTCCAAATGAGCAAGCAATGTCTCTCATTGACAGAACTATTGAACTTCTAAGGGCCCATATACAGTCCTTTTACAGGCACTGCATGGGTTCCATTAGAGGAGTACTGGAGAGTCACCTGATGGTGCATGGGTGGGTTGTGATCCAGATCATGCCTGGAGCACCCACCAACATCCTATGCCTGAGGCATTGGAAGCAGGACTGTGCCCGAGCAGGGGCAGATAGGGAGCTTTTGGAGGACAAGTTCCCACATCCAAAGAAAGCAGTGGAACCATGAAGAAATGTTTGTTGCACCAATAACCGGATAGGTCTACATACCTGAGGTCATGTTACAGAGGATCTAAGATACAAGGATACCTAGGGACTCCCCCGTGTTGTGGCCACAGATGACTGAAGATGTTTGTTTTACCCTCCCCCCTAAGTTGTTGTGCGCTCCCCCTGCTGGATTGAGATACTTTGATGGTAGAGAGGTGTGCACGCCCTTCGCTGAGGACTTTGCCTAATCCAGCTTGAACATTGCCATTAAAGAACTGTCCGCTTTATCTGCACTGAGAATCAAAAGTACAGGGGACCCCTGCGCAATTTTTTTCAATATTTATTTTTATCCACATATGACGGCAGGTTTGTTGCCAATTCACTAATGTATATGGCAACTAATTACAGACACTGGTAAAGATTGTGTGTACGCAGTCTAAACTACAACAGCCAACCATAGACGTTGTCACAGAGAGTGAGCATCTATGATTGGCCTTTGCAATTCAGTGCAGTGAATATTCATGAAGATTAATTAGTGGGCCAGGAAGTATGGAGCGGGAGACTGTAAGCTCCATCCATCCATGTGCTGTCCATGTGGCGGCAATTTTTTCTCTCACCTATACACTTGTATTGACGAGTCAAGTCCGAGACTCCCTGCAATCTCAACATGCTGCAATTTGAGCATTGAGGAGAATGCTAACAGATATGAGAGGAGACATTTACTAACATTGGTCCGGAAGGTTGAGACACGTTGTCACGACAGACTTATTTTTTTTTTCCATTTCTGAAGATTCACTTCACTTCATCCACTTTATCAGTTGTAAAAAATTTTAAAGTAATCCATGATTTTTCCTGATATTGGCACATTGGTTTATTTGATACACGATACAAATGTTTGATCTCTCTATTAACCAAAAGTGGTTCATAATAAACACTTTTTGTATGACTCTTGTATGTGTTTGAACAAGAATCTCAGTCATATCATTGGTAACATAAAATACTATTATTCCCCATTAAATTGACTTTATGTTTACTGTATACAGAGGAATATTATGGCAGGAGGGTTTGTAATAGGATGTGTTATGGAGAAAAGCTGCACTGGTGTTGGCCGTATATTGCTAATAATAAAATGAGAAAAGTAGAAAAAAGACCAAATGAAAAAATAAATGTAAAAGGCAATGCACTAATAATAACAAAGACTGATGGCACTTCTGTAGAACACACAATACAGATGTATTACAGGGGCATAACTACAACAGGTGCAGGGGTTGCAGGTAGCACCCGGGCCCTAGAGCTTAGCCCCCTTTGGCCTATAGAAAAAGACTAATATTATTAAAGAGTTAAAATAATTGGGGGCCCCTTTGAAGCTTTCGCATTAGACCCATGACCATCAAGGTACGCCACTGGTATTACAGTTTTAGAATTTGGGGCTGTCAGAAAAAAATTGTGATCAGTAACTTAATGGAATGTATTAAATGTAAATTGTCCTAATTGTTTTGGTGATTGTTTGAATTACATGTAAATCAGAGGCATAAATATGTATAAGGCTAGATTCACATTCACGTTTAGCATTGTGTCTAGACGGCTGCATTTGGCAGCTGCATTAATGCTATGAAATGCTAGCGTTAATGCAGCTGAATGCAGCCATAGACTTTTATTGGTGACGAGCGTAATGCAATTGCAATGTCAAAAATGAAAGTTCGCGCTTTTGCAAATGCATTCACTATTGACATCATGTTTGCATTGCACTCACCAATAAAAGTCTATGGCTGCATTCAGCTGCATTAATGCTAGTGTTTCATAGCGTTAATGTGTGCCACCCCTGCAGACCGGTGGCCACAAAGTGGTACAGCAGCTGAAATGGTAAGCCTTCCACCCCAAACCAAACACCCAACATGCCCCCGAATCCTCAGACCTAGGACTTTATGCCAGGTAGGGGAGAGGTAGGGGAAGTTGGAGTGGTGTGTGGAGCTTAGTGAGACACCTGTGAAAGGGGGAGGAGCTTCAGGAGTGACTTCAGAAAGTGACAGTCAGTCAGAGTGGAGTTGGTGGAGAGAGAGGACAGGTCCAGAGTGACACAGAGAGAAAAGACTGTAACAAAAAGGGAGAGAAAACTGGGACCTGGCGACCAGTGTCATCTGATGGCTGACCGGGTCTGAGGCTACAGACCTGGTGTAGAGAAGGAGTCCAAGGTGGAAGACTGGCTTTACGGAGACACTGAGAGAGTGGGTCGACGGACAGGATACCGGCCCTTTAAAAGTGGTTGGCTGCTTTATGCCCCGACCACAGATTAACCGGTGAGGTGAAGGGTCTCTATGCCCAGAACCGACTGACCGTCACACCAAAGGAAAGGCCTCACATAGGACTAGGGATCCAAAGGGAGGATACCTAGGAAGGTCCACAACTGCTAGCCCGGAGGTTGTGAGCGGTCCTTAAGAGACCCAACAGGAATTAAGAAAAGGGGTGCTTTTGGTGATCCATCTCAACTGTTGACAGGCTACCAATACCGCTCACTGCAAGGAAAACCGAGACTAAGAGCTGTAAACTAAGAGCTACAGCAGTGAGTAAAGTACCCAGTTGAACTTGAGACTTGTGCGAGAGTTTTATTGAGCGTCCATGGTTACAGACTCAAGGATGAGGAACCAGAAGCACAGCTGTTAGTAGTAAGTTGCACCCCCACGGTCACTTCACAGTAACTTTATTAAAAACTCTTATTACCGGCCCAGGGGATAAACCAGCCCTGCCCGTGGACAGCTCATCACCTTGCTGCATCACATCACCATCCCCGGAGCTGAGACAAGCAGCCGCAGTCACATCTGGCCGCATACCATGGGTGGTGTCACTGACAAACTTTAATTTTATTTTTTAACCTTTTTATATTTTTTCACTTTTAATTGTGGTCCCTCCAGGGCCACGGAACTGGTCTACGGCCACTACCGTGACATACCCCTGTGACCAGACAGCAGGGACCGGTCCATAGTAACCCACGGCCCTAGTGGGCGATGCAAATGCAGCTGTCAAGTGCAGCTGTCCAGACACAATGCTAAACATGAATGTGAACCTAGCCTAAGAGCACTTTTACATATGCTGTTTTTCAAATCCAGCAGAATTCCGCCTTTTTTGAATAAAAGAGATGTGGCACACTTGTGGCAAGGTTGTGTTGGGCCTAATGCATTGTTAATGGAGGTCCGGACATGTGCAGACGCGTTTTTATCACGATCCAGCACTTCTGGCTTGTAGCGGTGGTTTTTGCCCAGGGCGGAAGTGCTGGATGGTGATGAAAACGTAAGTGTCCGCACATATCCGGACCTCCATTAACAATGCATTAGGCCCAACACAACCTTGCCACAAGTGTGCTGCTGACTCGCCCCCAGGTCTGTGGGGTACTTAGGAACCAGGCTGTTCGGTCTCTCGGGGGATGCACGGGGACTGAGACCCGGCTTCCGCGGCCCTGCAGAGTCACTAAAAATGCAGGGTAAATGTTCTAGGGATGAAGGTCGTGACGCCACCCGTGGTTTGTGGCTATGGGTAGCCGCTGCTGCTGCAGAACCTCTGGGGATGATGGACGGGCAGCTGGAATGGAGTGGCTCCCAACGAATGGAGCAGGTCCCTAGAGCAGTGGATGTTGAAAGGCTGTGGGTTGCAGGATGGAGGGCGCAAAGTAACAGACTCACGGTTTGTTGGTTCCTCAGGTCCTTTACTGGTGGTACTGGTGCAAGGACAGGTGATGTTATTGGGAGTCCATGCAACCTGGGAGCAACTCAGCGTTCTCCTCACCTGACAAGTTCTGAGGCCTCCCTATTGCTGCTTAAGCTGAGCTGCGGCCCTCTCTCTCTCCTGCGTGGTACCGATATGACAGGCAGCTCTATCCTTCTCCAGCCCCACTTCTCTGGCGGTTGCTCTTGGGCTTTTTATGCTGCTTTGCCTGAGGGCACTTTGGTGTGACTGAGGGACTAGGAATCCCCCACCCTCCGGTGTTGGCTGTCGGTATCTTAGGCCCTGCACAGCCTCGGACTCCGGTGTCCGATTCTTCGCGCTCTCTACACTGGGGTGAGCTCGACACCGCTTCACTCCCCAGGCTCTCCTTGACTTCCTCAGACCCTTGCCTATGGGTCCCTCAAGCTAGGCTTTAGCTTTCCTGGGACAAGCTTAGCACTCCTCCATGTCTACATGTCTTCCTCAGTCCTCCTACAAACTGAACTCACTAACTCTGAACCAGAGTAGAATTTATAGGGGAGCTGCCCTGAACCTGGGTTTAGAGCTCCCCCTTCAGGCCTGGAAGCAGAAAGGTGTTGTGTGCTTTGGTTTTGCCTGGTGTGGATACCCTCTGTTGCTCTCAGGTATGACACTACCCCCCGAGGGAGGTAATGACATTGTGGTATCCGGACACTGGGGTGCCACACCGCATCTTTTTTTTTCAGAAAAAGGCGGAATTCTGCCGGTTTTGAAAAACAGCAGATCAGGTAAACCTGAAGCTCAAAAGTTCAGATTTGCCTGATCTATCGTTACAGAAAACAACAGCAGATTGAATGTAGCCTTAAAGGGCAATATGAAGGGGCCACACATATGATCTAACTACAGTGACAGGCTATTGATTACGAACTGCACTTTGGTAGGCATGTAATTACAGATTTTATGTACTAAATCTGGAAATATACTAGATGATACTAGGATTTTCCCTAGATTGTGTCAGCACACACTTTATTTGCATTGTTTTTTATCTGTTTTTGATATGAAAATGCATGGAGGAAATGTGGCAAATTCAGTATTTTAAATGCATTTTAACATTGCAAGTCATGTGATTCCAAGATATTTAAATCAACTTTTTTATCATATCAAAACCAAATATATAATAATAACCAGCATACAGTTTTTAAGGGATCTGCATCAGATTTTACCATCTAAACTGAGTGTACCATAATGTAGAGACCTGATTTCAAGAATATTCACTTACCTCGCTTGTTTACTTTAGTTTTGATAAAATCATTGTTTTCTCAGAGGAGATTATCATCAAACAGACATAGAAAACCTGCTGCATTTAGTCCTCCATATTCATAGCTCTATTTAAACTATGCCCACCACTAGATTGGCAGCTTTTTGCCTATGAAGAGTGTTCAATAAAACTGCTCAACAAAGGTGTGGGCGGGGTTACAAAACCAACATTCAGAAAACTGGGAGATCTGCATTAAATCAAACAAGATTTGTAATCTAAACTGGAACAAGCAGCTTAGTTTAATGACGCATCACTGGAATCAGGCTCTACTGCTTCTCATGCTTCTCTCTCAGGGTAGCAAAAAAACCTGGTACAGAATCCCCTTAAGCTAAAACCAGATGAAGAGAGAAGAACTAAGGCTCCTTCACATTAGCGTATGTGAACGCAGCTTATGTGCGTTCCATACGCAGTCAAACGCATGCGCACTGCGTTCCTATGTTTAACATAGGAACGCATAGTGCCTGCGTTTTCAGCGTTGCTGCTTGGTGCAGATGCGGAACGATATCTGCTCCTTGCAGGGTCCAGCGTCCGCACCCGGACGCAGCATGTTCATTTATTTGTGCGTTCGGGACCTTGGAAAATCAGCAAGCGTCCCCAAGCGCACAAAAAAGCATTGTCTTCAATGGACTCGCAGTGTTCTGCGCTTGACAGCGCAGGAGAACGCTGCGGACCCATTAAAAATCTCCGGTGGCCGCCGTGATGTCCGGAAGCTTACCGTCGGCCGGAGCGGAGATCTCCAGCGCTGATCTCCGCCCCCGGACACCGCCGATTGGCTGCCGGGCTGCACAGTGTGTGTTCCGAGCGACATTCTCCACTGCGGACACATCAAATACTGACATACACTCGTTTGACTGCGTTTGTGTCTTGCATGCCATCAGCATTTTTCCTGGAAAAATGTGCCCTGTAGAGTACATATTTCTAATGTCATAATACTAGCATACTTTATAACATAAACATTACCTACTATATATAGTATTATTGATAGGCTTGCTTAGGGTTACGTACAGGGTGTAACTACAATAGGTGCAGGGTGTGCAATCGCACCTGGAGCCTAGAGGCCCAAAAGTCGCTTATGACCTATAAGAAACCTATAGTATCAGGGCCCATGAACTTCATGTTACACCACTGGGTAAATACATTTCTGCCATATGGGTGAGTAAATTCCCCATGGAGGCAGGAAAAAAAAAACTTAATATTTTGAATTAAAATGGAAATACATAGAATTGTAAAGAATGAAGATGACAAAGCATCAAATAGACTTATGGTCTTCTGGTCATAAGACTAGTGACTCGCCTTGTGATACGTACCTTCAGTTTTGCGGATGTGGATCACGTAGCCAATTATCTCTTGTGTGTTCTCCAACGGCTCTTTCCATGTTACCTGGATGGAAGTTGATGATACAGTGATGGCAATGATATCTTGTGGCGCACCTGGTAGTCCTTCTGCCCATGTTATGGAAAGCCGGGCACTAGCCTGGCTGGAGCCTGCAGTGTTCTGTGCTATGCACTGGTAAATTGCCTCATCCTCCTGACTGATCCCAGAAATAGTCAGAGAGCTAAGAAAAGAAGAGGAAATTTAGTCAAAAGAAAATAGTATCTACAAATTAGTGCATTCTTTACAAGAATAAATCATATTAATATTAACCAAATCGATAGATAAAGATTTTGGTGAGAATGCATTTATGTTTAAAGGCCCCGTCACACGATACGATATCGTGAACGAAATCGCTGAAACGTCATGGGTTTGGAGGTGTTCAAACGACATGGTTAGGACGTCGTTGCGTCTGACAAACAGATACGACTACGATAAATCGCTGGATCGCTGATCGCAGTTTTGAGAACATGTTCTGAAATCAAAGAATCCTCGATCAGCCAACCTGCTGCATCGTTGTGTGTGACACCGCGATAACAATGTCGTTAACAACTTCACCTATTCACAACAGTGAACAAGTATCGTTCACTGGGTTGTGCGAACGATACCTGCTCGCTGGATCGTTGGTGCATCGTTCATGGTATCTAGACATGTGACAGCTCACCAACGATGTCAAAATGATGTCCTAACGACCGCTGTCCCGTGAGATCATTGGTGAGATCTTAATGACATTGAAGCGTGTAACGGTACCTTAAGATATATTCATGGATTTATAAATGTGCTATGATTTTGATGCTCTCAACCATATTTTGGCTCAGTACAACCTCCAAAGTTGATTGGAGCTGTAATAAACCATGAATCTAATGGTGGTTTACACACACCAATTTATCTGTTCAATCTATGAACCAATCTCTGGTTGCAGTGAAATCATGGACACATTGATCCATGTTGTACACAGCCACAAAATGGAACTATGTGTCCATGATTTCACTGCAACCAGAGATCTGTTCAGATATTGAACAGATAAATTGGTGTGTGTAAACCCACCATAAGAATGGAAGCATTTTCTGCCACATCAGACCACATGCACACATTGAGTGTTTGGTGAATTTTTTACCTCAGTATTTGTAAGCCAAATACATGCTGGGATACTCATACGAAGAGTCATCAGGGGTGGGGACTGTGGTAACTGACACAGCCTCTGCTCCCTCCCTGAAGCAAAGCATCATCAGTGACACTTGTTTCAGGGGTTGGTTTGACCCCTGTTTTGTTTATGCATGCTGTCATTATGCGACTAGCACAGTGACTGTGCGGTCTGTATTGCCATCTCAGCTCAGTAAGGCCTGCAACAGTCCAACGCGCACTGACAGTGTGTGGTGGGAGTGCATGCAGAAACCAGTGCCACCCCCAAAGTAACATCACTCGAGGGGCTGGGGCTGGTATCTGCATGCCGCCAGGTTCTTTTTGCACACCAGACCAGTTTTTTGCACCTTACTGTGAACCCTGTGTATTTGTTCCCATAAAGTCTTCTCTTGTAGACTCCTATTGTAGATGCTAAAGCACCTACTGCATGGAGAGTGTTCTTCACTTGGGTGGATACACTCCCTGACAGAAAGTATGTCGTTTATCCATGTTATGTAAATAAAAGCTTATAACCTGACGTTAAATTCACCCATTGGTTTTATAAAATACTCATTTGAAAGCTGAAACCCTCCCAAATGTGGTTTAGATTAAGAAAATAAATTGCCATCAATGCTGATCATTTAATGAGCACAGAATGGTCAGATTTTGGCAAGACAAATGTTTTGTCACCCACAGAAAGTAATGTGATATTCAAACAAGTAATTAACTTAAAATACAAATATATGTTGCATAACATTGGTGAATGAAGTTGTGATGCTATTAGAGTCATATTTAATATTTTGTGTGACTTCCATGAGCTTGAAGGACTGCATCCATGCGGTTCAATAATGATTCATGCAATTTATTAATGAAGTCATCAGGAATAGCAAAGAATGCAGTCTTACATGCCTCCCAGAGTTCATCTAGATTCTTTGGTTTTGTCTTCCAAGCTTCTTCTTTCATCCTACCCCAAACATGCTCCATGATGTTCATGTCTGGTGACTGGGACGGCCAGTCCTTAAGCATCTTGATCTTTTTTGCCTGGAGGAACTTTGTTGTAGTGATGGATGTATGAGATGGAGCACCATCCTGCTGCAGAATTTGACCCCTTTTATGATTTGGAAACTAAGAGGTAGCTAATACTTCTTGATATTTTAGGCTATTGATATTGCCTTCCACCTTGCAAATGTTTTGCACACCCCCATACTGAATGTAACCCTAGATCATGATCTTTCCACCACCAAATTTGGATTTATACGGGCTCCAGTAGGTCTCCTGCAGTATTTGCGGTGGCTGTAGTGTAATTCTACTGAAGATTCATCAAAGAAATCCACCTTCTGCCACTTTTCCAGCGTCCATCTGTTTAGCAGGCTATGGGACTTTGCAAATGCCACATGGTTTATATTTGCCTTTTGTTTAGTGCTGGCTTCTGGGCACTGATTTGACCATGGAGGCTATTTCAAGAGAGAATCCTACAAACTGTTTTAATTGACACAGGCACTTGAGGTGCCAGGCCTGTTGGAGCTCTGCTGCAGTGGAAGAGGGGCTGGCTTTGGATTTTCTAACCAACAAACGCTCCTCCTGAGCAGTTGTCTTGCGGGGTCTGCCAGACCTGGGCTTGTCAAACACATTTCCAGTCTCTTCAAATCTTTTTATAATACTTTGAACTTGACACTAAGACACATTAAAGGTGCCAGCCACCTCTGCAGTGGATCTGGTCTTCGGGCTCTTGATAATCAAGGCTTTGGTCGCAGGGTGGATACATTTTTACAATTCTGGGGAATCCCCGGATAAAAAAATGCCAGTGTGAAACTAGCCTAAGGGCCCTTTCACATCAGCGTTTTTCGTAATTCGCGGCAGATGCGGTGAAAAAACCGCATCTGCCGCGTTTGCCGCATAACCGTTCCACTTGCGGCACGGTTGCGGTTTTTTCCATAGGAAGTATAGGGGTACTTGCGGCAGATGCGGCAAGTGCGGTATTGCACTTGCGGCAGGTGCGGCAGAGAAAAAAACCGCGGCTGACCGCGGTTTTTTTCGCTGCCGCACCTGCCGCAAGTGCAATACCGCACTTGCCGCATCTGCCGCAAGTACCCCTATACTTCCTATGGAAAAAACCGCAACCGTGCCGCAAGTGGAACGGTTATGCGGCAAACGCGGCAGATGCGTTTTTTTCACCGCATCTGCCGCGAATTACGAAAAACGCTGATGTGAAAGCACCCTAAGATGACAATGTTGCCCTCTAACCAGAACAAGTGATGCTTCTCTCTACCCTGGACAATCCAGTTAGACACACACAGATCAGAAAAAGGAGGTGATGTAGCTGTCATTATAGATTCATCAGAATGGTCTTGACAGGTCTTGGTAGGTCCTGAGATATAAGGTAAAACTTATTAGAGATGGCAGACACTGATCACATTGTCAATTAATAATGTGATGTGTTACAGAACATTAAGCTCCTTTTGTGCCCCAGACAGTGCACCTGCTTGTTCTCTCTTTTGTATCGGAATTACAATGATCTGTCTGGATTTATCCTATGTATTAGGTAATGGTTTTGCTTGATTAAATTGCAAAAAGTATGGTAGCCTTTCATTAATCTTGGTTAACCTTTTCCTGTGTGTGATAGGAAAAGCTGGAGACCTCTCGCTTCTTGGGTCACTGAACAGACACACAATCGTTACATGACATCTCTTTTCTGGTTTTCTTTTACCGTGCTTGTCGTCAGTAAACTTTACTTGGGGAGACATTTGTTTTAACCTATTCAGTGCCAACAGTTTGTTCATCATCGCCAATACACTTTTGAAATTATTCAGTCAAGGGGTTAAGTATCTAAAAGTTGAAGTCAGGGACCCTTCTGGCTGGAGGCCTCTTTCTATTGAAATGAAAGACTTTAATTACCATGGGTAGGGTGGGGGGATCAATACAGCTCAGTGCCCTGGTTACTCGTTGCCATAGTGATGTCTCTTGGATACTGGTGCCCCCCTCCATCCTTCATTTCCATCGTCCAGGATTACAACCACCTCCCAGGCAGGGTACGACCCCTGAAACTGGAGCAGCTTATAGCGTCAAGGAACGAGATGACAAACCTAAGTGGGGTCACACTGTTGAAGAATAGTAATTCCCCGGGGATCATAAGATTATGAATATCCTATGATAGCAATGCTGGATTATTACATAAAAACTGTCCCGGATATCATTATACAAATCTATTTGACAGGGCAAAAAATTATTTTATAACAGAATTTTCCAATGTTTCATCACAACACAGAATTTAAGTCAAATCCTTGAAGGTGCATATTATGCCTCGACTTCACCTATACACCCCAGAAATACCAAATCTCCTGCTCTGTATTTATTTAAATTAGGCCAGCATGGTATGATGGCCTTGATAGCTGCGGAGATCGCAACCTGCCTCCTGCATCATCCACATCGCCAGGAGAAATCTTGCACCTGCACAGAGGGGTCGCCGGTTAGTGCAGGTGCACTGTGCTCTGCCCTTCTATAGGCAGAGGCTAAAATACATGTACATGTGCAAACCGGTGAGCTCTCAGCACAAGGGCAAGATTTCACCAGCTATGAGGATGATGTCTCCTTAGGGTGCTTTCACACCACGATTTTTGCATTTCCGATGCTGTCCGAAAAAAATCGGACAGCATCGGACCGATTTTCGGATCCTATGGATCCCTATGGGAATCGGACCGAATCGGATGTGCACTAAATGCCATCCGATTTGGTCCGATCCGATTCTGCCCGATTTTGGCCGATTTTTTTCAGGAGAAAAAAATCGTTGCCTGCAACGATTTTTTCATCCGATTACAAAATCTGACAGAGTCGGATCGGACCAAATCGGATGGCATTTAGTGCACATCCGATCTGACCCGATCCCTAACATGGGGCCCTATGAAGAAAGGTCCGAGGAAACATCTGATGTCTCCTGGGACCCCATTTTACTGTACTGAGCAAGCTCAGTACAGTAAAACTGCTCCTGGGAGCACAAGGGTTAAAAAGAAAAAAAAATAAGTTTATTCTCACCTCTCCCCGAGCCCCCGCCGTCTTCCGCCATCTTCCTCTAGGCTCCCGGTGGCTCCCGCAGGCTGCGGTGTCAGCAGAGGTGTACCTCTGCTGTTCAGGACCTGAACAGCAGAGGTGTACCTCTGCTGTTCAGGACCTGCGGTGATGTCACAGTCACGTGACCGCGAGTTCACCATGGTGAACCCGCGGTCACGTGACTGTGACATCACCGCAGGTCCTGTGTACAGCAGAGGAAGCCCTCTGCTGACACCGGCAGCTTGAGGGAGCCACCGGGAGCCTAGAGGAAGATGGCGGAAGACGGCGGGGGCTCGGGGAGAGGTGAGAATAAACTTTTTTTTTTTTTTTCCATTTTTTGCAGCCCGGCGCCGATTTTATGCCGGAATCGGGTGCCTAATTGGCACCCGATTCCAGGCATCAGAAGGGAGCCGATGCTGTCCGAATTATATCGGACAGCATCGGCTCCCTAAAAATCGTGGTGTGAACGCACCCTTAGTCATCCATATACCTGGGCAAAATCTCGCAAGTGTGCACTTTGCTTTACAGCGTGAGATCCTGGTTGAACCCAGACTGAATAAACTCCTTTCAGGTCCTGACTATAATGTAGCTGGTTCACTACTGAAGACTCTAGAATGTATGGCCTCTATCCAAATACATTGAAGCCAGCAGAATGTATGGGACCCTGTTAGATGTTTATTAAGGAAGCTACCAGAATGTATAAACTTTTTGGGTTGCAGTTAAGACTTGAGAGGAACCCATATAGTCTAGCGTCTTCACCAGTGAGATAGCTACAATGTAAGGGCTGCAGTAGGGACCTGGAAGAAACCCACATAGTCTAGGCTCAACCAGAGTGCCTGCTCTTCCAGCCTATGTGGATGTGTTCTTTGAACGTGCCTCCATACGCTGGAGACTTAGTCTTCGTGCAGACTTTTTTGGGGGATGGGTAATTTTTAAATAAATCGGTGAAACAGGGAATGTGTTAGGCAGTGGTTTTTCATAAAATATTTTTGGTGTGCTTATTTTTCTTAATACCGACTGGGTTAATAAAGTGTGGTATCTGATAGATGCCTCTACATTACTAACCTGTGGGCTTGATGCCAGCTGACATTACCCAGCTGACATCAACCCCAAATACCAAAACCCATTTTGTCATCACACCAGGGCAACAGGAAGAGCCAGGATTGATGCAACTAATGGAGGTGCCATTTCTATTTTTAGGCTGGAAAGGGACCATTATCGTGGCCCTTCCCACCCTGAGAATACTAGACCCTAGCTGTCAGCTTCACCTTGGCTGGTGATACAATTTGGGGGGACCCCATGTTTTCTTTGTTCAATTATTTATTTTTAAATAAATGTAATAATACAGAATGGGGTTCATCTGTTTTGGATTACCAGCCAAGGTAAAGCTACCAGCAGCGGGTTGCAGCTGTCTGCTTTACCTTAGCTAGCTAACAAAAATAGGGGGAACCACCAGTTTTTTTTATTATTTATTTTGTTGCTAATTACAATCAAAAGCAGGGACACACCACATGCCATAAATAAATGTCCTACGTAGGGAAGGGGTTAAGCGGTAAGAGATTTTATGACAAAATCTTCTGCATACACAGTTGTAACTGGCTAGAATACAGACGCTATAGACTATGATGGGGCAGCAGTGTACAACCGCATGGAAAATTAATCTAATATAAAATAAAAAAAATATAGGAAATGTTGAATATCATACAATGAAGCGTTTCTCTTTGTTAAGAGAAACAAAAATTGCTTGACCATATAAGACCATGACATTTCACTGGGCTTTACAGACATCATCAGCATCACTGTCCCCATTGGGGCTCACAATCTACATTCCCTATCAGTATGTCTTTGTAGTGTAAGAGGAAACAGGAGTACTCGAAAACAACCCATGGAAACATGGGGAGAACATACAAACTCCTTGCAGACTTTGACCTTGGTGGAATTTGATCCTGGGATCCCACTCAGCAGTAATAAGCATTGCTACAAAGGGAGAATAATTCTGTCATAAAGAACCCTATTGAGCACAATATGGATCAAACAGTACCTCTGTAAACCCCCTTAGGGTACCGTCACACGTGGAGATCTCCCGGGCGATTCCATAGGTGACGCCGAGGTGTGGCCTGTCGCCGGCGACATCGCCAATGCGTCGCCTAATGTAAATGGGCGATGACGACACGCCTGAGTGGTCGCCTGGTTTCACATCAGAGCTGTGAAACTAGGCAACCATTCTTGGGCGATGTGTGTTGATCGCCCTGTGTAACATCTCATGAGCGATGTCAAAGGCGACAGCACACATCGCCTATACCATTCCTGTAAGCGTTTCAGGGCGTATTTACTACTTCTGGCGGTCTGCGTGGATTGGTGGCAGCTCGAGCGTTACGAATGGTTGTCTTGTTCCTCGGCGCCATATTTGATGATGTGTGCGTCCAAAGGTGTATTACCCAGGAGCGTACATACTGTACAGTAGCGCATTAATGTCGCCTCTGTGTTTGCGGCTGTGTTCAAAAGTGCAGAGAGATGTGCCACAAATGTGTGCTTTAACAGAAACACAAATGTCATTACATCCCAACTTAAGGCTACGTTCACACATTGCGTATTTTGCTGCTTCTCTGCGTTTTTTGCTGCGTTTTCTGTATTTACCTGCGTTTTTTGCAGCATTTTTTTACGCGTGCTTTTTGCAGTGAAAACGCAATTCTGGATAAGCAGCCCAGCCAAACCTATGGGTTTTGACACAATCCATTCACACACTGCGTATTTGTGCTTTTTTTTTACACGCGTGTTTTCACTGCAAAAACGCGCGGGTAAAAAGAATCACCATGTCAATTCTTTCTGCAGTTTTTCTCTGCATTTTTCCATTGCCCACATGATAAATGGGCTCTGAAAAAGCGCAGAGAAAAATGCAGAAAAAAACGCAGTATGTGAAAGGAGCTGCGTATTTCACAAAATACGCGCATAAAAAAGCGCAGCTGTGTAAAAATACGCAGTGTGTGAACGTAGCCTTAGTCTGCATGGAGAAGGAAATGATAGGTGATCTATACATCCCATAACTGCAAACACACAAATATCTGTGCACACACATACTTTCAAGGCTGCAATATTATCCAGACCAAGAAAGCAAGAGTGATTTTATTAGACAACGCAATAGCACAACACAGGCTATGTTCACACACAATTTGCGTTTTTTTTAGCACTCTTAAAAGCACTTGCTTTTTTTTAAGAGTGCTAAAAAATGTCCCTTGTGTGTCTGAAAGGATTTGCCACGTTTTTGGACTTAGTCATTTTTTCACCAAAAACGCAGGCAAAAACGCAAGCGTTAACGCAGGGTGCATAAATGTGCCTTTTAAAAACGCATGTGTTTCCCATAGGGCCCCCATGTTAAAAAAAAACGCATGTGCGTTTTTTCAAAAACGCATGCGTTTTTTTTAACATGGGCCCCTATGGGAAACGCATGCGTTTTTGAATGGCACTAAAAGGTACTAATGTGCCATGCGTTTTTGCATGCGTTTCCCATAGGGCCCCATGTTAAAAAAACGCATGCGTTTTTGGAAAAACGCACATGCGTTTTTTTACAGCACCCAAAAACGCTGCATGCAGCGTTTTTTGGACTAGGGGTAAAAAACGCAAATGGAGATGAAAAACGCAGCTACACTCAAATGTACCCTGCGTTAACGCACCTGCGTTTTTTTTAACAGCTCAAAAACGCAGAGATGGTCAAAAAAACGCATGTGTGTGAACATGGCCACACTTAACAAAAGCACTGTACATATTGACTGTACAATAAAACGTCACACGAGCGTCGTGTTTTGCCTTCTTGGCAACACCTATGCGTATAGCAATAATCCGCGACACATCACACGAAAGTTGTCTATAAAGCACCGAGCCATTTACATGTAACGACACATTAAAATAATGACCAATCACACGTCCTCAAGGCGTCACACAACATTATGATAACGCCTATCTACGAGATGCGGATCAAATTTACGCCCACATCGCTGATATGGTGGCTCTGTGTGACGCGGAAGCGGCGACCAACGATTTGATCGCCCCTGGGCCTTGGGCGACGCTCAGGCAATTTCCGGTCGGTGTTGTCGCCCGAGCGTCGCCTAAGTTGTCGGCCGAGCGTCGCCTAAGTTGTCGCCCCGTGTAAATGAGCGACGGCGACCTTAGGTGAAACGCAAATACGTGCGCGCGCACATGCGTCGCCTAAGGAATCGCCCGGGAGATCTCCACGTGTGATGGTACCCTTATGATAACAACAATAAAGTATAGTTAGAATGGCCATTTTAATGCCGTATCCTATCTAGTCTTCATACTTATTTTACATTAAGAGTTCTACAATATGTGAGTTGACTTCGCTTTCAGATACAGCACCATGGTCTTTGTTTGGTATTGTACCTTAGACCCATTAAACTTAAAGGGGTTGTCCACTACTAGGACAACCCCTTCTGAATTGACTTGCTTTCACATGTTAAAATAACATACCCTGTACTGACATCCCATTCTGTCGCCATTCCAGTGCTGTTGGTAACCGCAGCTTGGGACTCAAGTTACATTGTGACGTCATTCAAGCCCCACGTCCAATCACCACCCGATTCTCTCTATCGGCCTTTGGACATAGAAGCTATCAACCGGATGTCAGTGCTGTGGCTGGTGCTACCATTCTGTTGATAGCTCCTATGTCCAAAAGCCGATAGAGACAAGCCGGTGGTGATTGGACGTGGGACTTCAATGACGTCACAATGTAACTTGAGTCCCGAGCCGCGGTTACCAACAGCACTGGAATGGCGACAGAATGGGATGTATGTACAGCGGATATTATTTTAACGGGGGAATACAAGTCGATTCTGAAGGGGTTGTCCTAGTAGTGGACAAGCCCTTTAATTATGTTAAAATGTAATATAACGTACAACCAATACACAACTGTGGGGCTGTTTCTGAAAAAAATATCTTGCACCTCCTTTTACCCTATACAGACAATCCCCTTATATATCACAATTCAATTACTATAATTCAATTTATAGGTTTCATCTCTACCATTTGACTGGATGACTCAAAGTTGCTAAAGCGAATTTGTATTAAAATGTGTAGAGTAAAATAAAAGAGTGCTCAAACTAAGGGCCACCTCACACACACAGATATCTGTGCAGGTATTGTTCGCAGATCTCTGGTTGCAGTGAAATCATGGACACATTGTTGCATTTGTACACAGCCACAAAATGGAGCAATGTGTCCATGATTTCACTGCAACCAGAGATCTGTGACCAATATCTGCACAATTATCTGTGTGTGTGACGTGGCCCTAAGACTGAGACATCAGCTGCTCTCTGCATTTTTCCTAGACGTGTTTTTTATTATTATTACCTATTATTATTTTTCAATTTGATGTGCCCTCTTGGCTCCAGCTCCTGCCCATTCTTCAGCCATGTGATTTGCGGTGGTGGTTCTCCTTGGGCCAAGCATGTAAAAATTGCTGTAGTGCCAACAGGACGGGAAATGGACTGCGGGTGTTGAACGAACTCAGCAGGGGCTGCAAAGCACAATGTGACACCATAAATGATCACAGGCAAAACATTATGCAATTGCAATAAGAATACTTCAATATGGATAAGTGGTAAGCGTTTAATATAGTTCCTTGAAAAAGTATTCATACCCCATGAACGTTTTCTCATTTTTCACTTTACACCCATACACTTAAATGTATTTTATTGGGATTTTATGTGATATACCCACATTAAGCAGCAACTATTTTTGAAATGTAAAGAAAATGATATAAGGCTTTCTAGACATTTAACAAATATAAATCTGAAAATTGTAACATGCATTTTTATTCAGCGCACTGTAGTCTGATACCCCTAAAAAAAAATCCTGAGTGACCAATTGCCCCCAGAAGTCACCTAATTAGTAAACTGAGTTCACTTGTGTGTAATTTATTCTCAGTATAACTACAGCTGTTCTGTGAAGGCCTCAGAGGTTTGTTTGAGAACATTAGGGATCAAACAGCATCATGAAAATAAAACTGTGGAGATGCTTTTCTCCAGCAGGGACAGGGAATTTGGCTAGATTTGAAGGTAAGGCCAGGGTCACTTTCACCGTTTTTAGCAGATATCAGAGGCATCCGCTAAAAACTTAGACATTTTCTGCTGAAGCGGATACGTTAATGGTATTCACTCCAGCAGGACGCAGTACCATAGCACCTCGTGAATTACCTGCACAGCGGCCGCACACAGAGCGTCTTGTGTGGCTGCTCTTCCTCAGTGCACAGGAAATGCCAGGATTTGGTGCACCTAATAGATGTGCCAATTCTCGGGTGGCTGTGGGCTGCTATTTTTAGCCTTGGGAGGGTCCAATAACCATGGGCCTCCCCAGACTAAGAATACCAGCCTCTGCTTTATCTTGGCTGGGTATCAAAATTGGGGGGCATGCTGTTTTTTAAATTATTTATTTATACTCATCCAAGATAAAGCACACCACTTTGGGCTACAGGCCACAGCTGTCTGCTTTATCTGCACTGGGGATCAAAAATACAGGGAACCCCTGTTGTTTTTTTTACAGCCTCCTAGCCACCATTTTATAACACAGATGTTTGGGTCCCCTAACTATTGGTTTCTATTGGGTTCAGGGTCCAGCTCAAGTTCGGGTCAAGTCTGGTCCTAAACTGAATCCGGCGAATCTGAACATCTGCGGGTTCACCCATCTATACTATTTATTTACGGGACAGGATCCTATTTGTGCACTCGCCCACAGATGTGCCGTGGGTACCTTCTATATGATATTACAAGACTCAATATTATAGGATAGGGGGAGCCCAGTTGGAACTTCTGCTATGAGACCTCATGATTTCTATCTACGTCCCTGTACATATATTTAAATAATTTTGAATTGCTACATTTAGAGTGTATATTTTTAACACTATTTTGCAGCACACCTACAAATATAGGTTTATAGACATACAATCATGGCTGAAAATGTTGGCATCCTCGAAATTACTCCAGACAATGAAGTATTTCTCCCAGAGAATTATTGCAATTACACACGTTTGTCACACAAATGTTTCCCTCATTTGTGTGCATTGGAACAAAACAAAAAAAAAAGGGAAAACTGGACATAATTTCACACAAAACCCCAACAATTTTAAGGGTGCCAACACTTTTGGGCATGACTGTATAGATACATATAAAGTACATACAGTGCCTACAAGTAGTCTTCAACCCCCTGCAGATTTAGGTGGTTTGATAAGATGCAAATACCGTATATACTCGTGTATAAGCCGACCCGTGTATAAGCCGACCCCCCTACTTTTGCCCCAAAAATCTGGAAAAACCTATTGACTCGTGTATAAGCCGAGGGTGGACCCCAGCACAGGTATACAGCCCCCAGCAGTGTGGTATACAGGCCCCCCAGTGGTAGTATACAGCAGCCCCAGTGGTAGTATACAGATTCCCCAGCAGCCCCAGTGGTAGTATACAGATTCCCCAGCAGCCCCAGTGGTAGTATACAGCAGCCCCAGTGGTAGTATACAGGAGCCCCAGCAGCCCCAGTGGTAGTATACAGATTCCCCAGCAGCCCCAGTGGTAGTATACAGGAGCCCCAGCAGCCCCAGTGGTAGTATACAGCAGCCCCAGTGGTAGTATACAGGAGCCCCAGCAGCCCCAGTGGTAGTATACAGGAGCCCCAGCAGCCCCAGTGGTAGTATACAGGAGCCCCAGCAGCCCCAGTGGTAGTATACAGGAGCCCCAGCAGCCCCAGTGGTAGTATACAGCAGCCCCAGTGGTAGTATACAGGAGCCCCAGCAGCCCCAGTGGTAGTATACAGCAGCCCCAGTGGTATACAGCAGGCCCCCAGGGGTACATATAGCAGCCCCCAGGGGGTACCCAGCAGCCCCGAGGGGTACACAGCAGCCCCCTGGGGGTACCAGCAGCCCCCTGGGGGTACCAGCAGCCCCCTGGGGGTACCAGCAGCCCCCTGGGGGTACCAACAGCCCCCAGGGGGTACCCAGCAGCCCCCAGGGGGTACCCAGCAGCCCCCTGTGGGTACCAACAGCCCCCTGTGGGTACCAACAGCCCCCTGGGGGTACCAACAGCCCCCTGGGGGTACCAACAGCCCCCTGGGGGTACCAACAGCCCCCAGGGGGTACCCAGCAGCCCCCTAGGGGTACCAACAGCCCCCAAAAGCTGGCACTGTCCCCCCTTGTAAGGCCTCCCCCCCGCTGCTTATACATTACCATCCCGGTGTTCTGATCGGCGCCGCTCCTCGGTGCTTCTTCTTCATCCTCCCGTCCTCGCTCGCTGCATCCAGGATCTCCGGCGGTCGCGCGATGACGTCATATCGCTGCGACAGCCGGAGAACCTGGATGGATGCAGCGAGCGCGGACGGGACGATGAAGACGCAGCACCGAGGAGAATACCGGGATGGTAATGTATAAGCAGCGGGGGGGGGCCCTTACAATGGGGGACAGTGTCAGCTTTTGGGGGGGGCATATGCACTGCTTCCCCCTGCCGCTGATTGACAGGGGAAGCAGTGCATATATAATGAGCGGCCCCACGTGACGGGGCCGCTCATACAGCAGCCCCCCCGCCTCCTCCAGCCTCCACAGCCCCTGGGACACAGCCCCCCCGTATATGACTCGTGTATAAGCCGAGGGGGGGACTTTTCAGCTTAAATTTTGGGCTGAAAAACTCGGCTTATACACGAGTATATACGGTAAGTTAGAGCCTTCAAACTGCAAACGAGAGTAGGATTTATTAACAGAAGCATAAATCTTACAAACCAAAAAGTTATGTTGCTCAGTTGAATTTTAATAGATTTTAAACATAAAAGTGTGGGTCAATTATTATTCAACACCTAGGTTTAATATTTTGTGGAATAACCCTTGTTTGCAATTACAGCTAATAATCGTCTTTTATAAGACCTGATCAGGCCGGCACATGTCTCTGGAGTTATCTTGGCCCACTCCTCCATGCAGATCTTCTCCAAGTTATCTAGGTTCTTTGGGTGTCTCATGTGGACTTTAATCTTGAGCTCCTTCCACAAGTTTTCAATTGGGTTAAGGTCAGGAGACTGACTAGGCCACTCCATCACCTTGATTTTTTCCCTCTTGAACCAGGCCTTGGTTTTCTTGGCTGTGTGCTTTGGGTCGTTGTCTTGTTGGAAGATGAAATTACGACCCATCTTAAGATCTTTGATGGAGGAGCGGAGGTTCTTGGCCAAAATCTCCAGGTAGGCCGTACTATCCATCTTCCCATGGATGCGGACCAGATGGCCAGGCCCCTTGGCTGAGAAACAGCCCCACAGCATGATGCTGCCACCACCATGCTTGACTGTAGGGATGGTATTCTTGGGGTCGTATGCAATGCCATCCAGTCTCCAAACGTCATGTGTGTGGTTGGCACCAAAGATCTCGATCTTGGTCTCATCAGACCATAGAACCTTGAACCAGTCTGTCTCAGAGTCCTCCAAGTGATCATGAGCAAAAGGTACCTTACGGGCTCGTCTGGAACGGAGACCATTGCGGTGGAGTACGTTACTTATGGTATTGACTGAAACCAATGTCCCCACTGCCATGAGATATTCCCGGAGCTCCTTCCTTGTTGTCCTTGGGTTAGCCTTGACTCTTCGGACAAGCCTGGCCTCGGCACGGGAGGAAACTTTCAAAGGCTGTCCAGGCCGTGGAAGGCTAACAGTAGTTCCATAAGCCTTCCACTTCCGGATGATGGTCCCAACAGTGGAGACAGGTAGGCCCAATTCCTTGGAAAGGGTTTTGTACCCCTTGCCAGCCTTGTGACCCTGCACGATCTTGTCTCTGATGGCCTTGGAATGTTCCTTTGTCTTTCCCATGTTGACCATGTATGAGTGCTGTTCACAAGTTTGGGGAGGGTCTTAAATAGTCAGAAAAGGCTGGCAAAGGAGATAATTAATCCACACATGTGAAGCTCATTGTTCTTTGTGCCTGAACTACTTCTTAATACTTTAGGGGGACCAAAAAGAATGCTGGTGGTTTTAGGGGTTGAATAATAAATGACCCTCTGAATTAACTTTTAACGCTTTAAAAAAAATAATGTAAAAATCTTTTTGGCTGCAGTGCATTTCCCACTTCCAGGCTGATCGACAGTCCAAATGTCACAATGCCAAGTTAATTCCGCATGTGTCAACCAGCTAAATCTGCAGGGGGTTGAAGACTACTTGTAGGCACTATATATATATACCGTATATACTCGTGTATAAGCCGAGTTTTTCAGCCCAAAATTTGGGCTGAAAAGTCCCCCCCTCGGCTTATACACGGGTCTATACGGGCTGCTGTGGTGGGGGCTGCTGTGGTGGGGGCTGTGGAGGCTGGAGGAGGCGGGGGGAGGCTGCTGTATGAGCGGCCCCGTCACGTGGGGCCGCTCATTATGTATGCACTGCTTCCCCCTGTCAATCAGCGGCAGGGGGAAGCAGTTCATATAAGCCCCCCAAAAGCAGGCACTGTCCCCCCTTGTAAGGCCCCCCCCCCCCCCCCCGCTGCTTATACATTACCATTCCGGTGTTCTGATCGGCGCCGCTCCTCGGTGCGTCTTCATCCTCCCGTCCGCGCTGGCTGCATCCGGGTTCTCCGGCTGTCGCAGCGATATGACGTCATCGCGCGACCGCCGGAGATTCCGGATTCAGCTAGCGCGGACGGGAGGATGAAGACGCACCGAGGAGCGGCGCCGATCAGAACACCGGAATGGTAATGTATAAGCAGCGGGGGGGGCCTTACAAGGGGGGACAGTGCCAGCTTTTGGGGGCTGTTGGTACCCCCAGGGGGCTGCTGGGTACCCCCTGGGGGCTGTTGGTACCCCCTGGGGGCTGTTGGTACCCCCTGGGGGCTGTTGGTACCCCCTGGGGGCTGTTGGTACCCCCAGGGGGCTGCTGGGTACCCCCAGGGGGCTGTTGGTACCCCCAGGGGGCTGCTGGGTACCCCCTGGGGGCTGCTATATGTACCCCTGGGGGCCTGCTGTATACCACTGGGGCTGCTGTATACTACCACTGGGGCTGCTGGGGCTGCTGTATACTACCACTGGGGCTGCTGGGGCTCCTGTATACTACCACTGGGGCTGCTGGGGCTCCTGTATACTACCACTGGGGCTGCTGGGGAATCTGTATACTACCACTGGGGCTGCTGGGGAATCTGTATACTACCACTGGGGCTGCTGGGGAATCTGTATACTACCACTGGGTCTGCTGGGGAATCTGTATACTACCACTGGGGCTGCTGGGGAATCTGTATACTACCACTGGGGCTGCTGGGGAATCTGTATACTACCACTGGGGCTGCTGGGGAATCTGTATACTACCACTGGGGCTGCTGTATACTACCACTGGGGAGGCCTGCATACCACACTGCTGGGGGCTGTATACCTGTGCTGGGGTCCACCCTCGGCATATACACGAGTCAATAGGTTTTTCCAGATTTTTGGGGCAAAAGTAGGGGGGTCGGCTTATACACGGGTCGGCTTATACACGAGTATATACGGTATATATATTCCACCGCGCTCGGATCCTTCAGGCGTAACCTGAAAACCCATCTCTTCAGGAAATCTTATTGCCTGCAGTGACCGAGCTGCCACCTCACCGCCACCGGAGCTGCCAACCCACCACCAGCTAATCTGCTGCACTCCTGACCTACTGTCTCCTCCATAATATCCTGTAGAATGTAAGCCAGCAAGGGCAGGGTTCTCTCCCCTCTGTACCAGTCTGTCATTGTTAATTTGGTTACTGTAAACTATATCTATAATTTTATATGCAACCCCTTCTCATGTACAGCACCACGGAAATAATAGTGTTAATCAATAAATAATTATATATACGGTAAATATATATATTTATTTATTAGTGATGAGTGTGGCACCCCTGCGACCAGGAGGCCACATAGGGAACTGCAGCCAGGTAAGAAGGGAAGACAGTTTACACAAACACCCTCAGACATCCCACACACCACTAGAGGGCAGCACCCAACCCAGAGCCCGGGACTCTAGGCGGGCAAGGGGTGGTGGGTTTAGAGAACAGTGGGTGGGACAGAGTGTAGGTCAGGTGACAGATGGTAGAAATAGAGAAGGGGAGGAGAAAGCAGCTAAGACACAGAACAGCAGCAGGCTGAGGAGCACAGAAAGAGCTGAAAAGACAGTAGTAGGCCGAAGTAGGCTGAGAAGCAAGAAAGAAGCACACGTTCTGGAGGAGTGGGGTTGATGGAGTGCAGAATCCGAAGTGCCAGTGAAACCACGGAGAGAAAGCACATCCATAACCAGCACCCCAGGAGTGTGAGGAAAGAGAGGACCAGCAGCACTGGCTCCTAGGAACGCAGCTGAAACGACCAAGTACCGGCGGAGTAGCCTTCCATATGAAACCAGAGTCACACGAGTCAGAAGGGAGCCTGATAGAGCCTTGCAGAGAAAGGACAATTGGAGGCTAGGCCAGAAGCAGAGTGTCGGCTCTGAAGGGGACTGACGATTTACCCGGTTTCCCCAGATTCACCAACGGGGAACTCTAACTCCAGGTTGGAGTTCCTACCCAAAGGACAGGCAGCTCAGTGGCGACCACGAGGACTCACAGGGGTCCGAGCTACCGCTAAACTGTCCGGAGACACACACGCAGAGAAAGAGAGATTAAAGCCTGGAACAGGACAGAGAAAGAGTGAGGGGTCACAGAGAGGAACAACCTGGCTGCAGGGAGTAGAGAGGAACACGGAGGGGAAAGTTGTAGCCCGTGTAAGAACTGTAACTAAACTGTTGTACTGGAAGAACTGCAAAGTAAACACGGTGAACCCTGCTTCTGACTCCCTTGCATGATTAAGACAGAACTGTATTGCCCGTGCATGATTCCCTCCAACAGGACTGCAGAGAGATCCCACCTGGAGAGCCACAGCCTGTCAGCTCTGGACACTGAATGAAGGAAGGCTGCAGCAGCAGGAGAGTAAGTGAATTGCACTGTTCACAGCCTACACGATTCACCTTATTATCAATGCCCCGGGGAACCAAGTTCTACCGCGGAGAACTATTCCATTTAAGCTGCCCAACATCATCCCCGGAGGTTCTGCAGCAGCGGTGGTCCCACTACTGACCAAAAGCCGTGGGTGGTGTCACGACTGACATTTATTCCCTTGTAAATATTCCCCTTTTACTTGCCAGGGCCCGGGACACGGTCCGGACCAGGACCTCCGTGACATCCCCAGTAGCATACCCGGTCCGGTACCGAGTACCCCGTCCCAGTGGGCTCGACATGAGCAAGCATGCTCGCACGCTACTCGTTACTACTCGGCGAGCACCGAGTACGCAGAGATGCTCGGACTCTTCACTAATAATTATCGCTCTGACACAAATACACAGCTCCCTTCAGTGCACAAAGTGAGCTGGCACCTCACAGAGAGCAGATTGATTGTTAGGGTCCCTCTGGGGGGGCACAGCAAGGTGTTGTATGCTACGACGATTTGAAAAAGCCCCCCCTCCCGCCCTTTCCCAGAAACACTCGTTTTATAGCCGGAAGTCTGTGGGCGAAGTCTGTCACTAATTGACTTACATTGTGCTCGGTCGAGCACCCGAGTATCTCGAGATGCTCGACCCGAGCATCGAGCACCCAAGCATTTTAGTGCTAACTCATCACCATTATTTATATATATTCTCTCGATAAGGACATAATGCTTGGTTTAGTCAGTGGCATGAGAGAGGTCGCGGAAGAACTAAGACCCGTTGGCTGGATACCATTGTGGCACCCCAGGGTCCAAGTGCCACAGTTCCAACGGAGGGACTTCACACCAAGCAAAACTCAAAGCACACAACACCTTTCTGCCTCCAGGCTTGGGAGACCAATACCTGGGTTCTGGGTGAGCTCCCCTACAAATTCTGGTCTGGCATGGAGTTAGTGCAGTTCAGTTCCTAGGAGGACTGAGGAAGACATCTTGTGGACTAAGAGCAGTGCTAAGCTTGTCCCAGGGAACCTAAGCCTAGTTTGAGGGACCCAAGGCAGGGGTCTGAGGAAGTGGAGAGGAGCCTGGGAGCGGAGCAGTGTTGGAGGAACAGCGCCAAGGATGGACACCGGAGTCCGAGGCTGTGCAGGGCCTAACGACCCAGCAGCCAATACCGGAAGTTGGGAGATTCCATCTCTGTGCCCGGAGGCAAAGCAGTATAAAGAGCATAGGAACAGCCGCCCGAGACGTGGGACTAAAGAAGGACTCGAGTTGTCTGCCATACCGGCACCAAGCAGGAGAGAGAGGGCCAGTAGCTCAGCTTAAGCAGCAGCAGAGACCCGCTACAAAGCGCAGCAGGGAGGCCTCAGAACTTGACGGGTGAGGAGAACCCTGAGTTGCTCTCGGGTGTACAGACTCAGCTTAGTAACACCAGTCGGAATTACAGTGCACCAGTAAACGGACTGAGGAACCAACAAACTAAGTCTGTCTATTGCTTTGCGCCCGCCAACCTGCATCTATCCCAGCTGCTCGTCCATCATCCCGGAGGTACTGCAGCAGTGGTGGCCACCAATAGCCACAAACCACGGGTGGCATCATGAATAACTAACCACTTCATTATCCCCTCACCTATCAAGCCCAGAATCCCCTTAACAGCTGCAACCAGGGTCAAGGAGCTGGTTCTCGACCCCTGTAACCTCTGCAGGAACTGTACCATAGCTCGGTTCCGAGTACCCTACAGCCCTGGGGCCCTGCACCATCATCACAGGTGCGGGAATGAACATCAGAGAACTGAAGGATGCTGTGGCAAACAGAGAAGATTTAAGGAAATGATTCACATGGTATCCAATAGTCGGACATGACTGAATGGATGAAATTGGAATATATACTAAGCAAAAATATAAATGCAACACTTTTGTTTTTGCTCACATTTCTCATAAGCTGAACTCAAAGACCTAAAGGTACCGTCACACGGGGTGATGTCTGCGGCGATGTTGCCGGCAACTTAGGGGCGTGGCTAAGTTGCAGCAACACCGCTCATGAGTTGCTGCGTGTGACAGGGCGATAATAAGGCGATAAGTTGCCTAAGCAACATCGCCAGGTTTCCCAACATGTTGCATCGCCCTGTATGACGCCGCAACTGCGATGTTGCCGGCAACTTCCCCCATAGACTCCCATGTTATGGATCGCTGCCAGGGTAGAGTTTAACCCTGGCAGCGATAGTTGCCGGCAAGATCGCAGATGTGTTGCCGGCGATATTGCTGCGTGTGACATTGCAAGAGCAACCATGGCAGCGCGCCAAAAAAGTGCGCGCTCCCGTGAGTTGCCGGCGATATCGCCACGTGTGACGTTACCTTTAGACTTTTTCTTTGTACACATAAGGCCCTTTAATTTGTCAAAGTCTGTGTTAGTGAGCACATCTCCTTTGCTGAGATAAAATATCCACCTCACAGGTATGGCATATCAAGATGCTAATTAGACAGTATGATTATTACACAGGTGTGCCTTTGTCTGGCCAAAATGAGCAGTTTTATCACAAAGCACAATGCCACAGATTTATCAAGTTTTGAGGGAGTGTTCAATTGGCATGCTGACTGCAGAAATATCCACCAGAGCTGATGCCCGTGACTTGAATGTTCATTTCTCTACTATAAGCCATCCCCAAACGTGTTTCAGAGAATTTGGCAGTACATATAACCAGCCTCAACCACAGTCTCCATGTAACCACACCAGGACCTCCACTGCCAGCATCTTAACCTTCACGATTTTCTGAGACCAGCCAACCAGACAGCTATTGCAACAATCAGTTTGCATGACCAAATAATTTCTATACAAACTATCAGTAACCTTCCCAGGGAAGCTCATCTGCAGCTCATCGTCCTCATCAGGGTCTCCACCTCACTGCAGCTCTAGAGTAACTAGAGTGGGTAAATGCTCACATTCGATGGTGTCTGGCACGTTAGAGAGATGTTCTCTTCTCGGATGATTCCTGGTTTTCACATACAGTACAGATGGCAGACTGGCAAATGATGGATACACCAAATAACTGACTGGTTTTCTGACCCTCCCAGCTCTGTAAAACTGAACATTTTAGAGTGGCCTTTAAAGGTACCGTCCACACGCGGCAATATTGCAGGCAATTTCACTGGCAATTTGCAGGTTGCAGTGAAATCATGGACACATGCTCCATTTTGTGGCTGTGTACAAATGTAACAATGTGTCCATGATTTCACTGCAACCAGCAAATTGCCTGTGAAATTGCTGCAATATTGCCGCGTGTGACGGTACCTTTAGTGTGGCCAGCCTAAGGCAATCATACTGTCTAATCAGCATCTTGACATGCACACACTGGATGGATTATCTCGGCAAAGTAGAGGTGATCAATAACACAGATTTAGACAAATTTGTGAACAATATTTGAGAGAAAAAGTTCTTTTGTGTATAAAGAAATAGTATTAGATCTTGAGTTCAGCTCATGAAAAATGGGTTAAAAAACAATAGTGTTGCATTTATATTTGTGCTCAGTAAATATATATACACTACCATTTAAAAGTTTGGGGTCATTCAGAAATGTCCTTATTTTTGAAAAAATAGCAAATGAAGCTAACAGTAAATGAATCAGAAATACACTCTATACTTTGTGAATCTGGTAAATGACTATTCTAGCTGCAGCGTCTGGTTTTTAATGCAATATCTACATAGGTGTATAGTCCCATTCCAACAACTACCTCTCCAGTGTTTTAATGGTACATTGTGTTTGCTAACTGTGTAGTATGTTAGCACAGCTGAAAACGGTTTGGCTGATCAGAGAAGCTATAAAATTGACCTTCCTTTGAGCTAGTTAAGAATCTGGAGCATTACATTTGTTTGTTCTATGAAACTCTCAAAATGGCCATAAAAAGAGAACTTTCATGTGAAACATGAACAACTGGAAATATGCTGGAAGGAGGGCCTGACGCCATCTGTCAAGCATGGTGGAGGTAATATGATGGTCTGGGGTTGCTTTGGTGCTGGAAAAGTGGGAGATTTCTACATGGTAAAAGGGATTTGAATAAGGAAGGCTATCACTCCATTTTGCAACACCATGTCCTACCCTGTGGACAGTGCTTGATTGGAGCCAATTTCATCCTACAACAGGACAGTGACACAAAGTACACCTCCAAATTATGTATGAACTATTTAGGGAAGAAGCAGGCAGCTGGTATACTATCTGTAATGGAGCGGCCACAAAATTGTCTGGGTGACCTCAAACTTTTGAACGGTAGTGTAAGTGTGTGTGTGTGTGTGTCTATATATATATATATATATACAGTATATATATTTATATGTATGTATGTACACATAGTATTGGCAGGAAGCGTCTCAGGATGGTGGACATATATATCAGGGATATATATACCTGGAAGTGGCTCAGGATGGGGGACATACATACCAAGATTGGGGACATATATACCAGGAATGTTTTGGTTTTTTTTTAATGAAAGATTTGGAGGGTTTCTGCTCCAAAAAATTCAGCAATAATAACTCCTTGTAATCACATCTTTAGCGTTAATGCATGTTGTGTCCCCTCAGTGCATTACATGTCACTGGTCAATTAAAGGTAGCAGCTGATGTTGGTGTGCCAGGCATTTGAGTCACAGGGCAAAGGAATCATGCATCACCCATGGCAGGCATATCAATGTCATCTGGCCTCTGCACTGGATATAAAAGAGGATGCCATGGGTTGTGAAAGTGGGAGGAGGTGAGAAAAAAGTTTTGAATTATTTTATGTGTAACAAGGCAGAATGGAGAATATTAATACTAGAAAGGAGACCAGGATAAGGGACATATACGGTATATCAGGATTGGGGACATATATACCAGGATGGAGCACATATATACGAGGAAGGGGTAAGGTTGGGGGACATACGTCCCAGGAAGGAGCCCAGGATGGGGGACAGTTATACCAGGTTCAGTCCCATAATGAGGAAAATTTATACCAGTAAGGGTCCCAGGATAGGGGACACGTATACCAGGATGAGGAATATATATGTCAGCAAAAGGCCCAGACCTGGGAACCTATATAAAAAGAAGAGTCACAGGATGGGGGATATATATACATGGAAGGGGTCCAGGATCAGGGACATAAATAACAGGAACAAACACAGAATGGGGGACAAATATACCAGGTTGGCTGATATATATATATATATATATATACACACCAGGATGGGGGACATATATACCAGGTAGGGTCCCAGGATGGGAACATTTATAACAAGAAGGGTCCCAGGAGACATATCCCCATATACACTAGGAAAGAGCCCATGATGTGGGAGATGTATGCCTGTAAGGGTCCCAAGATGGGGGACTTATATACTAGGAAGGGGTTCAAAATGGGGCATATATACCAGGATGGAGGACATATATACCAGGATGGGGGACATATATACTAAGATGGGAGATGTATATATACCAGAAATGTTTGGAGGTTTTTATGCGTTACAAGGCATAATGGGGAACATATATACTAGGAAGGGGCCCAGGATCGCGAACATAAATACCAGGATTGAGGACATATATACCAGGAAAGAGCCCAGGATGGAGGACATATATATCTGGAAGGGTCCCAGGATGGGGGACATATATACCAGAAGGGGCTCAGAATGGGAGCAAATATACCAGGATGGGTGATACATATACCAGGAAAGAGCCCAGGATGGGGAACATATATACCAAGAAGGGTCTCAGGATGGGGGGCATATATACCGGGAAGGGGGATACACACTGGCGATCAAAATTAAAGAACAATATATGATCACTTGATTTTGTCAGACAGAATGTAATCTACATTGATGAACATTTGAAGGTTTTTGTGTAAGAGGTACACCATGCCACTAGAACAGTATTTTCCAAAATAACCAAAGTTTATCAACTTAAACCTTTATTTGACACAAAATGTGATGATCATAATTAGGGAACAGCAATGACTGTAGCATAGAGAAAGATTAAAAATAAATGTTGTGAAGGTTACAACAGTCCCCAATCAGTAGGAAGTGTGCAGGCCTTTGCTTTGAATGACTTCAGCACATCTGAGGCCACAGGACATCACTACTCTCTCACACTGCTCTGGAGTGATTTTGGTCCACTCTTCTTCCAGTCTCTTCCACAGTTCTGTGACTGTTATGGGTTTCTTGGCGATAACTTTGTCACCAAGGATTTTCCGATTTTCCAGAGGTTTTCTATTGGGTTTAGATCAGGACTGTGGGCGGCCATTTCATTCTTTCAATGTTTTCTGTTTCAAGGAACTCCTTTACCCATTTTGATGTGAGACAGGGGGCATTGTCCTGCATGAAAATTGCTGGCTGATTGAGTGCTGAACACAAGTAAGGAACCACGTGTTGTTGAAGAAGGTTCTGATACACATTTGCATTCACTCTGCCATGTAGCTGTATGAGAGGTCCAACCCCTGCAACAGAAAACAGTCCCCAAAACATACTTCCTCCACCACCTTTCACTGACTTCTTTACACACTTTGGGCTCAGTTTTTCCAAAGTTTGTTGATGAACATAATGTTTCCTATCAGTCCCAAAGAAATTAAACTTGCTTTCATCACTAAAATGAACTGTGGACTCTCTCCTCTCTCCATACAAAATGCTCCTAACCAAAGGTGAGTGTAGCCTTTTGATTCTTTCTGCTAATGGGATGTTCGGTTACTGCAGTGAGGGCTTTCAGTCCAAATGTTCTTAAGCATCGTGACACTATATGACGAGACAGATTCTTACCCTGTTCTGTGCTGAACTTGCGAGCTATTCCAGCTGCAGTGTTGAAACGATTACCCATGGAGATTCTCTACATTATCCTGTTCTCTATATTCTAGAAATAAAAGACTTCGAACTACCAACTTCTGTTGCTATGGCTGATAGGGTGACCCCTTTGGTCTTCATCTGGGCAACCTGCTGCTGGAGGGTTTCAGTCACTTTGGAACGTCACACATTTTTTGCAAAGTGAGTGCAAACTGGAAAGTTAGGCTGCCAATTAAATAAGGTTTGTCAGATTAAGGAAATTAGCACCAGGTGCCAGATTAACACCAATATCTTGCAGGTATCTTAAAGTGTTCTCTAATTTCGATCAGTGTTCTTTTTCAATTGTCTCATTTACATCTTTATTCTGTGCTTTAGAATATATTCAATCTATGAAGTAAGTTTAAAATACTGCTAATTTACTCATGTTAGGATTTTTTCACATAGGACAACACAATGACCTTAACATTCCGGAAATTGTGTGTTCTCTAATTTTGATAGCCAGTTTATATGCAGAGCAATCATTGTTCAAACACTCAGAGCTATTCATATGATTACTATGTGTAAATGAGCTTTAACTTGAATGTTTATCAGTGAAAATTCTGTTTCATTCATTTCTTAATATACCTTAAAAATGAAGACGTAGCAGTAGTAGAGAAAAGTTGTAGCTTTAGATTTCCTATAAAGAGCTCCCAATCTCCTGCATAGATATATACTTAAGAGGATTTGTAATCATTTCTGATCACTAGAGGGATTCAAATTTTTAGCAACAGGCAAAAGTGTAAGTAGAATCCAATGGATCTTGATGCAAAATATAGACCTGGTCTTCCCATCCGCTGCATGTTGGTCAGATGTATTCAAGCGATCATATATTGTTCTCTAATTTTAATTGTTAATGTACATACAGCCAATGATATATGTACAAAGGATTCATCATACCATGTAAAGTTGATTGTGTCCATATATAAAAATGTATGGGCTTCTTCAAGTGAAGATCAGATGTTTGGATAGCTGATAGCTTGTAGCTAGTGGGAGTCTGACCTACAATGATCAGCATAACAGGATACTTTGATACTCATTAGAATGGAGCACCAGCACACATGCCCAACCAACTCTCCATTCAATCTATATGTGGCTGCTGGAATAAACTGAGTACAATGCTCATTGGTCCCCTAGAGAATGAATGGAGCAGCTATTGGGAGTGTGCTCTGCCGCTCTGTTTTAACTGGACTAAATATGACAGGACGGGGAAGAAACTCATTCTGTTGATCGGGTCTGGCCCCTATGATCTCTAATTTGCCACCTATCTACATAACTTATCTTTATTGGAGAAGCCCGTTAACATTTTGATGTAAACGGCAGTCATACTGTATGTTGTCACAATGCCAATATATCTATTATATAATCACGAATGGGTTTTTTGCCCCTTTTGAGACCGCTCACGCTGCGAGTCAGCGTGGTCATGTGGATATGACCGAAGCATTGGCCGCGCAGCGGCCATTGCGAGCAGTTCTAAGGTGACTCGCTATTGCCCGCGCAGCGGGCATGGCGAGTCACCTTAGCAGCGCGAAGCATTGGCCACGAAGCGGCCATTGCGAGTCAGAGACTCGCTCTTCTAAAATCCCGATGCATCTGCATCGGGCACCCAGCTAGTTGATAATATTTTACAATACATACAATTGTTATTTCTTGGTCATGCCTGAAAGTGTTGCAACCCTTGAAATTATTCCAAAAAATTAGCTATTTCTCCCAAAAAATTATTTCCGCTACATATGTTTTGCAATACACTTGTTCATTTCCTTTGAACTAAAAAAAGAAAAAAGGCAAAATGAACATAATTTCACACAAAACCCCCAAAATGGGCTGGACAAAATTGTTGGCTCCTTTCCAAAATTGTGGTTAAACAAATGTATTTTATTTAAGGATATGATGCTTATTCAAATTTACCTACTGCAAGTAACAGGTGTGGGCAATTTGAAAATCACACCTGAAACCAGATAAATAGAGGGAGAAGTTGACTCAATCTTTGCATTGTGTGTCTGTGTGTCACACTAAGCATGGAGGACAGAAAGAGGAGAAGAGAAGAGAACTGTCTGAGAACTTGACAACCAAAATTGTTGAAAAATATCAACAATCTCAAAATCACAAGTCCATCTCCAGAGATCTTGATGTTCCTTTGTCCACTGTGCGCAGCATAATCTACAAATTTACAACTCATGCAGTGTAGCTAATCTTCTGGATGTAGTCAGCAATTGAATACCTTTGGAGAGGTCTTAAAATTGCTGTTGGGAGAAGGCCACCCTTTAAATTGAATAAGGAATAGGGAATGGGAAGCTCACCCTTCCTCCGGTCTTGATCCAAGTCAGGTGCTCAGTTGTGCAAACGATAGCTGCTCGCTGGATCGTTGGTACGTCGTGCACGATATCTAGACGTGTGACACCTCACCTACGATGTTAAAACGATGTCCTAATGACCGCGCGCCCCGAGATCATTAGTGATATTGTTTCAACATTGTAGCGTGTAACGGTACCTTTAGGCTGGGGTCACACTGGCGTGAGAACTGGATGGTACATGCAAATGATAATTGGCTCAGACTCTGCTGTGAGTGTTAGCCAAGTGTCATTTACTGTGATTCGGTTCTCTCACATGCAAAAATCGAATCATAGGTGCGGAGAAAATGGAAAACATACCTTCTCCATCTTCTCTATTGTCTGTCCTGGCACATATCGGACCGCTCTCAGATGGCATCCGAATGCAGTCCGATGTTTCACATGCATTCATAGAATTGTATGAGTGCACATGATCCTATTTGCTGAGATAATTTCAGCATCTTACAACTGTTTTCTTATGTTGAATCTGCACGAGAAGCAAATCGCAGATCTGCACTGCCCCAATGTAGAACAGTGGGCTATCTGACAAAACACCGGCTAGTCATAGGCCGTGTTATATGCTCATGTGAACGAGCCCTTGTGGTCTAAGGCTGCCTTCAGACTTGCAGATGCCTCTGCAAGTATCTGCATGCAGACCGCGGCCCCTATGTTTATAATGGAGCGCACGGCGGTCTGCAGATGTTTGCAGACCGCCGTGCACTCTCATTGCCTGCCACTAGTGATCTATGCGCAGGCGTCCGCCTGCGCACAAATCACACACTCTCGCCCGCACCAGGGACGCAACACCTCGCGTCCCTGGTGCGGACGAGAGTGTGTGATCTGTACGCAGGCATCCGCCTGCACACAGATCACTAATGGCGGGCAATGAGAGCGCACGGCGGTCTGCAAGCATCTGCAGACCGCCGTGCGCTCCATTATAAACATAGGGGCCGCGGTCTGCATGCAAATACTTGCAGATGCCTCTGCAAAACGCTGCGGAGGCATCTGCAAGTCTGAAGGCAGCCTTAGCGCTTTCACGAGCCAGCTCTCTTGGTGGTGTAAGTAAATTACAATATGTAGATGAGCTTTTAGAGAGCAATTTGATGGAAGTGGCCTTTCTCTGTTCCTAGTACCTAATTAAACCTAACATTTCTCTTATCTCCATGTGCTATACAGTTGAATACAGTCTATTGTTCCCTGGGAGCAGCTGTTTCTGTAGAGAGGCTGCCTGGAGTGTTCTTCATTGGGATTGTTAAAAACAAATCCAAAAAATACTGTCTGTCCCATTCATGTTGACGTAGGAAAAATATATCTTTGTACCATAGCGGATGGGGAGGAAAGTATTAAACATTAAGGTATGGCAAAGCTTGCAGTTTGTTACCATCTTTTAGTTACCCAATAGCCATTAAAAGGTATCGGCCACTGAGGTTCTCACAATTTAATATTTTTCTGTTCTGTCCTCTCATGTCTCCAGACTCCTACATACATGTGTGAGGGATGTAAGCAGCTCTTTACCCTTTCATTGTATTGGTGATAGCCCCATAACAATAGGGTGGAGGCATAACCCAGTGCAGGGAAGAAGATTGATAGCATGGAGGGTGTGCTGCAGAGCAATGCGGGACTTTGTCAGTACAAAAGCAAACAATGAGAGCAGTATGCACAAGGCAGAATGAAATCTAAAGAAGTTTCTGGTGATGATGGTTCCTTACAGTAGCCATTATTAGATACCAGCGCACTCAGCATATAAACATGCATCGCTCATCACTGGAAAATTGCAAATGGGAATATCTGTTTGCTAGATGCAGACATGACCGAAAGATGCTGAGTAGGGAAGTGGGAGGATACAGTGGACTGAATGCACAGATTACTCCTTTTGTCCATGCCCTTCTCTTTTCTTTCTGCAAGGAATAGCGCTGCTGGGAAAATTCTGAGACTTCCATAGAAGAACTTAATAGGGTCAATATATTAACACAGTCACTGCTGATGCAATCCCGTCTGGCCTTCAATCTGTTGCGTTCATTACTTAGCAGCATTACTAATTTAATGGAAGAGAAAAGAGCAGTGAAACATACAAATGTAATCAGTCTACCATGAGCGACCTCCCCTCCTACCAAGACAAAGACAACGCAGAATTAGAGCTTTATCTTACTTGGGTCACTTGACAATCTCTAGGATATTTAATTTAGAATACATAAATATTTTATTCTTGATCCCAGAGGAATACATTGTAGGGTTTTTTTTCCAATAGGTACAATACATAGCTTACTGCTGAGATTCATCTAGCCAAGGAATGGTAAAAAAAAAGTATGTCTTGTAGTCCAGAGATAATGTCTTACAAAAAATATCTAAAACACCCTTTTTTTCGTATTTCCTTTTCGCGTATCTGAATTTCTCCTTTTCCTCCAGTATTGGTGACCACTAGTGATGAGCAAGTAGCGAAATATTTGCACTCGCTATACTCGTAACGAGTAGTTTCAATACTTGCATATTTGTCCAAATAGCGAGTCCAATGTTAGTCAATTAGTGATAGGCTTCGCCCACACACTTCCAGCTCTAAAACGAGTTTTACCGGGATAACGTAGGAGGGTGGGCTTTTTTACAATTTCAATGCCTAAAACACCTTGCTGTGCCCCCCAGAGAGACCCTAACATTCAATCTGCTCTCACTGAGGTGCCAGCTCACTTTGTGCACTGAAGGGAGATGTCAATCTGTGTCCGATCGATAACAATGGATACATCACTCACGAACACCAGCGATACTCACCGAGTAACACGTATCGTGAATACTGTACAATGCATGCGAGTAGCGAATAGTAACGATTACACTCACTCATCACTAGTTACCACATGTCCATGGAATAGACATAATGACTGTATGAAGTCACTGACAGCATTTCCTATAATAACTGGAGATGAGAGAACTTGTTCAAGGCTGGAGCTTGGGGGAATTCTGTCTTCTAAGGCTACGTTCACACGTAGCATATTTCTGCATTTACGCAGCGCTATTTAGCGCTGCATAAATGCAGTGAAACGCAGTGCTGTAACGCATCTCAGCAAAAGCTATGGCTTTTGCTGAAATCCGTTCTCAAGGTCTGTAACTGTGCAGATGCACTTTGACAAAAAGAATGACTATGTCAATTGTTTGCGCCTTTTTCGCCATACTTTTTACTCACCTTACTGCGTTTTCCTGGTGATCGCTCCTCATACCGGCACCATAGGACCTTGTACAGGACCTTAAACAGCACCATGTGACCAGGCAACGTCACCAGTCAAATGGTGCTGCGGGGTCCAAGAGCCTGCGCTCACTGCAGCCGGCGGGGGATCAGAAGACACTGCCGGGGGAAGAAAGTGCAGGCCGTTCACACACAGAACGCTGTGTTCTGTGAAGATCCGTTCTTGGTGCAGTTTTGCACCAAAAACAGATCCTCACAAAAACCTGTGTGTGAACATAGCCTAAGTGCTGGAGTCGGGATCGCTATGCTCTGGTATGCTTGGTGGTCGGCTAGTGCAAGCCGCTAGAAATATGCGATCAGCTCACACTGGGATTAAATCCTGTGTTATCATCTGTAGTGTGGTTTAGAAAATAAAAACAAGTTAAAAATCTCGCCCTCATGCCCCAGAAGTCTTTTGTTAATGGCTGGCTGTATGTGGGCGGAGAACCGAACAGCCAATCAGTGACTTCAGAGGACATAGGGTATACACACGGGTCCCAACCAGATAGCACCCGATAGCAAATAAATTTGCTCATCTCTAATAGCAATCCCTGGTTGGCTTATGTTATTGCTTTCCAAGTATCATATTGCCATAGTTGACAACCTTGGCTCAAGACACTTCGACACCTTTATCATACCCAACTCAGGTTATAGCTGTGACCTAGAAGAGGACAGTGGAGGATCTTGAAAAATGAGACATGTGGTAGAATTGTGTAAGGGTACTTTCACATTAGCATTTATTTGAAATCGCGGCAGATGCGGTGAAAAAACCGCATCTGCCGCGATTACCGCATACCGGATGCACTTGCGGCACGGTTGCGGCACAGTTGCGGCAAGCCCCATACAATGTATAGGCTGGCTTGCGGCAGGTGCGGCAAGTGCGGTTTTTTTTTCGCGGCCGCACCTGCCGCAAGTGCCAAAACCGCACTTGCCGCACCTGCCGCAAGCTTGCCTATACATTGTATGGGGCTTGCCGCAACTGTGCCGCAACCATGCCGCAAGTGCAGCCGGTATGCGCTAATCGCGGCAGATGCGGTTTTTTCACCGCATCTGCCGCGATTTCAAATAAACGCTAATGTGAAAGTACCCTAAAGCTATCAAAATGCTGAATTTTCAGTTTCTGGCCTTACTTTTATAACGGATAATGTTGATTTAGTTTATATGTAAACTGTTATCTATACCCCTTCTTTTACCAAAAAATAGCTCCCTATAGGCAAGTCTTGGCTCACAGACATGCCTAAAATTGTGTGCAAAGATTAGCCCAAAGCAAAGTTTTATTCCCTGTAGATATTAAATAAGATAGCACATTTGTAGTCATTATATTAGTAAAATAATAGTCATTATTAAATAGCCAATCTTCCATTACAACTTGTGCTGCGTTTCAGCCTTTAGGGTTTTTCTGTAAAAATCTCTGGACTTGTAAAATCTGCTAGATCCACCTCTAATGGTAAAACATTAATTTCCTAGTTTTCACTTACTACTCCTTCTTTATGAGACTTAAAATAGATAATGTTGCAGGTCTTGTCCGATCATGTGAAATGATCACTGTTTGGATTGGTAGATGGAACAGGTCACTTACCCTGGACGACGAGCCGGCCCTGTGCCGTCCGGCGCACCCTGGTTCCTGGTTTGTTAGCAGCACATACATAGACTCCAGAGTGATGAACAGTTAGGTCTGATATCATCAAATTTCCTGTCCCTAGAACTTGGATTCCTTCTACACCAATAGGACGACCATCTGAAAGACATTCACGTACATCAATTGGAATCTTCCTGCAGTACAGTTTCTACAGAATGGCAATAGGGGGCAGTATTGTTACTCAACACTCTGATTAGGCTGAAGAGACTCGCTTATGAGTGTCCAATCTCTGATAGAGTATAGTCAGCACTGGATAATACTAGACGACACTAGAGAAGTATTGGAAGGCAGTGGTCCTTATTTCATAAACTCCTTAACGGGCACCAACCACCTGGAGGTAACACCTGTAACTCAGTGCAGCAGGTGATTGACATGTGCAGCATGACATCACTACTTGTTTGTTTGTTTCATCCCTCCCCTATAGGCTTGTCTTTCTGCTGTAAGCCAAACCCACCTCCCCTGGTTGAGTCTGGATGAGAGGGAGGGCGGAGGAGTTCAGCTTACAACAGGAAGACAAAGTCACAGGGGAAGAATAAAAAAAACAAATAGTGATGTCATGTTACACAGGTCAATCACTTGCTGCACTGATTTACAGGTGGTTAAATCCTGGTGGTTGGGTCCCTTTAAGATTGGAGACTATAGGTAAAATATTGAATGGTGGATGTTAGGCAATTCAGTTAACCAATATAATTTCAGTCTGAAGTGAACTAGGTTTAATCCTTTATTGGAAGTGCTACTTCCAATAGGTAACAGAAATCTAAGATAGGGGTGAGAATGCGCATATAGGGTCTTATCCTTTAGGAGACAGGTTTTAAGTGGTGAAATTTAGGAACTGCTCACCTGATAAGGTTGTGTAGCACACAACCAGCGTGATCGCTCAGAACAATATAGCTGCTGCCAGGACCGTCCCTCCACAGGTCACTGTGGTCACGATAAGCTTCCAATAGGACAAAGTACCTCGTGGTCCGAGCTGCTGTGTTCATATGATAGAAAGACCAGATACAGCGGTATGTCTGGGTAAAGTGGTAGCTGTTTATTTTCCTACGCGCTTTGGAGTCGTATCCCAAACTCCTTCCTCAGGGAACATCAGGGACCACGAGGTATTTTGTCCTATTGGAAACTTCCAATAGGTGGCACTAGAGCTCAAACCCTCTTCCTCTTTGAGTAGTCAATATGCATATTTAATTTCCCAGAAGATCATTTTAGGTATTTAAATCTCCTTATATTGGCGTGCCAGACCTGGCATGTCACTCTCCACAAGAAGAAATCTTATCCCTTATTACTAGTCTAAGCTTCTCACCCAGCCAAATCAGATCTCATACTTTGCATTGACAAGGGGCAATACCCTAAAAACTGTGTCATGTTATGACTGCTTTGCAGTCCATGAGTGCTGCTGCTGTGAATTTTAATCTGAGGGTTTTTTTTTACTTAACCTAATGTCACATTTGGGAGGTGAGGGAATCAGGTAACTTGATGTTGTGATGGGTAAAGGGGGTCAGGAGAGCCTAATCTGACCCTAGGGTCCCTGGCTTTCCCTGATCTCGGAGCCGGAGGTACCTCTGATGGTGAGGAGTTCTGAGCTGCCACCCTATACCCTAAACTCCTGATTAGCCCTAGGTTGAGGGCCCCTACCTCCACCTATGGGTCAGGGATCACAGCTTCTCCCCTGGCAATAGAACTCCAGGAGAGGCTTCAGCACAGCAGTAAGACTTTTTCTCAGCTTAATGACCAAGAACCAACTAACTCTATAAACAGCGTCTGACAGAGGAGAGGGAAAGGTATTTACAGCCAGGGGGAGGAGATTCCCGGTGAGTCACACTTCAACCACTCAATCAGCAGCTAAACATAATAGTGAATGCAACTCTGGAGCACAACACAGAAGTCAGGACCTTCACACCAATTACTCATGCAGCCCTTAAAGGAAGACAACACATACAGCAGCATCAAGCAATGTCAGCGCAAACTAAGCACGTGACACCTATACCGTGCATCTCTGAATGTGGAGGTAGAGGTGAAGGGGTGTGATGGAGCATTCAGCTCTCCACTCCCTCAGCCTTAAGTAGTTCTGCTTCCCTACACCAGATGTCTCAGAGTTAATTTCAGACTCTGCTTGGACCTCGTGCAGTAAGGACTTGCTGTGCTGCGCTTGCTTCCATAGAAGCTTATGGGTTTTCCTGGTCCGTGGGTGGAGGTAGGGGCTTTTAACCTAAGTTTGATCAGGAATGAAGGGCTAGGGTGGTGGCCTGAACATCCTCACCTTCACAGTTAATTTCAGGATCAGGGATGCGCCTTGCCCATCTTACTATCTTGCCTCTTGAATTCCCGTGACTCTGTGTCTGCAAATTGACATTCTGATTTGGCTTTTATATCCTTAGTCATATGGCAAGGCTTGCTAAAGGGTTGATATTAACTTTTAGAATTGCTACTTCCAATAGATGGCACTAGAGTTCATGTCTTTTTCCTCTCTGAAGAGGCAATTTGCATATTTAAGTGAAATAGTATGTAAGATACATTTTCATAATTGGATCTGTCAGCACAAGAACTCCATCCGTTAAAGAATCAGATACACTATATACATACATACTCGTGCCTGGATATAGCTTTAGGCAGGGGTGTAACTACAATGCAGGGATTGCAACCTAGGAGGCCTCAATAGTTCCCTTTGGCCTATAGAAAAAGACTATTGCTATTAGAGATTTGCACTAATTGGGGGACCCCTTTGGAGATTTTGCATTGGGGGTCTTGAGCTTCAAGTTATGCCACTGGCTGTAGATATGGCTAACAATTTTTGGAGCAAATTTTGTTTTTAAATGAGTCCAAGAAAAACAATAACATTAATAATTTTGTGGAAAAGAACAGTCTCAACCTTGTCATATAGTTAAATGCCGCAGGTTACCATAAAAGAAGCCAGCTCCCTGGTGGCACTCAGATACAATCTGTATGATAAGAGGGCTTAGAGGCCAGGGAACACACTCATGTGATTATTAACACTTGTAGAGGGAGATGGAGGACCTCACATATCTAGTTTGACACATAATTCTTGGTAAATGAATAGACATTGGCGTACGTGGCGTAAAATCAATTTTTGAGGGGAATAATTTACATACTTATTCTTCTTCCACAAATAGCTTTTTTGACTTCTAAAAAAGCCTTTTTTTAGTGTTCAAGATCAAGATCAAAACATCCAATATACCCCAAAATGATATTAGTAAATTAGAAATGTTTTATTTCTCTTTTACAAATGTCTAAATTTTTTTTAACCACATAAGTAATAAAAAAAATGTATGTACGATATGTTTGGTGTCTGCATACTCGTACTGACCTGGAAAATGATACTGCCAGGTCAGTTTTACTGTATAATAGAAATCGGTAAATAAAATAAAAAACAAAAATCATTTGTGGAATTGCTTTTTTTCTGCAATTTCTACGTGCTTGGAATTTTTTGTCCGCTTTCCTGTGCATTACATGATAGAATGAATGGTGTCATCCCAAAAATAAATAGCAAGTTATGTGGATGGTAATATATCAAAATTTGGGGCTCTTGGAAGAAGGGGAGGAAAAATGTAATATATGTTTTTAGTGCATTTCATAATGTAAGGTAGACTTTAAATTGACACTTAGGTGTATAAAAAACGTTTAAAAACCCGAAACAAACTACCACAAACACATTATGCACAGTATGAAAATGTAATAAATGCATAATATGGGAAAATGTTGGCAAGATGTGAAATGTTACGCTTAAAAAGGTTAAAACCGCTTAAGAATATGTCAGATATATGTATGTTTCAGAGTAGAAAACCCTGAGTGATGCTAACTTAGTACATTAATTGGATGACCATAAAACCAGATATCACATGTAGTGATGAGCAAGTAGTAAGATATTCGGGTTAGACCGGCTTCACACCGCGGAAGCATCAGGTCCGGGGCTGTCCGTTGTAAACCTGATAGCCCCGTACCCCATTTTTCTGTTATGCAGCCCAATGGGGCCGGATGAAACCGGATGGCAGCTATGTGCCATCCGGTTTCCATCTGTCCAGGAGGATCTGGGTGAATTCGGATTTTTCTGCCCAGCGTGAAAATCTGCCCAATTCGGATACTCCAGGATCCACCTGGATCCGGGGAAATCCGGCGCTCCCTAACATTGGAGTCTATGGCGTCGGATCACCGTGGTCCAACAAAACCATCAGATCCGGGAACCGGTCACCGGCGGCTGAAGTTTAGCAGCGAGCGCTGCTAAACTTCAGCACCACCAGCTGTCCCCTGCTGAGCTTTCAGGACCACGGCTAACTCCATGCTAGCCGCAATCTTGAAAGATAACAGCTGCGGCTGCAATTGTGGCATCTGGCTGCAAACTGGACTGGAGGGCTTATTTGCCCGGCGGTTCAGTTTTCAAATCCCGTCCAGGGCTGTCCGATTCACATCGGACAGCCCCCGACCTAATCACACCGTGGTGTGAAGCTGGCTTAGGATCACTCTAACCGAATACTTTGAACTGTTTCAGTATTTGGATCCAAGTGAGTTCCTTATTGACTTGCAATGGATTAGTTCCTCGTTACTCATTCAAAATATTCAGTTAGACCTGTCTGATTCCGAGAATCTTACTATTTGTTCATCAATAATCGTGTGTAAACCCAGCCTATGTCACAGGAATTCCCAGTAATAACTCTTAAGCCCCCGTCACACGGGTCGACATCGCTGCCCATTACAGAGGCGATGTGGGGGCGTGGCCTATCGGCTGCGACATCGCCCCTACATCGCCTCGTGTAAAGGGGCGATGTCGGTGGTGCCGGGCGGTAGCCTGGTTTCAGAGCAGTGCTCTGAAACCAGGCAACCATCATGGGGCGATGTGCACACATCGCCCCATGTAACCAGGCACCGGTGACCTGACAGGCGATGGGAGCCGTAGGCTCACATTGTCCTGCATCGCCGCTGGGGTTTTCAGACACCCTGGCGGCGATGCCGCCTGACAGCTCACTGGCGCGGGGCTGGAGGTGTCGCCTCGTGTAAACGGGGTATGGCAACACTGGCAGGGCGCCAAAAACGTGCGCGCACCCGCCAGTCGCCACCGACATCCCCATCCCCATCGCCTGGTGTGACGTGGGCTTTACTGTATGTATGAAGTTGACGTACTAAAACCACTCCAGTAATAATTCAGCAGTAGATTTACTAATCATTTTAGTCTTACCAAGGCGGCTCCAGGACACAATAGGTCGGGGATTTCCAGTAGCCACGCACTCCAGGATCGCTGTCTGGTGAACGGTCTTTGTGAGGTTCTCTGGGCCAACTAAGATCATTGGATCCTTGTATCCAGTGGAGTGAGGGCCTATAGTTGTTATTAATGCAGTTAAATATGGTATATATTCATATCATATATCAATATTTCACTACGAGGAGGGCTTTACCTGTGACTGTTAGTGTAGCTTCAGAACTGTATTTAATACCAGCTGCATTGGAAGCCATACAACGAAACGCACCTGCATCTTCAGCTTGGAGTGCAGTTATCTGTAACACACCGGTGGGAAGCAAGGTATATCTGTGTAGGATAGGGAGAAAATAAGACACAATGGGGCAAATTCATTATACTAAATTTACCACAATTCTGGTATACCTTGTTGCAAACAAATATCTCTTATGACCATATTAATCATGTGTTGTAAACATTTGCTGCACGTTGTTCTGGTAAAGAGAGAGGTCTTATTGATAAAGGCATGGTTTTTCAGGAAAAGGTGTGTAGCTAAAACATACCAAAAAAAGATCCAAAATGTCCGGGTGTTGTAAGGATGGACTAGACTGTCTAATCTTAACAGGCTGCCAATCGGTGGAATTCTCATTCATGCCATGAAATAATTTTTAAGATAATGGTTCTTGGCAGCACATTGTCCAGATTAAAGAGGAAACATGAGGCCAGGAACAATGGCCATATACTTGAACACACTGATCGTAATTCGTTTTGTTTAACGAATATTAATAGAATCATTTGTGGAAGTGCGGATCGCTGATTGGCTTCTATGTAGCCAATTGAGCACCATTTATCAGCCACTGGTCAGACAGTGCATATGCGCCCTAAGATATAGCATTCATAACTATGCCTCACCTATGCTGACAATGACAATGCCATCATAAATATAAGTGAAGTAGTTCAAAGACATTTTTATCAGAATTTTTGGAGGAAATCAATAGAAGGTCACTTCTCTGGAGAACAGTTTACATCAGACTGAACTGGGTGGTAAATTTAGTTAAACTTTGTCTATCAACAGTAAATTACATAATTTCTACAATTCAATGCAATGTCAGTACAAATATGTACAAAATCATTAGAGACCAAGTTATTTATTTGGCTTTTTCATGTTAGTTCCATTGAAATTCTCATTAATTGATTTAGTTTACCCTACTGATGTGCTTGAGATTAGTAGAGACTAGTGAACGTCTAATTCGGCACGAATCTAACAGATTTGGTTCCGGCTCCCAAAAACAAACAATTTGCTGAAAAGTCGGTGAACTCAGCACTGTTCAGCCTTTGTTCAGTTGAAAAAAAGCATTAGTGTGTTTTCACCAATGATTTTCTTCTACCTAAAGCAGGAAAATCATACTTACCGACAGCCGTGACGACATGCCTGTAACACTTCCGGACTGCTCATTAAACCTATAAATATTCCTCTGCTTCCCCTGCTCAATCCTGTGACAATGTCTGTGATTGGTTAAATAAGACTTTTCCCCATCCACCCTCTCTGCTGGCATCTGTGATTGGTTGCTAGTATGGCAACCAAAATGGCATCAAATTACTGTAAAAATAAATAAATAATTGAAAAATTGGCTTGGGGTCCCCCCTAAATTTGATACCAGTCAAGATAAAGTGTATGGAGGGGGGTTGGTATTCTCACCCTCGGAAGGCACATAGTTATTGCCCCCCTCCCCCGCAGAGTAAGAAAAGCAGCCCCTGGCCGCTCCAGAATTATGGCACATTCATTAGAAGAACCATATCCCGACTCTTCGTCACGGCTCTTCCTGATGCCCTGGTGCGGTGGTAAATGGGGTAATAAAAAGGGTTAATGATAGCTGAATATTGACAGCTATCATCAAGCTTAGTTTGGTAATGTTGAGGTATCTATGATACCTGCACATTACCAATCCAGTGGGTAAATAGTTAAAAAAGCACAGACTTAGAAAATGCATTGCCTGCATGGCAGAGTTCCAAGATGAAAACAACTGCTAAGCAAAAAGAACATAAAGGCTCATCTCAGTTTTGCCAGAAAACATCTTGATGATCGCCCAGACATTTGGGAGAATACTCTGTGGACTGATGTCACCACAAAAATTGAATTGTTTGGAAGGTGTATGTCCCATTACATCTGGTGTAGAATAACAATGTTTCAGAAAAGGAAATCACGCCAACAGTAAAATATGGTGGTGGTAGGGTGATGATCTGAGGCTGCTCTGCTACTTCAGGACCTTGAACACTTTCTGTGTAAGTGGAACCATGAATTATGGAACCAAAAAATCTTGAAGAATTATCCGACTATCTGTTCGTGACCTCAAGCTGAAGCACATTTGGATTATGCAGCAGGACAATGATCCAAAATACACCAGCAAGTCCACCTCTGAATTGCGAAAGAAAAAAATAAGAAATTGAAGTGGCGTAATCAAAATCCTGATCTCAATCTTAATGATTGTGATGCTGTAGCATGACCTTAAAAAGGAGGTTCACGTTCGGAAATGTGGCTAAGTTACAACAATTCTACAAAGATGAGTGGCCAAAATTCCTCCAGAGCTTTGTACAAGACTCATTGCCAGTTATAGAAAATGCTTGACTGCAGTTGTTGCTGTTAAAGAGGACCTGTCACTCCTTGGTGCTATGCTAACTGAATGCAGCACTGAATGCAGTGTCTCTGCTGCATTCAGGGAAGGGGTCCCCTATGTCTCTAGTCCTCTGTAATCTGTTAAAAAGACTTTATAAAGTGTACAGATAAGAAGTCTGGAAGGACTTACTCAGTAATCAGTCATCACTGTTGCTGGTGTCCTGCCCGACTCCAGCCCTCTCTGTGCCACCTCCAGCCCTCTCTTGTTCAGCCTCCTGTATGTGTCATCGCTGAAGGTGGCACAGAGAGGGCTGTTGGCGGGAAGGACACCAGCAACAGCAATGACACATACAGGAGGCTGAACAAGAGAGGGCTGGAGGTGGCACAGAGAAGGCTGGAGGCGGGGAGGACACCAGCAACAGCGATGACATATACGGGAGGCTGAACAAGAGAAGGCTGGAGGTGGCACAGAGAGGGCTGGAGGCGGGGAGGACACCAGCAACAATGATGACTCATTAATGAGTAAGTCCCTCCGGACTCCTTATCTGTACACTTTATTAAGTCTTTTTAACAACTTACAGGGGGGCTAGAAACATAGGGGACCCCTTCCCTGAATGCAGCAGACATGCTGCATTCAGTGCTGCATTCAGTTAGCATAACACCAGGGGGGTGACAGGTCCTCTTTAAGGGTGGCCCAACCTGCTATTAGATTTAGGGAGCAATCATTTTTTCCACACAGGGCTCTGTAGGTTTGGTTTCTTTTTCCCTAATTATTAACGACTTCTTCATTTATAAGCTGAATTTACTTGTGTTATCTTTGTCTAGTATTTATTGGGTGATCTGAAACATTTAAGTGGGAAAAAGATGCAAAAGAATTAGAAAAGGAAGGGGCAAACACTTTTTCACACCACTGTACATACATAAGCCATCAGAGGTTCTGGAACACCCTATAGATTTCTATTGGTGCAGTATTACAAGTGCATTTAATGGATGGATAGGACAAGAAAATAGCAGTGTGGATGATTGGTAGGTCAGGTTACATACAGTGTTTCGTTCTTGGTCCCTTTGTACCTGGGGTTCTCTGTATCAATAATTTCACCACTCCTCTCCCATACAATCTCTGGTTCGGGCAGACCATGGATCTGGCACTGAAATCTGGCCACACCACTTTCTTCTAGGGTTGCATCTCGGGGAAAGATATGAAAGTCTGATATGGCTGTGAAAAAGAACAATATTGTGATTCAGTTAATGTACATTTTCACAGTAAATTGGTTTAACAAACTAAACATTTTCTAAGACAATATAGTTTTTATTAGACCGTAAATCTGCCGTAATGGTATATACAATATATACACAAAGGAGGGCGGCTTCAATATCTGCAGCGCAGATAAAAAGGTGAGTTATCCATTGTATCCAATGAGACTCTAAATAGAATTTTCTTAGAAAATACAAGTAATAACCTGACTGGTTACTATGGAAACTGCTGGTATTTTTACACTAAAATTCCAAAGCCAGAATATAAAAATTGTCCGGTTTCAACCTCCTGTAGGGATGATATGAAAGATTGTCTGAAACGAATAAGGCTATACAAATAATTGTATCACATACATTCAGGTTTTGCTCATTAGTAGAAAATTCAATGCAGACCAATGTTTCGTGTCTGAAATATTTGGTTGTTCATCTGGATTTGTGGAGGAACCACTAGTGCAATTGGGCATCATAGTCAATAGCTAAGGAATCAATCTTCTTAGTATCTCAATAAATGAAAATTGGAATATCGCATGGGTCCCAAATGTGTATGATTAATTGTCATGTAATGAAGAATTCTCACCCCATCAATTTATATATCCATTGAATATGGCTGTGATAATGGAGCCGGACTTTGGATCATGCTCCTTGTGGTTCTTGCAGAATGAATCAGCTTTCAGGTTCTCTTTAAACTGATTTTCTCAGGAGGACATCACTTCACATGTACTCCACTATGACATATGGACATATGGTTCCCAATTAATAACAGCTGATTGGCAGAAGTTTCAGAGGTCAAAGCTGAGGCTTTCAGCTCAGCTACTGGCTGGCTTTATTACCGGTGAATGCCCATTTATGCAGCACTTTTACATAAAACTTGCACCACAAACTTATAGACATTGGGTTAACACGTGTTAGGGGAAACTGAGGTCAGACTTCATGACGTTCACCACCGCACAGGTGTTGCGCCTCCAAACAGCTTTCATAAGTACGCAAACAAGTGAGACTGTACTCACCATGCCATATTCTTCAAGCTTTTATTGTAGTGATAAACAGGGTTAAGCCATGCAGGTAGGAAGGCAAGACCATGTTTGAATAAATTTAAGTGCACTTGAGCACGAAACGGCTGTTGTCCAGGAACGTAGCCAGGATCATCTTGTCTACCTGCATGGCTTAACTCCGTTTATCACTACAATAACAGCTTGAAGAATCTGCTATGGTCAGAGCAGTCTCATTTTCAAAAAGCATTGGAAGCCCCCATTGCAGAAATAAAAATGGTCCTTTTGCTTTGGTGTGAGTCAGAAAGTCCTTGTGTTGCCTCTTCCTCTGCAGACTTGCGACAACCACTGGATGAGTTGTAACTGCTCATCAGTGCTTTTAATGCACTACAACTGGAGAGTTGGTCACTACTTTTTTATTGATGGCAATCACTTTCTGGTTTATGGAGGTGCAACAAGTGCCATTCCCGTTGATCAACTTTCACCGATATCGGTTGCATCCAGAACTTCCCAAATACTGGAACACGGTTTAAATAACACCGGACTTTGAGGAATAGCGCTTCCTTAAGAGGCAGATAATTTCTTCCAAAAGCTCTTTAATTCATATAAAAGTCAATAATTCCATATATTGCAGTACAGTACAACGATATTATCACATGTACCTGAGGAAGACTTGTATATAAGTCGAAACGCGTTGTACTGTACTGCAATATATGGAATTATTGACTTTTATATGAATTAAAGAGCTTTTGGAAGAAATTATTGTGCCTCTAAGAAGCGCTATTCCCAAAGTCCAGTTTATTTAAACTATATACTGACGAACCAGGCTCCCCTGAGAAGACCTGATCCCTCCGGAGAGGAAGGCTGCAAGCCTAAGAGAAAACCTTATACTATATGAACAAAATACACCAAAAAGGTGAGCATTTTTTGATCATTACCACCTAGACCAAGATCAAATAATCTCTACACTTAGATCTGCGTCTGCTCTTTTTCTCCATTATCCCCTTTTTAGAGATTTAGTAAATACTGGAACACAGCAGCTCTGACAATACTATGGTGACCACGGCCAGGTACTGCAGATCAACCCCCGTGAGATTTTAAAAAAATCAGTTGCCAACCTCTTTACCTCATGCCCAGGTTTTTACCATCCAGTAGCAAAAGAGGAAAGACTAACTATGGCTGTGCCTCATTGTTCCAAGAGCCCCAAGGAGGCCACATGATGTGTTTTTGTGGTATGAATGAATTAAATTTATTTATCAAAGTAAATATTTCTATACTTTTACTTTTTCTTGCAGTATATTTGTAACTGAAATATTAATTGTAGGCTCATCGCGACCCTCAGAGGCACACATGGGTGTTAGCGTCTTTGTCTATGGTTCACGCCCGCTCAGCATCACCTCCCTTTATCGTCACACTGTAGCAGATGGACGGCGATGTGCTAGCCTCCATTAAACACCCCTGAGGCATATCCTATTGCTCAGGTACTTAACAAAAGTGACACACTGGCTTTCCTGTATGTTGCTCCTCTCACTTCTGCTTCCATTTATGAAAAGGTGAGAATACAGGAGACAAAAAAATTCTCTCCAGTTTTATTATTCAGTGTAAAGTCATTGACAAGGTCTTTTCTGTGGTACATTTCCAGCGACACCAGATGTCAAGAAAAAAAGGAAAATACTAACTTCTAAGAATCCCAAAACGTGTCACACTCGGAGAAATAAATATTCATAGGAACTAGCTCAAAGGAGCAGCACTATGATATGTATTGTGCAGTTATTGTGAAATCTTTTATTTATTTAGATTTTTTTCAGTCATGGTCAATGATAGGACTCACGTTGTATGAACCAATTAAAAGGGTTTTTTCTTACAAATTTACAATAGCCACCACCTGGTAGTGGTTTGTTTAAAGCAAGGGTGGGCAACCTGTATCCCATTGGCAAAGTCCTGGAGACCACAGTGCTTGGGTCAGCGCTCAGTCGTGCATTTTGTCCGGCTGCTGGACTTTAATTGCCCCATACACTGCGGCATGTGCAATGAAGCATCACATCCAGGATGTCATTTGTGGGCAGAGTCAATGCGCTCTGCACTCCAGTGCCACTGATGAAGACAGCAGTGGCAGCCCCAGCCTCTTCTGTAATGTATATGTGGCGCCCTGCGGACCGGTCGCCACTAAGTGGCATGCATAGCAGCCGGGACTTGTAACTTGGTCACCCCGCACAAACACCTAACACACACCCCGATCCCAAGTCCAAGTTACTTTATGTCTGGCAACGGGATAGGGGAGAAGTCAGGTGGAGAGTTAGGAAGGAGCCCGGTAAGGTGTGGAGGAACAGGAACAAAACCAAGGAACACCACGTCAGTAAGAGGGAGTGGAGTGGAGGAAAGAACACCTAGAGAGAGACACCCGGCAGTCTAGTCAACTGAGACACCAGACAGGAAAAACCTGGACCTTGCAGCCTGTGCCACCGTATGGCTAGCCCGGGTCACAGACTGCATACCGAGGGAAGCAAGAAGGGGTCCAAGGTGTGTCTGAGTCAGCGGGGACACCGGGGGACTGGGCCGGAACTAAAAACTTTACTCCCCATTCATTTTCCCTTTTTTACTGACTCGCCCGGGACCACAGAGCCGGTCGTGTCACCGTGACATCCCTCAGCTCCAAGCAACGATGACAGGGCTTGGTTCCGAGTACCTCACGGTCCCGGTGGCCGACTGATATATGCCGCGGTGTCTACTGTGATGTATGTGCCCCATCACCTCCCATATATATATACCACAGCCTCTCTTTTGATATATTTGCCCCAGCATCTTCTGTGATGTTTATGCCCTCAGCATCTTCTGTAATGTACAGATGCCCCAGCGTCTCCTGTTATGAATATATCTAGCCTCTTCGGTGATGTATATGCCCCAGTGTCTCCTGTGAGGTATGTGCCCCCAGCATTTTCTTGTGTTATATGCTCAACCACTCGGTGATGTACATGCCCAGTGCATCCTGTGAGATGAGCTGTTCCAACCAGAGTCCCTGTGATGTATATATGCCACAGCTTTCTCTTGTGATTATATGCCCATCTCTTCTATGATGTATATGCCCCAGTGTCTCCTTGATGTATATTGCCTCCAGCGATCTTCCTGTGATGTTTTATGCACCATGCATCTACTGTAATGTTTGTGCCCCAATCTCCTATGATGTATACACTCGAGTCCATGTCTCCTGTAATGTATGTGCCCCCAGAATCTCGGTGATGTATATAACCCTAGTGGTCTCCTGTGATGTATTTGCCACAACTCCTGTGATGTCATATGCCCCAGCCTCTCCTGTGATGTATAGATGCCCAGAGTCTCCTGTGATGTATAGCCCCAGGTCTCGTGCGATGTATGTACCCCCAGCCTCTCCTGTGTTGTATATACATCAGTGTCTCCTGTGCTGTATGTGCCACAAATGTCTTCGGAAATGTATAGATGCCCATTGTCACCTGTTTGATGTATATGCTCCAGATTCTCCTGCGATGTATATATGCACAGCCTCTCTTGTGATGTTACATGTCCCAACCTTTTTTGCGATGTATATGCCACCAGCATCTTCAGTAATGTATAGATGCACCCGGTCTCTCCTGTGATGTAAATGTTCCAGCCTCTCGTGTGATGTATCTGCCTCAGCGTCTCCTGTGATATATAGATGCAGCATAGTCTCCTGTGATGTATATACCCCAGCGTGCATGTGAAAAGACAACTGAAAAGTACACAACTCAAGAAGCAGTAGGGAACAGCTCCCTGCAGCCTGATCATTCACACAGAGTGGAGTACAGATTCAATAGAAAGTCATAGGTTTTCTATTAAATCCGTATTCCTCTCTACACTATAATTCGGCCAGGAGCTGTGCACTTTGGCCTTCCAAGCTGCAGACTTATCAGCTATCTATTGGGAGATTCAATGGTATTCTCAGGACCCAGACCTACAGGCAATTTAGGTGTATATAAAAAAACTTAAATCCTAAATTACTCCAAAATGTGCAACTTGTACTTCTACAAAATGTTGAGACACTAAAAAGTGGGTAAAAAGTGGGTTCAGTGGATACCCACTGAACAAAAGAATTGGGATTTAATTCCAAACTCCATATCTTTACTTCCCCCTGATATGTTGTTGAGGGACAGTCAGGAGCTTCCATACACTTTAGATTGTCAGTCTATCCCACTTAAAGGGGTGTCCCCTGTTTGGACATCCCCTTATTATTCCGCCATTGAAATCCAAAAACGTATACTCACCTCCCATTCTGGCACTTTTCCAGCGGTGTCAGCAATTGCGTTCCTGTAGCTTACATTGAAACTATTCCATCATGCAGGCCCTATGCCTGAGCTCTTTTTCCTGTTCATCACTTATATGTCTGAAGATGAGGAGAGTAAAGCTGGTGGTAATGGAGTGCATGATGTAACAACCTCACGTGAGCCTCGGAAGTGATAGCATTTAATAAAGGGTTGTCCAGTAGTGGACAAACCCTTTAAATCCGATTTAAAGGGGTTGTCCCCTAATCAGGCAACCCCTTTTTATTCCTCATGTTTTGCCTCATTAAAATTAAAAAGTTTATACTCACCTCTGGTGTCATTCCAGCAGCATCAGCACTTGTGTTCCCGGGTCCCACATGAGATTGTTATGTCATGCAAATCTTCACATGTATAAGTGATCAACAAGAGGAGAGAGCTGCAGTTAACTGCTCACTTCCTGTTAATTACTAATACTCTGAAGGCAGGAAGAATGGAGCTGGCTGTAATTGGCTGCAGGGATCCCATGATGTAACCCATGAGTCCTTGAATTGCAAGAGCCAACACCGCAGGAACGGCGCTGGTACCAGAGGTTAGTATAAGCTTTTAATTTTAATGGGGCCAAACATATTGAATGAGAAGGGGTTGCCCAAAAATTAGCCAACCCCTTTAAATCAATTTTAAAGGGTTTTCCACTATTGGACAATCATTTATTAAATGCTAATATCGACCAAATAAGATGAAAATAAACCAACACATACTCATCTTCAGGAGATGTTCAGGAAATGTGGTATGATCAGACATGTCCCTGTAAGGTCAGACACACCATTACAAAGTACATAGCAGGGACACATATATAGATTATCTCAGCACAGGAGATTGGTACGATCAGACCGTGTCCTGTACGGTCAGACACACCCATTACACAGTACATAGCAGGGACACATATATAAATTATTCAGCAGGAGATTGGTATGATGACATGTCCCTGTACAGACAGACACCATTACACAGTACTAGCAGGAAATATATAAGATATCTCACAAGGAGATGTGGTACGATCAGACCGTGTCCCTGTACGGTCAGACACACCCATTACACAGTACATAGCAGGGACACATATATAAGATTATCTCAGCATAGGAGATGTGGTATGATCAGAACATGTCCCTGTACAGTCAGACACATCCATTACACAGACATCGCAGGGACACATATATAAGATTATCTCAGCACAGGAGATGTGGTATGATCAGACCATGTCCCTGTACGGTCAGACACATCTATTACACAGTACATAGCAGGGACACATATATAGGATTCTCAGCACAGAAATTTTTTTTGTAAACACAACAAATTGTAAAAATTATTATTATTCCAAGATCTATGGGTTCAAATACACTTTGTTCGTGGGAAAGTACCATTAACAGTCAGATGGAACTGTGAAGGCTGTAGTGCAGTCTGATAGATCAGTGGTTAGTTTTTCAAGATACTTGGAAGAACCTCCCCGTTGAATTTCATCAAAACCTGTGGGCAAGTGGCAAGTATACCTAGGAGAATTAATATTGTTTTAAACTTAAAGGGAGGTCACACCAAATATTTAAGTTGATTCATATTCATTTTTTTGAACATTAATTTTCCATGTGATTAGGTGACACAAATATACTATTAACATTTCTTTTTGAAAGCTTTCTTATATTTCAGCATTTTTTTTCACACCCGTCTAAAACTTTTGCACAGTACGGTAATTTTCAAATGTAGCTTCTAAGTAAATGATATTGTTGATGTTGATAAAAGCTGAGAGTCACTCGGCTTCGTCACTTCGGGATGCCTATTCTAGAGGCAGATTTCACCTAGCGCTCGGAGACCAATCTTTGCCTTGGTGACAACCCGACGAACTAAGATCTCTGCCCAGTTACAGGGCCTTATCTGACAGTTTTGCCAAGCAGATGAGTATGTAGCCTGACCCGGGAACAGCCTCGGGATTTGACCTACATTTCACTGGAGCAGGATTAATGCAGCTTGTGCAGAAAATCCCGAGGAACCAGTGCAACTCGCAACCTTTGCCCAGTAGACATTAAAAGAGAAGGGGGGGGTTAACCTCTTTGGAGCCACAACAAATCAGGGTTACAAAAATCAACCTCCCATCCACTTTCTTTTATAAGGCCCAATTTTCATTACATACATTAACCATTTTTAGTGTCATTTAAACCCCTTTGAGGTTCAAACTAGTAGCAATTTCTAAGGCATAGAGTTTTATGCTGGATGGCAGATTTGCTATCAAATATAACTTCACGTTGTATTAAAGTTTTAAATAAAAACAGATTATAGTCTTATATTCATCATAAAGAGGATTTCCACTATAATATTATTGATGCAGAGTTATAAATGCAGCATTAGAGAAATTTCAGCTATTGCCCCTAAATACTATTTTCACGTTCCCGGATTAGGTCATTGATTCAATTCTGAGATGAGCATAATCTTTTATCCGTCTATTAACTCTTGTCTTCCCATTTGTCTTGTGCAGCGGTAAATAGCATTTTCTAGATGGTCATAAACCTACTGTTATGTTCACCTATTACTGTGGAATGAAAATGATTAAGGCCCCCTTCACATCATGATTTTTTCCTATCTGTGGGGATCCTGTATTTTGCAGAACCACTTGGGTAGGAACAGACAGGTTCGTATGTACATCTCCGGACGCTATTTCTGTGTTCGGATCCATGATTTTGAAGGATCCAAACACAGGAGCTGGGAGGAGCCAAGCCTACAAAGTGCAGGCAAGCGGGGCTGACTTTCACTTTCGCAATGTATATACATACATTGCTAGTGAAATAAAACAAAGTAATAGTTAAAAATAAAAAAAATAATGCTCACCTCTCCGCCAAGTGTCACGTGACATCCACCTCCGATGACTGAAGGACCTTAATCAGCTGACCGGACAGGGCAACCCAATCAGCTGATGTGTCACATGACAGCATCAGCTGATCAGGTTGCCCTGCCCGATCAGCTAATTAAGATCCTTGCAGCCATTGGAGGTGGACACTGCGCACAGCGGGACACTTGCCGGAGAGGTGAGCATTTATTTTTTACTAGATGTGGGCCCGATGCTATCGCATCGGGAGGGCGATGGCATCACGATGGGGGCAGCTATGTGCTGCTGGCGGCAGCTGTCTCCCCCCATGTGTCACTTCCTCCCCACTGTGCTCTCTCCCAATGTATGTAAATAAATGTATTTTTAGTTAAAAACCTGTTTCTGTGTTTTTTCAATAATAAAGTGTTTAATCTCCTGGTAAAAAAAATATGTAGGGCTTCGCTGTATTTTCTATTACCAGCACAGGTAAACCAAGCAGCTACTTGCTGCCAATTCCCGCTGCCTGGTGTTACCTTCACTGGCAATAAAAAATACAGGGAAGCCTTATTTTTTTATTAGTTATTTAAATAAATAAATAAAAAATTGATGTAGGCTCCGCCGGGGCTGGAATTCACAGTGCATTAAGGCCCAAGTGTTCTGGACCCCCCCCACGCAGAAAACTGCAGCCAGCAGCCACTTCAGAATTGGTGCCTCCATTAGAGACGCCAAAACTGGTGGTTACCCCACTCTTCCAGCTGCCATTTAGCAGTGGCAGACTGGGTAATAAAGGGGTTGATGTCAGCTATTTTTGCTGCTGGCAACAAGCCCTATTGCTAATATCAGCCGTCTGTGTGACAGCCGGCAATACTTTCAGTAACAAGAAAAAAAAACACAACACTGAGAGAAATCTTTTGTTACATACAAAATAGACAGAGACACATCATTCTCCACTTTATTAGCTCCCAACAAATTCCCCTCTGATGTAATCCTTGCAGTGAGGCGGTGTGATGCATCACGAGGCAGCCAACTTTGTATACCTAAGTCTCCAAAGATGGCGGCCGCGTGTGTATGTGCATGCATGTGTGAGTATGTGTCTGTGTGTGTGCAATGGTGTGTATGCGTAGGTGTGCATGTATTTGCATGTATGTATGAATGTGCATGTATATGTATGCGTAGGTGTGCGTGTATGCACATGTATGCATATATGTGCATGTGTGTGTGCTTGTAAGTATGTGTCTGTATGTTTGTGCGTGTGTATGCGTATGTATGGTTGTGTGCATGTATGCGCATGTGTTATGCACATGTGCAAATGTGTGTATGTGCTTGGATTTGTGTGAATGTATGCGGGTTATGCATGTATGTGAGTGTGTGAATGCGCATGTGTCTGTATATGTGTATGTGTGTGTATGTGTGTTTGTGTGTATGTGCGTGCATGTATGTGCGTGCATGTATGTGCATGCGCAAGCGTGCATGTATGCATCTGCATGTGTATGCACGTGTGTATGGGCGTGCTTGGGTGTGTGTATGTGCATATGTATGTGTGGGGATATTATACTGTGTGTATGCATGTGCGTATGTGTGTTTGTATGTGCGTGCATGTGTGTGAGTGTGTCTATGTGTGCAAGTGTGTGTATACTGTGAGGTAGCAACCGGGAACCCGCTTGCAAAACGACAAGAACACGTGTTTATAAGTTAACCAATGTCTACCCGTTTATTTTCACATATTAACAACATAACCCGGGTAGCATGTTTGACACATATCACATTGATTAACAACACTTTACATAAATACACCATACATTTACATTTAACATCACATAACACTTATATTGCACATAACGTTTTATAGTAACCCGGGACCTGTAACCATCTCTGTCCCCATTGGAGCTCTACTAACAGCTCCCGGGTGGATACGGCCTCCGGCCTACTTACACTATACATAAGTTACATTACGATGATGACCCTTCCGGGTTCATAACAGGGATTGGCAAACCCTAGTAACCCGTGGCTGCGGCCTCAGGCCTAACCACGCGTTACCCAGTACGGGAGCCCTTCTAACCCCTGCTTCTGACCTTCGTTACATACGCCACACCGGGCCCTGTGGGTCCCAATGGCGGTACCTGCCGCCTGGCTTTAGTCCCCCAGCATGATGATATACATTCACCCCTAGTCAGGAATCCTGCCTGACCGGGTCCTTACATACCGTATGTGATCCATCATTCAAACGTCCATGGATCACACACCTGCTCACAGCCCACATCCATGGACTGTGGCCCCTCCATGGCCCATTACAGGGATTGGCAAACCATAGGTCACGGGAACCTCTACATCCGTTACCTACTGGAGCCCTCTTACCCCTGTCTCTGGCACCACAGGCACACTCACCCCATTAGAGGTCGTGGTTGAGGGACGGGTACCCTCTGCAAGCAGCAGGGCAAGCCTCCCTCTCGTCCCAAGGACGGAACGCCTCCAACATCATCCATTCCAGCTGGGTCACTGTCTCTCCACATGATTATACATGGGTCTTACATAGGTCATCATCTCTCATTCAGGGCCATTACTTACGCCCTCCTACACATAGTTCATCGGGTCCCTTAACTGAGCACTCTGACTCGGACCCAAAGGCGGTCTATGCCCGCCTGGCACACTACATACAATTGCCTCCACGGGCTACATACATTCCGGTTCATCAGGACCTTTAACGGACTCCACTGAGTCGGTCCCAAGGGCGGTCTATACTCGCCTAACATGATTTACGCACACCAGGTGCACAGTTCACACTATCGCTCGGGAACTGCTTTCTTACCGGGCACGGATCCGGGTCTCGCTACCTGGGTCACAGGTTCCACCAGGCATCCCCACAGGCTCCTTTCCCGGGCGTGTTTCACCCCACGCCCGGTCTAGCGTCCACGGGTCAACCACGGCTTCCCCCTCTAGGTGCGGACACGACCACGGACCTCGGCACCGGCATGGAGCTAGCATGCTCCCATCATGTCATGCACACAGAGCCTTGGACTGCTCTGCACTCAGGCTGGTCTCAGCTTCCATCTGAATCAATCTCAGCTTCCAGAATCTCTCTCTCAGCCTCCAGAATGAATCTATCAGCCTCCAGAATGAATGAATCTCAATCACTCAGGTGGCCGGCTCTTATCGTGCCAGCCACTCCCACATGGACACACCCCTCAGCTGCTTGTAATCAGCCTGTCACACAGCTCAGGTTAACTCCCTGTGTTCCGGGTTGTCAGCACTCACTCATTACATCCTATTCCTCATGGACTCCTCGATCTCAACTCACTCTCACTGCCGCTCATTAGGCTCATGAAACCCTCATTGTGTTCAGGTTGGTTCACACAGTATTATCATCACAGGGAAACCGGCCAGTGTGCACAGGATCATCCTCTGATCCTACATGTGATGTACCCCGGCCATGCGGATCATGCCGGCGGTGCCTCACATACCCCCCTCCTTGTTTACACCCGTGGGTAGGGGTTAAACACACGGCCCTGACAAGTCGGGTGACAGCGTCGCTCCTGGCTTGTGAATAAGGATCACACACACACTGCCGGCTTGTACACCTAGGACACCGGTAAACCGTGTCCTAACCTCCCCCCTCCTTGTTCAGACCAGTGGGGGATGAACACACTGCCATAGGAGCCGGGCCACCACACAACAGCTTGTGGCACCGCTCCCGGTTTGTATACCTGTGACTCCTGTCCAACCTCCCCCTCCTTGCTTAAACCAGCAGGGGCAAACACAGTTCATAGAATCCGGATGTGGCGTTGTCTTGGCAACTTCGTGACCCCTCGGGCCACCGGAACCTTGATCACGCCGACTTTGACTTCGGGACCCCTAGGGCCGCCCGATACTTTGAGTACGACGACTTCGTGACCTCGCCAGGTCACCGGCCAGATGCTAGGGTGCGTCGTGCGGTTGCCCATAGCAACCAAGTCCATATAAAGTGCATCAACAGAATTGTCCATATAAGGTGCTCCGGCACCACAGCCCTCGGCTGTACCAACCCCCCTTTGTAACTGGGGTGCATTCCTCACCGGGCAACCTTGCCCGCATTCTCCACCATATGTGAGGTAGCAACCGGGGAACCCGCTTACAAAACGACAAGAACACGTGTTTATAAGTTAACCAATGTCTACCCGTTTATTTTCACATATTAACAACATAACCCGGGTAGCATGTTTGACACATATCACATTGATTAACAACACTTTACATAAATACACCATACATTTACATTTAACATCACATAACACTTATATTGCACATAACGTTTTATAGTAACCCGGGACCTGTAACCATCTCTGTCCCCATTGGAGCTCTACTAACAGCTCCCGGGTGGCTACGGCCTCCGGCCTACTTACACTATACATAAGTTACATTACGATGATGACCCTTCCGGGTTCATAACAGGGATTGGCAAACCCTAGTAACCCGTGGCTGCGGCCTCAGGCCTAACCACGCGTTACCCAGTACGGGAGCCCTTCTAACCCCTGCTTCTGACCTTCGTTACATACCCCACACCGGGCCCTGTGGGTCCCAATGGCGGTACCTGCCGCCTGGCTTTAGTCCCCCAGCATGATGATATACATTCACCCCTAGTCAGGAATCCTGCCTGACCGGGTCCTTACATACCGTATGTGATCCATCATTCAAACGTCCATGGATCACACACCTGCTCACAGCCCACATCCATGGACTGTGGCCCCTCCATGGCCCATTACAGGGATTGGCAAACCATAGGTCACGGGAACCTCTACATCCGTTACCTACTGGAGCCCTCTTACCCCTGTCTCTGGCACCACAGGCACACTCACCCCATTAGAGGTCGTGGTTGAGGGACGGGTACCCTCTGCAAGCAGCAGGGCAAGCCTCCCTCTCGTCCCAAGGACGGAACGCCTCCAACATCATCCATACCAGCTGGGTCACTGTCTCTCCACATGATTATACATGGGTCTTACATCGGTCATCATCTCTCATTCAGGGCCATTACTTACGCCCTCCTACACATAGTTCATCGGGTCCCTTAACTGAGCACTCTGACTCGGACCCAAAGGCGGTCTATGCCCGCCTGGCACACTACATACAATTGCCTCCACGGGCTACATACATTCCGGTTCATCAGGACCTTTAACGGACTCCACTGAGTCGGTCCCAAGGGCGGTCTATACTCGCCTAACATGATTTACGCACACCAGGTGCACAGTTCACACTATCGCTCGGGAACTGCTTTCTTACCGGGCACGGATCCGGGTCTCGCTACCTGGGTCACAGGTTCCACCAGGCATCCCCACAGGCTCCTTTCCCGGGCGTGTTTCACCCCACGCCCGGTCTAGCGTCCACGGGTCAACCACGGCTTCCCCCTCTAGGTGCGGACACGACCACGGACCTCGGCACCGGCATGGAGCTAGCATGCTCCCATCATGTCATGCACACAGAGCCTTGGACTGCTCTGCACTCAGGCTGGTCTCAGCTTCCATCTGAATCAATCTCAGCTTCCAGAATCTCTCTCTTAGCCTCCAGAATGAATCTATCAGCCTCCAGAATGAATGAATCTCAATCACTCAGGTGGCCGGCTCTTATCGTGCCAGCCACTCCCACATGGACACACCCCTCAGCTGCTTGTAATCAGCCTGTCACACAGCTCAGGTTAACTCCCTGTGTTCCGGGTTGTCCGCACTCACTCATTACATCCTATTCCTCATGGACTCCTCGATCTCAACTCACTCTCACTGCCGCTCATTAGGCTCATGAAACCCTCATTGTGTTCAGGTTGGTTCACACAGTATTATCATCACAGGAAAACCGGCCAGTGTGCACAGGATCATCCTCTGATCCTACATGTGATGTACCCCGGCCATGCGGATCATGCCGGCGGTGCCTCACAATACGTATGTGTGCATGTATGCATGTATGTATGCACATGTGCATGCATGTATGTATGCACATGTATATGTATGCATATGTGTGCGTGTATGCACATGTATGCATGTATGTGCATGTGTGTGCTTGTAAGTATGTGTCTGTATGTTTGTTCGTGAGTATGCACATGTACGTATGTATGGATATGTGCATGTATGCGCATGTGTTATGCACATCGGCAAATGTTTATATCTGCCTGGATGTATGTGAATGTATGCGCGGGTATGCATATATGTGAGTGTGTGAATGTGCATGTATGTGTATATGTGTATGAGTGTATGCGAGTTTGTGTGTATGTGCGTGCGTATGTGCATTCTTACATGTGTATGGGCATGTGTGTATGTGTGTATGTGCATGCATGTATGTGCGTGCGCAAGCGTGTATGTATACACATGCATGTGTATGGGCGTGCTTGTGTGTGTGTGTATGTGCATATGTATGTGTGAGGATATTATACTTTGTGTATGCATGTGCGTATGTGTGTTTGTATGTGCGTGCATGTGTGAGTGTGACTACGTGTGCAAGCGTGTGTATGTGTATGTGTGCATATATTCACGTATGTATGCACATACATGTATGTATGTGCATATGTGTGCGTGTATGCACATGTATGTGCATGTGTGTGCTTGTAAGTATATGTATGTACAGTGTTGGCCAAAAGTATTGACACCCCTGAAATTCTTTCAGATAATACTCAGTTTCTTCCTGAAAATGATTGCAATCACAAATTCTTTGGTATTATTATCTTCATTTAATTTGTCTTCAATGAAAAAACACAAAAAGAATTGTCCTAAAGCCAAATTGGATATAGTTCTACACCAAACATAAAATAGGGGGTGGACAAAAGTATTGGCACTGTTAGAAAAATCATGTGATGCTTCTCTAATTTGTGTAATTAACAGCACCTGTAACTTACCTGTGGCACCTAACAGGTGTTGGCAATAACTCAATCACACTTGCAGCCAGTTGATATGGATTAAAGTTGACTCAACCTCTGTCCTGTGTCCTTGTGTGTACCACATTGAGCATGGAGAAAAGAAGAAGACCAAAGAACTGTCTGAGTACTTAAAAATCCAAATTGTGATGAAGCATGAGCAATCTCAAGGCTACAAGTCCATCTCCAAAGACCTGAATGTTCCTGTGTCTACCGTGCGCAGTGTCATCAAGAAGTTTAAAGCCCATGGCACTGTGGCTAATCTCCCTAGATGTGGACGGAAAAGAAAAATTGACAAGAGATTTCAACGCATGATTGTGCGGATGGTGGATAAAGAACCTTGACTAACATCCAAACAAGTTCAAGCTGCCCTGCAGTCCGAGGGTACAACAGTGTCAACCCGTACTATCCATCGGTGTCTGAATGAAAAGGGACTGTATGATAGGAGACCCAGGAAGACCCCACTTCTTACCCCGAGACATAAAAAAGCCAGGCTGGAGTTTGCCAAAACTTACCTGAGAAAGCCTAAAATGTTTTAGAAGAATGTTCTCTCCCTTTGGGCAAAGGCATCAGTATAGAGTTTACAGGAGAAAAAAAGAGGCATTCAAAGAAAAGAACACTGTCCCTACAGTCAAACATGGGGGAGGTTCCCTGATGTTTTGGGGTTGCTTTGCTTCCTCTGGCACAGGACTGCTTGACCGTGTGCATGGCATTATGAAGTCTGAAGACTACCAACAAATTTTGCAGCATAATGTAGGACCCAGTGTGAGAAAGCTGGGTCTCCCTCAGAGGTCATGGGTCTTCCAGCAGGACAATGACCCAAAACACACTTCAAAAAGCACTAGAAAATGGTTTGAGAGAAAGCACTGGAGACTTCTAAGGTGGCCAGCAATGAGTCCAGACCTGAATCCCATAGAACACCTGTGGAGAGATCTAAAAATGGCAGTTTGGAGAAGGCACCTTTCAAATATCAGGGACCTGGAGCAGTTTGCCAAAGAAGAATGGTCTAAAATTCCAGCAGAGCATTGTAAGAAACTCATTGATGGTTACCGGAAGCGGTTGATCGCAGTTATTTTGGCTATAGGTTGTGCAACCAAGTATTAGGCTGAGGGTGACAAAACTTTTGTCCGGCCCATTTTTGGAGTTTTGTGTGAAATGATCAATGTTTTGCTTTTTGTCTCATTCTCTTTTGTGTTTTTTCATTGAAGACAAATTAAATGAAGATAATAATACCAAAGAATTTGTGATTGCAATCATTTTCAGGAAGAAACTGAGTATTATGTGACAGAATTGCAGCGGTGTCAATACTTTTGGCCAACACTGTATGTGTGTACATGCATGTGTAAGTACATGCATGTATGTGTTCATGAATGTGTATGTACATGAATGCATATGTGTATATAAGATTATCTCAGCACAGGAGATGTGGTATGATCAGACAATGTCCCCCCTGTACAGTCAGACACATCCATTACACAGTACACAGTGGGGACACATATATAAGATTATCTCAGCGCAGGAGATGTGGTATGATCAGACTATGTCCCTGTACAGTCAGACACATCCATTACACAGTACATAGCAGGGACACATATAAAAGATTATTTCAGCATAGGAACATTTTTTAAACACATCTAATTGTGGAACTTATTATTATTCCAAGAGCTATTGATCAGCAGTGACACATACAAAGAATATCTCCACACATTTTCATTAAAGACATTCCTATGTGGAAATTATTATTAATCCAAGATCTATTGATTAAAATTAATTTTGTTCTTGGGAAAAGCCATTTAAGCCACTTTAACATCATATTTATTGGCAACTTTGGAAATACATTGGATAGTGAAGCCTTACCCAAATAATATTTTACAGCTTTGTAATAGTTTAATAGAGGATCCTTCTTCGGTTCCTACTGTCCAATGTATGTGAAGCAATACATTCTCACCCTGGCCTACAGACATGGACGGCATACACTTCCCATACTGTTCAGTGTCCTCTGGATAAGTGGTATTGAGCACAAATGGCCTCACTTGTCAATTGCGATACATAAAACCAATTGCAAATGGCGATGTGTATAGCTACTGGCAGCGGTGTAATTTGAAGGTCATAGGTCCCGATGCGAAAGCTCCAACAGGGCCCCCAATTAAGGCTAATCTTTAATAGCATTAGTCTTTTTCTATAGGCCAAAGTGACTTTTGGAGCCCATAGGCTCCAGGGCCCTGGTGCGATTGCGACCCCTGCATCTGTTTAAGTTACACCCCTGGCTACTGGGGCATGTGAGCAATCACCGTAAAATACTTTCTATTTTATCCAAATTCCGACAAATGTATAGAGCTAAACAGTACAATCACGGATCTCGCCTACCTTCTTTTAGATATAAATGAATACCTATGAGGATTACCCACTAGACGAGCAAAATCAAAGAATTGCTAACAGCCTATAACTTTAATTGCTACTCCAGCCTCTATAAATCCCTATGATTTGTGCTGAAATGCTGATCCTATTACCATATTTTCTATGTAAAACACATGCTGTGTGAATTTTATATATGGAGAATCATTAGATGTGATTTTGGAGCATGATAATCAAATTTTACATGAAAGATCTCAGAAACAGAGATAAAAAGAAGGCGTCCTAGAGACTTCAATAGAGTGACAGCCCAGCTGCACAGGGAGCCGCGACAGGGTTAATGCCAACACCGACTGGCACGATCCCAGCTGAAGCTGCCTCCCTTCTATGAAAAAGTAGGCCAGATTCCCACATGACCGCCGCCGCTTTCCAGCAACTCCTGCTCGTTTAGGGAGAAAGAGCCGAAAATAGCTCCTGTGGGAACTGTGACAGGACAGACTAGCCAGGGGGGTGTTCCATTATGCCACCCAAATCAGTAATTCTCCAAGTATGCAAACAGCCTGATATATCTCACTGAACAAGCCTTTAATTAAGGACTAATTTGGACAAATCTCTTTCCTAAATGTGTGGGGTCAGTTGACTTGTTATGTAACACTCTTAAGGTGGCACAGAATCAAGCACCACAATGCTGACCAATGCACATTTTATGATAAGGGGATCTGCGGCCTAGGTTGTTGGTCCTCCATATTCTCCACCATCTACCCTCTACCTCCACATTCGATGTATTTATTAGGCAGCATGAAATCACTCGCTAACAACCCATCATTAGGTTCTTTATTATTCTCCAGGTTCACCAGTTCATGTCCTGGAGGGTAAAATGGGAATGGTGGCCGGGACTGTTTGAATAAAAAGCCTGGGAGATGAATTTACAATTCTATTATGAACACTTTGTGCAGATTTTGTGAAAAATGAGACTTAACACCCCTGTCAGCAAAATGATCAGGGTTTTCCTGCATTGCACTTTAGAAAGGACCTGTCACCGAGCTGAATAGGGCGCCATTTAGCTGTAAATTGGAAACATTACTTGCTGTTTTTTTAATTAGGTTTGGTTGAATAATCAATGGCATTTACAGTGGCAATTACCAAGTAATTACCCTCTTGAATATGTTAAAGGTAGGAGGGTTGTGAATATGAACACAAAAAACAAAATTGTCTTATTTTCCTCCCCATTGAGCACCAATTTCCATTCTTTTCTGGCAAAGCACTTTTTTTGAAGGCTGAATAGCTAAGAGAGGATCACTGCTGCCTGCAAAATTTGGGTTGTAGAATGATCAATACTAAGAACACTGTAGGAAGAAGAACATGTTCCTGGAAGCAAATGTACAATGAGTGCAATGTATAAAAGGCTAGACACTGGGAAGCTGAAGACCACACTTTATAAAGGCATTTATACACCTGTTTATAGAAAGGCCATATGGTTTGAACATTAAAAAAAAGAAAACTCAAGTGAAAAATTAAATCATCCACATCACATCTTGACACAAACACAGGTTATATCAGGTGTTATGCCTTCTTAAAGCACCACTCCAGGCTTTTTTTGTATTGCGCCGCTGTAGTGGTACTTTAAATGTAAGTCCCCTGAGCCCTGTCTGATCCTCATCTACTGACCCTTCAACCTTTTCCAGTCAGTTTTCAATGAAAAGTGACCTGTCAGAAACTCCAGTGTTTCATGGAGCCCACCAGAGGTCAATTTTCAATACATCTCTATAAGAGCCTCATTCTGACCTCTTTTTGGCTCTCATAAAATTGCATTGTGTGCCTGTGATGTGGATTCTGAATTCCAGCCTGTCAGAAGTTAAAGGGAACCTGTCACCTGGATCTAAGCCCCTACACTATCACTACTTGTCCCTACACCTTCCTAGCTGCTCCTTATCTATCCCTCTCTGAGCTAAATCCTCCCTATAAAGCTGCAGAAAAATAAGTTATAACTTACAGGAGTCCCTAAAGCTTGGGGACTGGAAAGCCAGGCCCAGGCTCCATTCTGCTCTCCTCCATGCTGCAGCGCACGCCCCGCTGGGCGGCGTTATTCTTTCTTGCAAGCCGCCTCTTTAATTTGTAATCTCCCGCCCTCTGTAGTACTATCAAGCACCGGCTGCTACGTCACTTCTGGCGCAGTGCATTATGGGCCGCTCACGTGACCTCCTCCAGTGCATTATGGGCCGATCACGTGATCGCCGCCAGTTCATTATGGGCCTGATCACGTGATCGGCCCGGCTCCGCGCATGCGCAATGCGCTTATTGAAGCCGGGCCGATCACGTGATCAGGCCCATAATGCACTGGGGGAGATCACGTGAGCAGCCCATAATGCACCGCGCCGCAAGTGACGTAGCGGCCGGTGCTTGAGAGTACTACAGAGGACAGAAGATTACAAATTAAAGAGGCGGCTTGGAAGAAATAATAACACCGCCCAGCGGGGCGTGCGCTGCACAATCGAGGGGAGCACAATGGAGCCTGGGCCTGCCTTTCCAGTCCCCAAGCCTCAGGGACTCCTGTAAGTTATAACTTATTTTTCTGCAGCTTTATAGGGCGGATTTAGCTCAGAGAGGGATAGATAGGGAGCAGCTAGGAAGGTCTAGGGACAAGTAGTGATAGTGTAGGGGCTTAGATCCAGGTAACAGGTTCCCTTTAAGGGCCCCTTTACACGCGCCACCACTGAAAGGTAGCAACTGCCTGGCATGGGGATATATGTGCCTGTTGCCATGAAATTGCTACGAAATGGCGGCGTGTAAATAGGGAAATTCCTTCCTGTGTCCTGACACAGGAAGGAATTTCCCTATTTACACGTCGCCATTTCGTAGCAATTTCATGGCAACAGGCATAAATATTTCCAATGCCAGGCAGTTGCTACCTTTCAGTGGTGGCGTGTAAAGGTACCTTAAGGGCACATGATGGCACCTGATGGGACCGGAGCAGAGCCAAGTCAGTAACGTATGGAAACATTACATGCACCAGTGCAGTGGTGAAAAAACAGAAGTAAAGTTGGTATTACTTGTTTAGTACTTTTTTATATAAAGTTTGTTTGTTGACTAGCACCAATAATTCCACAGTGCTTTACAGACATCTTAATCATTGTCCCCATTTGATTGTTTTTGGCATAAGGGAGGAGACCAGAGAACCCACACAAAAAAGGGGAGAACATACAAACTCCTTGCAGATGTCCTTATTGGGATTTGAACCCAAGATGGCAGTGCTGCAACTTAACCACTGAGCCACCATTCCAACCAGTATCCCTTTATAATCAATGCTACTTTCCAACAATTTCAGCTACTTTAAATCAAACCTGTAATATTGTTTTGTGATATTAAACCGCCCCAATGTGTTTTATATGGTGCAATGTGCATCACTGACATGGGTTTGTTAAAATAAAATTCCACATATTTATCTTAAAAAAAGCCTTTATATGCTGAGGTAACTGTACACAAATACCTGGCTTCAGTCATACAAGAGACTTTATATGCTGAGGTGACTGTACACACACATACCTGGCTTCAGTCATAGAAGAGACTTTATATGCTGAGATGACTGCACACACATACCTGGCTTCAGTCATAGAAGAGACTTTATATGCTGAGGTGACTGTACACACACACCTGGCTTCAGTCATAGAAGAGACTTTATATGCTGAGATGACTGCACACACATACCTGGCTTCAGTCATAGAAGAGACTTTATATGCTGAGGTGACTGTACACACACACCTGGCTTCAGTCATAGGGGAGACTTTATATGCTGAGGTGACTGTACACACATACCTGGCTTCAGTCATAGGGGAGGTGCTTTTGCTTACTGTCACTCAAGCTCATTCATGATAGTTTCGTCATCCCCCCTGCATTGTAATTGATTGACATCACAGCAGCACCTGTGGTGATGTCATGAACATGTGACCATAATGAGCGGAGCTAAGCCCAAAGGGTCTTTCACTTCAGGCCTGCTTAGCTCTGACAATTATGCTCACATAATCATGATATCACCACAGGTCCTGCTGTGATGTCAATCAATTACAATACAGGGGCGGGACAAAATTAAAAAATATAGTGACAGTAAGCAAAAGTGCCTCCCCTATGACTGAAGCCAGGTTTGTGTGTGCAATCACCTCAGCATATAAAGTCTCTTGTATGACTGAAGCCAGGTATGTGTGTACAGTCACCTCAGCATATAAAGTCTCTTGTATGACTGAAGCCAGGTATGTGTATACCGTCACCTCAGTATATAAAGTCTCTTGTATGACTGCAGTCAGGTATGTGTGTACAGTTACCTCAGCATATAAAGTCTCTTCTATGACTGAAGCCAGGTATTTGTGTGCTGTCACCTCAGCATATAAAGTCTCTTCTATGACTGAAACCAGGTACGTGTGTACAGTCACCTCAGCATATAAAGTCTCTTCTATGACTGAAGCCAGGTATGTGTGTGCAGTCACCTCAGCATATAAAGTCTCTTCTATGACTGAAGCCAGGTATGTGTATACAGTCACCTCAGCATATAAAGTCTCTTGTATGACTGAAGCCAGGTATGTGTGTGCAGTCACCTCAGCATATAAAGTCTCCCCTATGACTGAAGCCAGGTATGTGTGTGCAGTCACCTCAGCATATAAAGTCTCTTCTATGACTGAAGCCAGGTATGTGTGTGCAGTCACCTCAGCATATAAAGTCTCCCCTATGACTGAAGCCAGGTATTTGTGTACAGTCACCTCCGCATATAAATTCTCTTCTATGACTGAAGCCAGGTATGTGTATACAGTCACCTCAGCATATAAAGTCTCTTCTATAACTGAAGCCAGGTATGTGTGTACAGTCACCTCCGCATATAAAGTCTCTTGTATGACTGAAGCCAGGTATGTGTGTACAGTCACCTCAGCATATAAAGTCTCTTCTATAACTGAAGCCAGGTATGTGTGTACAGTCACCTCAGCATATAAAGTCTCTTCTATAACTGAAGCCAGGTATGTGTGTACAGTCACCTCCGCATATAAAGTCTCTTGTATGACTGAAGCCAGGTATGTGTGTGCAGTCACCTCAGCATATAAAGTCTCCCCTATGACTGAAGCCAGGTATGTGTGTGCAGTCACCTCAGCATATAAAGTCTCTTCTATGACTGAAGCCAGGTATGTGTGTGCAGTCACCTCAGCATATAAAGTCTCCCCTATGACTGAAGCCAGGTATTTGTGTACAGTCACCTCCGCATATAAATTCTCTTCTATGACTGAAGCCAGGTATGTGTATACAGTCACCTCAGCATATAAAGTCTCTTCTATAACTGAAGCCAGGTATGTGTGTACAGTCACCTCCGCATATAAAGTCTCTTGTATGACTGAAGCCAGGTATGTGTGTACAGTCACCTCAGCATATAAAGTCTCTTCTATAACTGAAGCCAGGTATGTGTGTACAGTCACCTCAGCATATAAAGTCTCTTGTATGACTGAAGCCAGGTATGTGTGTGCAGTCACCTCAGCATATAAAGTCTCCCCTATGACTGAAGCCAGGTATGTGTGTGCAGTCACCTCAGCATATAAAGTCTCTTCTATGACTGAAGCCAGGTATGTGTGTGCAGTCACCTCAGCATATAAAGTCTCCCCTATGACTGAAGCCAGGTATTTGTGTACAGTCACCTCCGCATATAAATTCTCTTCTATGACTGAAGCCAGGTATGTGTATACAGTCACCTCAGCATATAAAGTCTCTTCTATGACTGAAGCCAGGTATTTGTGTACAGTCACCTCAGCATATAAAGTCTCCCCTATGACTGAAGCCAGGTATTTGTGTACAGTCACCTCAGCATATAAAGTCTCTTCTATGACTGAAGCCAGGTATGTGTATACAGTCACCTCAGCATATAAAGTCTCTTGTATGACTGAAGCTAGGTATTTGTGTACAGTCACCTCAGCATATAAAGTCTCCCCTATGACTGAAGCCTGGTGTGTGTGCACAGTCACCTCCGCATATAAAGTCTCTTGTATGACTGAAGCCAGGTATGTGTGTACAGTCACCTCAGCATATAAAGTCTCTTCTATGACTGAAGCCAGGTATTTGTGTACAGTCACCTCAGCATATAAAGTCTCCCCTATGACTGAAGCCTGGTGTGTGTGCACAGTCACCTCCGCATATAAAGTCTCTTGTATGACTGAAGCTAGGTATTTGTGTACAGTCACCTCAGCATATAAAGTATCCCCTATGACTGAAGCCAGGTATTTGTGTACAGTCACCTCAGCATATAAAGTCTCCCCTGTGACTGAAGCCAGGTATTTGTGTACAGTCACCTCAGCATATAAAGGCTTTTTTTATGATAAATACATGGAATTTTGTTTTTTGAAAACCATGTTAGTGATGCACATTGCAGTTTCATAACACAAAATGACATGACAGGTTCCCTTTAATGTGGAAGAGCTCCTGTGGAAACTATAACAGGAGGGAAGAGCCACAAAGTGTTCAGAGAAAAACCCTTTTCATCTTGAGCCCCATAACTCTCTGGTCTGTCTCTTTAGTGGGTATGCTACTGGATGGAATATAGATGAAGGAAAATAGGAAGTATGGATTGTAAAAAAGAATGTTGGGGACTAGCGGAGTATGAATGTAAGACATATTCAGTAAACCCGCCTACATTCAGCACAAAGGAACCTGTCTAGTACATGCCTGGGCTTACATGATTCCCAAGTCCCAGGACAGATGTCAGACCTTTTGTTGAAGAAGATGGGAAGATTTTTTCATATTAGTACTCAGTAATTCCTCATTACCTAAATGTATAATAGATAACACCATATGGTTAATAGCAAGCACTCAAAAAGTCAATCTCAGTCTACTTGTCCAATTAGGTCACATAGACATCATAGGGTAACATTCTTCCCTTAGTATCTCCTCTAGAAATGAGTAACATCTGTTCTGGAGAACCCAAGTTGTTCTTGTATTATATTGAAAATCATTCCTATGGATGGTACTACTACATGTCCTCTGCATGAAATACATGGCTGGCTGGGGATTTTCATGCGCAGCCCACTCTTGGAATTGCCAGAACTTGCGAATTGGAAATAAAACCGAAAATGTTGGCTCCAAAGATACACTTTACCTTCACTCACAATATAGACTAAATATTTAATGTCTCCAACTGAGGAAGGAAGAAAAAATAATAATAAAAATAACACAAATTCATTTTAGTCATAACAATAAAATAGTACTATGCGGCAAATACTTGTTTCTTGTAAAGTGACCTCCAGACATGGATTGAGATAACACCTCTGTGTCCCAGCCAGGACATAATTTGATACCATATCTCATTTCTAGTACATTTTAATAATAACCATTCACAATAATTAGTAGATAGACTAAACTGTTATTGGGGATTTTAATGTCATCCATAATTTTAATTTTTGAAAGTAGAAATAAATGAAGAATTTGAACATCTAAACACATACGGTAACTTCCCATTACACCCTGACTACTATAAAGATATTTTGCCACAGGTGATCATTGGCACAAGTGTTAATATATGTGTGTGTGGGTATATAAAAAAGTAATAAAAGCAATAGTAAATACATTCATAGTGAAGTTTAGGAGTCGGCAGACCTATTTGTATAGCTTCATTGTATTAGGAATTGAGGAGGAGGTCCTGCAGACTATAACCCCTAGCACCCCTCTCCCCCACTCCCCCCCCCCTTACAATCTGGCAGCTTTAGCACTGTGGCAAGGATATAAATCTTATATAACATTTATATTGTTCCTTTACTGGCCTCAGTATGCTCACAGGAGCCAGTAAAGCAGCTCATAACCTCCAATAAAAGAATCCAGCTATGATATGGAGGCTGAAAATGAGCCAGTAAAATATTTAAAAACCTTGTAAAACAGTTTGTTTTTACAGCCAGTAAGAACAGAGCGAAGGAGGGAGCTTGCTCGTACTTCTATCGGTAGCGAACGGCACAAAGTTGCTGCATTCTTATCCCATACAACCTGGAAAATTGAAAAATTACATAAAATACAACTTAAAATTTGCCTGATTTGTAGGAACCTCATACAATGGTGGCTAAAATACTCAACAGGGGCTAAATTGTGGTGGCCGAAGTACTCAATAGGGGCTAAATTGTGATGGCTAAATACTCAACAGGGGCTAAATTGTGGTGGCCGAAGTACTCAATAGGGGCTAAATTGTGATGGCTAAAGTACTCAACAGGGGCTAAATTGTGGTGGCGAAGTACTCAATAGGGCTAAATTGTGATGGCTAAGTACTCAACAGGCTAATGTGGTGGCCAAGTACTCATAGGCTAATTGTGGTGCCGAAGTACTCACAGGGCTAAATTGTGGTGGCCAAAGTACTTAATAGGGGCTAAATTGTGATGGCTAAAGTACTCAATGGGGTCAAGCCAACGAAAAGCAGAAGAGGCGCATCTAGCGTTGGCAACAGGCTCCACGATGATTCTCTGCATATTCATCATTTTTAGATGCTTATGTAAAATCATTCACGTGATCATGATGCTCTAGAAAGTATTCATTATTTACTCTAGGATTTAGGAAAATCCATTAGATTTCTATCTTCTACAAAAGCAGACAGTCACGTATTGCTCTGATGTTTTCTATATCATTTGTGCAGAATGACACTAAAAACCCCAAACCAGGCAGTAAGATGAGAATGCATTACATATTTCACTGTCCATTGATTCTCAATACACGCTCACAGTCAACCACCTGCTCTTCCACAAATTACAGCGAGATGGTTCAGCAAGGAACATATCATTAAAGCGCTTGTCTGCTTTAGAAATCCATATTCAAATAACCTATAAGGGCGTTCTGAGTTCACAGGGAGAAGTCTTCCATATATTAGAGTAGAGAGAAGCTCTGCGTCTCCCTGGAGGACCGTGCAAATCCATGCGTTACATGGACAGTCCATTGATTTGAATAGGCACTATGTAAAGCCTCATCCCCCTGCGGTGGTACAGAGTGGAACACTTGCTGCCAAATTCCACTACAGCTTACAGTTAATTACTGAGAATCCCATTAGCTTATTTCTAGGGGGACTTTCAGCAAAAAAGGGACAACCCGTTCATTAGTTAAGAAAAGTGCTTGTCGTAGTAGTAAAAAAAAAAACAAGCGTATTGTAGGGTTCATTAATTCAGTCAAAGAGAAGTAGCAATGTAACATGAAGCTGTGGTTGTCTTTATATAAATGCATTTTTAGTTGAATAAGTGACTAAGCAAAATGAGCAATGACATTTTTGCAGATACGGTTAAATAGTAATAAAGTTTACAGAACACTGGAGGTCCCCATAAATGTTAGATAAAATTCAGCCAATTTTGTCAGGATTGGCCAACCATGTAATATGTACTGGGGCTTCTAACTGTTCCCCCAGTGATTATAACAGGCAACATGAGGATCAGGCGGTTGGAAATGACTTGATCCACTTATTCAGCTGTAAGATAATATAGGACATACAGGACATGAGAACTTGCAGGAGATCCAAGTGTTTCTGTATATGGTGGAGTCGGGAGAGATGGTTGTCCTCCTTACTACTTATCAACTGACAGCTATCGGATAAGTATAACCAGCTGTAATACATTCATATACATTAAAGTAAAATCGGACAAAGGTACCAACTCTCCTCAACAGATTACGTGAAGGGCACTTTGTTGACACATTTAGGCAGGGGTCCCCAACCTGTGGCTTGGGAGCCACACATGACTCATAGACCCATGATGCGTGTCTCGCAACTGTCTTCCAGTTTGGTGCATAAACACCAGTTCTAGCAACAGCTATAAAGAGAAGAAGGTCTTAAGATGGGGACTTTTGTGAGTGGTCCCACTACTGTGAGGGGTCAGGAGCTGGATAAGGCTCAATAACTTCTCCCAGGGCTGAATGTGGCTTGAGACCATCTTTTTAGAGCTGAAATGTCAGGAAAGTTGAGGATCACTGCTCTAAGGCCTCAACCAAGGGTCTTTTGGTTCACAAACTGGTTTTATCTGTGATATGATATTCACAGATAAAACCCATACTTATTAAACTCCATGGTGCTATGCACACATCCATGACTTTTTGTGGACAATAGCCCTAATTCATCAGGTTCAGCGTGAACATTGGCAGCCTTGCTGAGGGGCTGGGTTGGAGTGAGGCTCATGTCTCTTAATGCATCCAGTATCTCTGAAAAGCGGCATGCACGTCCATGTGCCAAGCCACAAATCTTACTCTAATCAGGAACTGGAATTAAGATTTATGTAGTGCAGAATGGCACAGCTCATCAAGAATCAGATGAGTTATGATGTCATGCCCCAGTTACGTACCTGCTCCACCCACTTTGAGCTGGGTGAAATTAGTGTAAAAACTTCAAAAGTTGCAATTTTTTTTCATGACCAACTCAAGTTGCAAAATTTTTTGCAATTTGTATCATAGTGTTTCGCACCACATTTTTGGTGAAAATACTTTGATAAATCAGGACCCACGGATCCACAAAAAAAATCACAGAGGCCTATCTGTTTTTGAACATAGTCACGTTTCACACAAGTCTATAGGTCTGTGAAAATAACACACTGCACATGGATGACATCAGTGTACAATCCATGCACTATTCATGATTAACATTACAATGAATTGGAGAAGATTTGTCGCTTTTTCTTCGATACATGAAAATCACTGATGAAACATTGACAATAAAAATTGACTCTGACCAAACACTGATGAACTCTGATACAAAACAATGATGACACTTTTTTTTTATGTATGTGGAAAATCACCGACTTCTCACTGGTGCCTTAACCAGGTGACTTTGAAGACACTAGCATTGGAGACATGTTGGGTAATATGGGGGCATGGTTTGTACTTATGATTTAGGTGTCGCTGACAATAGCTCTCACAACTAGGTAAGCATGTATATATCAAGGTCATATGATGTGCAATCTGTTGTAGACCCTATAGAAATGGCAAAAAACAATAGTTTAGTACAGTATTGCTTTTACAAGTTATGGGTAATGAACTTCCAAATCTGGCACATCAGCAGACAGCTTGCTCTTCTTGTCTCTCTTCTTAACCTCCTCAAGGATTTGTCACAATGCTAACATAAATCTTCAAAAATTGGAGATCATGAACATCTTACTGCCTGCCATACTCTTCTCATTATTCTCCGTGCTTCTCTGCCCTGAATTATTTGGGAGTTCATTTGACAATCCAGACATCCAATTTATCTCAAATGAATCCCCCCACCCCCTTCTCCAATCTCAGCATCATAGCGACATCTCGCTGAGGACTTACTGTGTATCTCGTTATGCTGCCCAAGCATGCATTCTGATCTGATGGAAATGTCCTGATCCCTTTGCTTTAAAGCATTGGCTTCAAAAAGTAGTTGATCTGTGGTGCATGACAGATCTGACCTAAAAAATCCACAACTATCATGATCAGTTTTTTAAGTGTTTGCATTTCTGGTTCATATTCCAAGACACTATTGAGTGAAAAACAATGGTAGCGTAATAAGATGGATTTGTTGGTCGGGCCTGGTTGCTTTGCCAAGGTCAAGAGTGGGCCCTCGAGCTTGAAAGTGTCTTCCACACTTCCATATCCACTTTCTTTCCTCTCTCCCCATTAATTTTAATTGTTTTGTTTATTTCAAAACTATTTGTTATAACATATTCTCTAAAAGCCCTGCATGCGCTCATTTTGCTCTCTATCTTCCACTTCACCCTATAGTAATGGTTCTCTTCTCCTTCTATAACTTACATTTTTTCTAACCCTGTTCTTGTTTGAAAATGTTAAAGCACCACTCCAGCATTTTAGGGTTTTTTAAGCACTGGAGTGGTGCTTTAAAACTAAGTTCCCTGCCCCCAATCTTATACTCACCCTTCAGTGTCTTCACCTTTTCTCAGCATCGCTCCAGTCTCGCGAAGCTTTCTTGTGCCCAATATTTATGTCACAATGTCTCAAAACAAATCTAGGAGAGCCAGAACTTGTATTGAGTTGTGACCTCTGGAACTCAAACACTGGAGTAGCCATCAGGTCACAAACTGCCCGAGATCGACCAGAGCTACTCTAAAAACAAATGAAGACGCCTTAGGGTGAGTATAAGACATGCGGACTTAGATTAAAAGCACCACTCCAGCAGTGAAATACGAAAAAATTGCTGGAGTGGTGCTTTTATAACACTAAAATACGGTAAATACTTTTGGGAAAAACCTCTGAATCCAGAATCTGTCAAACCACGTTTTATCTATAATGAGCACTTATTGACCCATGTTCAAAGTCACACAGTTCTGCTGATATTCTCCAACTTTCCAGAAAAACATATTTTTCAAAATCCTTCCCCAATGACATTGTACATCTACTGCAGCCCCAATATATTAAAATGACAAGATGGTACATGAAAATCCCATTTCTGTACAGCTAATATATTAAAGGGAACCTGTCATGACCTATTTTGTTATTAATCCGCCTCCAATGTTATTTATTAGTAACATTTTTGTTTGTTTGTTTGTTTTTTTTTTAAATCATTGTATTTATCCAAAAAAAAGCACTTTTGATACTTAGATGTTTTTATTAGCTAGCTGGTCAAACAGTCAATTAGTCAATTAATCATCGGCTGGTTAGCAGACATGTCAATCAATTGAAAACATCAAAATTCATCTAATATTCTCTACAAGGACCTGTGTGTTGTCACGATCATGTGACCGTATTAGGTGGAGCTAAGCAGCCCTTGCATGGAAAATGTACTTAGCTCCACCCATTACAGTCACATGGATGTGACATCACACAGGTCCTTTACAGAGCATTAGATGAATTTCGGCATGTTTTCAGTTGATTGACATGTCTGTAACCTGCAGGATGACTGATTGACTGTTTGGGCACCTAACTAATGAAAACAACTGAGTATCTAAAGTGCTTTTTTGGGAAATAAATCCGATTTAAAAAACAGGTTACTAATGAACAGCACATGATCCAAATAAATTGAGGGGCAATTTAATAACAAAAAAAGACATGACAGCTTCCTTTAAGGCTTTATTCAAAAGTTTGTTTTAATCAGAGTTTGCTCAGAGTATCAGCAGGTTTTTCACTGTTGAGTAAAAGAAAAAGTTTCTCTACTTCTCATATCAGTCAGTGAAAACGCGCACATTTTGCATCGAATGGCATCAGATTCGCACAGACCATAGGCTTGCATTGTTGATTTTGATCCAACGCTTGGATCAATATCGTACATGCCTGGACCACTATGTCTGGAAAACCGCAAAAAATAATGGGCATGTGAACAGTCCCATAGACTATCCAGGTATGAGTGCTATTCGTGAAAAAAGAACAGATAGGACTTATATGTGAAAAATTAATCTGTGGCTGACCCCTTACTATTTTATTTTAATATTGATTTTTTTAGCACCATGGATTCCACAGTGTAGTACATGTGAAAAGGGGATTTACATACAAAATACAGGTATAACTTAAGGTACCGTTACACGGTACGATATCGAAACATCTCACTAATGATCTCAGGGGCCGCAATCGTTAGGACATCGTTGGTAAGCTGTCACACCTATAGATATCTGGATACGCACCAATGATCCAGCGAGCAGCTATCGTTCGCACAACCCAGCGAAACGATATTTGTTCACTGTTGTGAATAGGCAAAGTCGTGAACAACATCGTTATTACGGTCTTACACAGAACGATGCAGCAGGTTGGCTGATCGAGGATGTCTGAATTTGAGAACATGTTCTCAAATCTGCGATCAACAATCCAACAATTTATCGTGATCATAATCTCGGTGTCACACCAATGACGTACTAACGATGTCGGTTTCAACACTCCAAACCCGTGACGTTTGAGCGATATCGTTAAGGATATTGTGCGTGTAACGGCCTTTACAGGGAAAAAACTAACACAGAGACGGACAGGGCTCTGCGCTTGTGGGCATACAGTCTATGGGGTATAGGGCAATGCAGAATTTGAGCAATAACTATTTGTATGTTTTGGATGTCTTTTCTAAAATGAGTGACTTTATTTGATTCAAAGCTGCTGATCTGTGACATTTGGGCGTATCTTGGCGTATGCTGGCTGTCATCTCAGGGAGTAAAAGTATCTTAATACTGTTGTTGTGGTCTTGCATGTACTACTGTTCCATAATCAATTAGTGCCTTATCTGTCAAGTCTTAAAAAGGGGATGTTGTATAATATGGTGCAGGGTTTTTAGGCAATGAAGAGTTAAACAGGAATGTTTTCCTTGCTGGTGTAGCTGGTGGAGTTGTTTTTTTCTCCTCTGCATTTCATTAGCAGAGCATCTCCCCAGGGGCAATCAGAGGGGCCAGCCATCCTGCCAGCTTAATACAAGGTCACTGATTCCTCTCACCTCTGTGACCCTTGAACTTAACTGTGATGTTTGGAGATGGGGAAAACCGGAGGCAGGAGGGGGTAGGAGCCTACAGAGGGGGGGAGTTAAGAAAAGGCTTACTTAGGTTTACAATATAACCATGCTCATAATTGAGGATAGTATTCCTCAATTTTGTAAATCAATTTTGTAAAACTAAAATAATATATTTTATGTACAAGACTAATGCTGCCGTATTAGAAGAAAATACTTTTAATCGGCAGCGTCACTCATACAAGTGAAGCAGGACTGGTCCAGCAGATTGTTTGTTCCCCAGATCAGATTTCAACTTCTATTCACGCCTACCTGGCCTTGATTGACAGCCTGCCATGAAGAAGATTGTATGAATGCTGTCCATCAAGCCCAAAGAGGTGTTTTAGTCTTGCATTGTTAGTGTATGTGACGTTGCAGAATAAAACATTCTTCAAACTTTCCTTATAAAAAACAATCTGTAATCATACTGTTGTAGTAGCTGTTGGAGACAGCGGAACAGAGAGCACAAGAAGGATACCAGAAATAGATTATTAAGGAGATATAGGTAGTGCAGAACTGTGGAGAGTTTTGTAGGTGAAAGTGATAAGTTTATATTGAGCTCTGCAGCAGATAGGCAACTAGTGCAATGGCTGGCATAGGGTGGAGACATCAGTGTAGCGGCTGGAGAGGAATATGACCTTGTACTCTGAATAAATTTGAAAGAGAAGTGTTTAGAAAGAGGGAGACTGCTTAGTAGAGAGTTTGCAGTATGAATCAGATGTCCAGATATGAATCAATAAAACCATCAGTTTTTTCTGTGTCAAAGGTAAGGTCAGATTTTGGAGATGTTTTTCAGGTGAAGATGACATGAGCGAGTGAGTGATTGGATATACAGAGTAAAGAAAAGATCTGCCAAACATAACCCTAATTCAGCGGACATGCTGCTGGGGAGTAATGGTAGAACCACAAGGAAAAAAGACAAAATTGAGAATGGGTAGGATAGTAGAGGGATGAAATATGAGAAGTTCAGTTTTGGAAAGAAAAAGTCATCATGAATTTGGTCAATAAGTTGCTATATTTCTATACTAAACTCTTACTTTAATACTAGAATACCATAATATGGAGCTTAGGGTCTGTCCCATGGGTTTTGTGCCTTCCTCTGGATCAACATGTTAAGCTATAGATTGAACTCGATGGACTTAAGTCTAATTTCAACTTAAAACTATGAAACTATGATTATAGGTGAAAGCTTCGGCTCTACCTTATGTCACATGTAGAGAGGACACTAATGTTTAGCAAGGGACTTTTATTACAATCCATAATACACCATTTACCCAACTTTTAGAATTAAAATGCTACATAAAACTATTTTGCTTTGCAGTTTGGCCATAGAACAATTTTATGTTCCTGTCCTCCTGTCCTATTTATTACCCCAGTGTTCTCCATTGAGACTTTTATCACAGTTTCACTTTGTCTTAAGAAGAAATAAAACACAGGGGTATGATTTATTTAGTGGGAATGGAAAGCCTATAATTTCTGTTTCTGATTAAGAGGTCACTGAGCTGCTCTATGTGACTGAATCAGCCCAAGATAAAAGACATTTGTCAGGTACTAAAAGGAAACATGCATTAAAAAAATCAAACTCCAGCAGTGGAGCCAAGTCATAACTCACACACCACCCTGGGCAACAGGGACAGAGTTAAAAGTGAGGGCTCAGGAACCAGGACCTGAACGGATGTGACCTATGAACACAGACCCCAAATGTAGGAGTCAAGTAAGAGAGCAGATGGATAGCCTGCTGGTTATTGTTACGTTTCCCCGCATAGTATTGAAGGCTACTATATATTTATAATGTGTATTAAAGTCAACTATAAATTAATCAACTATACCTGTCTTATTAACAACAAGGTTTTATTTTGTAAATGATTATAATTCATGACTAATACATTCCTCTGTATTCTCTAAATGGTTACATATTATTCATGTATAAGCCTCGTTTTTATAAGCCTTAGTAGGGAATCCTGGATTAGAGAAGTATCTTCTGTTTATGGTCCTCATCTCTTGGCCAAAGTGGAGAACACTTACAAAAGTTATCTCTTGTTATGAAGAACCCATTACACTCCCTAGAGTCGAAACACGTAGGATTTCATCTCCTTCCCACTTGGGTACCCACTCCTACATCCTGATATTTTAATGGATGGAACAAAGTGAATGGTTTTATATTTAGCGACAGTGCCTAATTTAGCTGGAGATTATTTGTCTTACATTGGATCCCTATCCGCAAGACCTGGGCATCTTCATGCTATAGTGTGGACCATGCTTTCCTAGGATGCTAAGAGGTGAGCTGAACTCTTTCTTTTCTCGATTACAAAGACAATCCACCAGTTTCATTGGGCACACTGTAATTCTTATTATGAAGAGTGAACCTGCTGCAGTTTCCTTGCTGAAGTCGGCGGTGTCTGGAATCCAGTGCTCTGCTGAAGAAAAAATTCTTGCCAATTGTAGAAAGTAGCGGCACACGGGATTAGGTCCAAATTTTCCGGCTTTTATTGGTGCATCAAATTACAGATGGTGCAGGTAGGGGGGGGTTGTGCTGAAGGTGCAACGGACCATTTCGAGGAACTCCTCTTCCACGGGCTGTCAAGCAGCGTCGGCCATCTATAGCCACAACCTGCGGGTGGTGTCACATATAAATTAACAAGTATCCCCAGGTCCATTGATCCCTGCCTAGAATGAACCCTCCAAGCCAGATCCCTATCCCTAAGAGAGAGAGCCACCCACACCAAACTTTTAATGACACTGCCAGGGTCACGGAGCCGGGTCTCCGTCCCTGTGATCCCCAAGATGAAGCCTCGAGAAAGACCGGTTTCAAGTATCCTAAGGCCCTGGAGGGGCGTGTCAACTGCCGTAAGCACACTCATATCCACTGGAGAGGTAGCAGAGAGCATTAACAGTTCCGGTTTCTTGCAAGGAAATAAGTCACTTGCAAACAGGAAGAGAAGGAAATGTTCAGCCTTGCTGGAAACATCTTTGCCTTAGGTAGTTAGCAAGTGGGAGTAAGTAGCAATAATAAAAATTTGTGAATCTATGGCTGAGGGCCACAGAAAAGCATGTAAAAAGCTCCAACTTAAGTGAAGTCGTGTTGTATTCCTCAGGTAAAGTGAGAACAGCCCAGCATGAGAGTACTACCACTGGAAGATAGCAAGGATTTCCACCTGTGACTGCATCGGATAAGAAGGCGAGGAGATGGAGATCTAATTTTTTATTTTGTATGATGCACTAATTTCAGCACACTGATTTAAACACATCAACTTATATTGGGTTGTGAAAGTCCATTCCTTTTTATGCATGGTTAGAGATTATTGTCATGCAAAATGTGTGTTGTCAATGTAGCATCAGTAGACGTACATGAACAGCTCTTGATCAAGGTTACATTCTTATGCAGGCAGAGATATATGTAATTTATGGCCAATGCCAGATGAGTTAGTCTACAGTCGGCCTAGTCTACAGTCGGCCTGTCTGGTAGCTGTGTATCAGTATACAGACATATTTTATATACAGTGGTGTGAAACAGTGTTTCCTCCTTCCTGATTTCTTATTCTTTTGCACGTTTATCATGTTTCAGATCAACTAACAAGTTGAAATATTAGACAAAAATAACAAAGTAAACACAAAATGCAGTTTATAAATGAAGGTCTTTATTATTGGGGGAAAAATAAAGCCAAGCCTACAGGTCCCTATGTGAAAAAGTAATTGCACTCTAAACCTAATAAAAGGTTGGGCTGCCCTTAGCAATAACAACTGCAATCAAGCATTTGCGATAACTGCCAATGAGTCTTTTGCAGTGCTCTGGAAGAATTCTGGCCCACTCAGCTTTGCAAAATTTTTGTAATTCAGCCACATTGGAGTGTTTGAGAGCATGAACTGCCTTTTTAAGGCATCTCAATTGGATTAATGTCAGCACTTTGACTAGACCACTCAAAAGTCTTAAATTTGTTTTTCTAAGCCATTCAGAGGTTGCTAATGTATTTTGGATCATTGTCCTGCTGTATAACTGAAGTGCACTTCAGCTTGATGTCATGAACAGATGGCCAGGCATTCTCCTTTGGGATCTTTAGGTAGAAAGCAGAATTCATGGTTCCATTTACCACAGCAAGTCTTCCAGGTCCTGAAGCAGCAATACAGCCCCAGACTATCATTCTACCACCACTATTTACTGTTGGTATTATGTTCCTTTTCTGAACTGCTGTGTTAGGCTGTGGTCACAGTTGCCATGGCGTTTTTTTTTTAGTGATTTAACAAAACTCATGCTTTTTTTCATGTCAGCATGAGTTTTGTAAGGTGTGTGATGGCTCCCTGCGTTTTTGGCTGCGTTTTTGAATCTGCACCTAAAAATAGTGCTTGTAGTATTTTTTTGTGCGTTTTGAAAAACGCATGCGTTTTTGTAGAAAACGCATGCGTTTTAATAACATGGGTTCCTATGGGAAACGCATGCAAAAACGCATGTACACTTAGTACCTTTTAGTGCCATTCAAAAACGCATGCGTTTCCCATAGGAGCCCATGTTAAAAAAACGCATGCGTTTCCGGAAAAGCATGCGTTTCTTTAACATGGGCTCCTATGGGAAACGCATGCGTTTTTGAATGGCACTAATTGTACATGCGTTTTTGCATGCGTTTTCCATAAGGCCCCTTATTAAAAAACGCATGCGTTTTTGGATATGCTCCAAAAACGCATGGGACAGTCACACATGCTTTTTGGCTATTTAGGCATGCGTTTTTTAACATGGGGGCCTATGGTGCGTTTTTTACATGCGTTTTTGAAAACGCAGGTCTCCAAAAATGCATGTGAAAAATGGTACTGTGACCACAGCCTTACTTCTACACCAGATGTAATAGGACAAATACCTTCCAAAAAGTTCAACTTTTGTTTTATCAGTCCACACAGTATTCTCCCAAAAGTCTTGGGGATCATTAAGATGTTTTCTAACAAAACTGATATGAGCCTTTATGTTCTTTTTACTGAGCAGTGGTTTTTGCCTTGGAATTCTGCAAGAAGGCCATTTTTGCCCAGTGTTTTTCTTATGGTGGAGTCATGAACACCAACCTTAACTAAGGCAAGAGAGGCCTGAAGTTCTTTGGATGTTGTTGTGGTGTTTTTGTGACATCTTGGATGAGTCATTACTCCGCTCTTGGGGCAATTTTGGTCAGCTGGCCACTTTAGGGAAGGTTCCTCACTATTCCATGTTTTCGCTATTTGGGAATAATAGCACTGTGGGTCGCTTAAGCATCATAGCTTTAAAAATGGCTTTATAAAGCACAACACTGGTAAATGATGATAGAATTATTTCCATGGTGAAGTAAAACCCCTTCACAACATCCACCCAAGTGAATGACACTCTCCAGGGAGTAGGTGTTTTAGTATTTAAGCCTACTATAAAAACAAGACTTCAATAGAGCAAATACTGAGGGTTCACCACAAGGTGTGAAATATTTATTAGTCTTAAAAATAGGTCAGATTAGACTTTGCAAAAAAAAAAAAAAAACATTTAAAGAAGCCAAACAGTTCTGCAAAAGCATTCATTGGATAGAAAATAAGTTTTGAGCCAGAAATATGGGAAGAAAAAAGTATGGAGAAAAGCTTGGAATGGCTCAGGAATTAAAGCGCACCACATCCTCTGTAAAACATGGTGGAGGCTGTATGATGGATGTGCATTCATGGCTTCCAATGGCCCTCGGTTACTAGTGTTTATTGATGATGTGACCGAAGACAAGATGAATTCTGCAGTGTACAGGGCTATTTTTTCTGTTCAGATTCAACCAAATGCAGGAAGGTTGATTGTTTAATGTTAAGTAAAAATAGGGTCATGCAAATCTCAAATTACAAAAATTTGGTCACTGTCCAAATATTTCTGGACCTAACCGTATAAGCCCGTTCATACTTGAAAAAGACGTATATAGCAGAAATGACAAATCACTGAATTCAAATTTTTTATTTTTTCGGGACATTTACATGAGGTCTGCCTGCATTATTTTCTGGAATACTGTTGATGGATGTAATGAACCAGATCCAGCAAGAGGCACGCACCATCTGAACTTCATATTAGCCCACAAGTGTTGTCCAAGATTCTTCAATTTTATGAACATTTGGTAGCGGACTTCTGGAATGTGTAAGTCAGCATTCATTCTTTGTATGCCAAGCTGGCACAGGGAAGCTAGTCTAGAAACTTTGGTGATGCTCTGTCTCTGTGAAAAGGAGGATCACCTTCCCGCAAATTCCACTGGCACATCCAACTGTGGCATCTGTATAAAGAGCCGGACTAAACTTCCGCCTCTGTGAACTCTGCGCCAGAACTGAAGTAACAGGTCACAGTCTGTCCTAATGAGCATTCCTTAATAATAATGGGGTGTTTGTAAGCCTTTTATAATTAGAAAGAAACAATTGAAGATGTTCTTACTGTGTAAAGTTAATGCAGCTCGCCCTATTGAAGGTATAAAGAGTGTTAGATCTGATAGAAAATGTTAATCTTCTACACAAAGGGAATAAAATGCATTCAGGGTTATAGTTGGCTTCCATCAACTAATTAGTTTCGAACACAACATTAGTTTGACATAACTTTGCTTGTTTGGTAATAGATTAAAGATCTGACTATAGTTCTCCTAATGATATCAATGGTCTTAGATTGCACCAAACTAAACTCGCCAGAAAGTATCACGTCTGTCATAAAACATAATACGTTGTCACAAGTTCACATTAAAAATGAGCAAGCAAATCCTCACAAAATTATAAACACAATCCTGCTTCAAAGGGACAGAAGGCCCCACACAGGAAAAGAAGGGGCCCCATTAATCTTAAAGGCATCATGGTGAACTGGGGGATGGGAGATTCTTTCGGAAGTCAATTCTCAACCAGTCTATTCTCAGTATTAAAAATGTTGTTAAAGAATATATTTCTGCATTTTTGTAGAAGTTGCTCAGAGTTGTATTACGGCACTTATAGACTCCTGTACTTCTGCGTATCATTCTGTACATTTTTCCCATGTTGGCAATATTTTACGTTGTGGTATCATGTGACACTACATGGAGGACACCATGTGCTTCCACATAGCCTCTGAGCGCATGGTCCTGCAGTGTATGTGAGTCCTACATTTTAAAATTTTGTATACTGCAAAAATTCATCTTTTCTGGCCCTCATTGTCTGTACCACTGCCGGTCAACCGCCCATGTAATGTTCTAAGAGACAATTTAATTCAGATTCCATAGTGGTTTTTCACCTGTGTTCAAATATCTATCTCCTTGACCCTACCATTGCACATCTAGTAAGACATTCTAGGTAGCCGTCCTGTGGTCCTGAGAGTCGATGGTATGACCGACTTCAGTTGTGTCTGTGTCCTCAGGACAACATCACTAGATCATGTCTTCTGCACCAAGTTATACAAAGCACAGATCAGAGAAGACCTGTAGATCAGCTCTGCTCATCATGAAAAGGGACCTAGATGAACATTTGTATTTTTTAATTGGTCATTGCACTGTCCTGATTGACAAGCTGGATCATAATGTATGTGTAGAGCAGTATCTTGGGACTTCATTATGTGGGGCACCTTGGGACATCATGCTGTGTGGGGATCTAGAGGACACTGTGATGGCTCCAATACACATTAGACTAATGTTGGCAAGACCCACCGATATTGACTGGTTCAGCTAACTCTCTAATACATATGGGAGCCTCTGACAAATGATTGTCAGGGAGGATAAGGATCCAGCATGTCCAATTTCAGACTGATGATGCCTTCGGTCTCTAGAGATAAGTCATCTGTGGTGGTGACATCTAGAAATAAGCCATCTCTGGTGGTGACATCTAGATATAAGCCATGTCTGGCGGTGGCCCACACATAGAAAACAGAAGAGTAAGCATTCCTGTGTATGGTACAAAAGAGAGAGGGGAGGGGGACAAGAGGCGCAATTGTGCCCTTATCACAAGACACTAGGTTTCAGCGGTGAGAAAAGCAATTCACTAACCTACTCCAGTTGTGTGACCCACAACTGGCTTATGAGCATGTAGGATAATATCCTGATGGCTGCCGCTGGACCTCCACCGACTCCACACACGTGGGGTTAGACCAGGAAATTCAGGGAAGGAAGGTGTACTGCAGTCCGCGCTGCCAGAAACATCAAGGAAGATGGGATCCCTGATGAAGGTGCCAGGTGGGCACTGAAACGCGTAAGAGGAGAATAAAGAAGGCTTGGATCAAAACTTCGTCTTGGGTCTTCCTTGATGTTTCTGGCAGCGCGGACCGCAGTATACCTTCCTTCCCTGAATTTCCTGTGTATGGTACAGTCATTGAGAAATCTGCCAGACAAACAGCTATCTAATGTGTGTCAGGGGCTTAACAGTCTTATAGTTATACAGGGTATTATCACGCTACTAACTGTTGATGGTCTCCTGACAAGTCTATATCTTGCCATTTCTTTCTCATTTACAAATATTATAATACCAAGTTTTGCTGACTTTTTTAATAGACGTAAATGGTCTCTGCATTTTTAGATAACTTGATCTCATTTGATAGCTTATGTCACATACAGATAATTTGCCCACTACCTGTTGGCAAGGGTAATTATTTCTATCAGCAGAGATGCCCAGACAGATTATAAGAATAAGGGAGTGGGGCTTTTACTCTGTTCCTGCTCTCGTCTTTCAAACTCCACATAGGTATAACAGAGTCAGCCATTCGAGACAGGAGAGGAAAGGTATTGCATAAAGACACGTTCAATGAATGTTGGGATTGACTACTAAAAAAAGGGGGAATGGCAAGCTACAGAGAATGAGAATCTGGGCAATCCCTGGACATGTTATACTGGTAAGTGCATCAAAACCAGTTTTACCTGTGATAGGAAAGAGTGCTATGGGGTTTTCAGCTTGTCAGTATACAGTTCATTACAGGACGCATTTTGTGGACTTTTCATGCAAATGAGAGAATTTACTACAGATTATAGTTTACGTATTATACTTTTACAGTCAATTGTACATGACAAAATGGTAAAACTAAAATAATATTATATTAAGTCTTTAATAAAGAATCTACAGGCACATTATTTTTTGGGGGATCAAACCTTTAAAGTTGTAACCTGTATGTATGTGTTGGAGCATGCGGATCCACAATAACAGATAAATATATTAGAAAGCGTGCCTGCCTCACGATGCAACGTTACACTTATCAATGTAAGACATAAACTCACATTTTAACAATCACCCTGGGATTTCAGTCAGTGAAGGAAATTCTATATGGTTTGGAAGAGTTGCCAGCATGAGTCTGGTTGGATATCTAGTGATAATACTAAACAGGATGGCCATGTTCTTTGAAATTGAGCCATATTTATCAAAATGGTACATGAGCATTGAGACTTTTGTATAATGGGGTTGTCTAGAAAGAACATATTGATGACCTCACTTTAGGATAAGTCATAAATATCAGATTGTTGGCTGTATAACATGCAACCCTCTCATGAAGGACATCAGAAGAGATCCTATTCCTGGCAGTGGCCCTTACACATTGAACGGAGCTGTGCTCTATTCAATGATTACATCTGCCCACTGCCGGATCCAACAACAACTGATCATAAGGATGCCGAGTGTCGGACCCAATGATCTAATATTGAAAACCTATCCTAAATATCTAATATGCCAGGACATCCCTGTTAATTTCTTCCTTCCATCACCTCATCATGGCTGGCACACTTGTGTGCTAATAATTTGTGCCATAAAGTAGGACTTGTATTGCGTTCTATAACTTCTATAACTTCTGTTACCCTCGCTCCTTTCTTGGAACACTTTTCAAAAAGGTATTGGAAAAGATTTCTTATACATTAACACATGCATGCCATATATTTATGATATATTTTGATTTTACCTGCCCAGCCCCTCTCCCCCCCCCCCAAGAGTAACTCTGCTTTACGTCACCTGTCGTATTTACTGCATCATCTCACCCTGCTTATGTATATGTGTATGTATCTTCAGAATCTGTGTCATTATAGCTTGACGAAGAGGCCTCAGTGTCTTGAAAGCTTGCTTTGCTTACCATCTTTTCAGTTAGCCCTTACAAGGTATCAACCACTGAGCACTCTCAGATTCTAATATATTTATGATGCATTTCGCAAAACAATTATGAAACAATTTGCTTCATATGTCTCCCTCACTTTTACCATACAGGTTGGGGAACACAATTAGATATTATGTATGTTCCATATAATTAGTATGAATGGCTAATGCCAATAATCTGGAATTTGTGCAGTCAGCTCTTTGACTTGTGTGTCAGGTTGGCACTGGAAAAATGGTCGGAAACTTTGGTGTTGATCTCCTGTCGCGAAACGATGATCTTGTTCTGCCACATACCACTGGCGCAACAGACAGTAGCTCCCATACAAAGGACTGAGCTGAATTTCCACCTCTCTGAACTTTCCTTCAGAAGCAGAAATAACTGAGAGGCCACCTTAAAATCCTTCCTAATGAGCAGCCTCAGATAATGGTGGGATGTTTTTAGCTGGGTGCCAGCATGATGCTTGGGTCCTTTAGCCTGTAATTACATTCCTTTGTTGTTGAAGCCTAATAATGCCTTGCATGGTGACCCATAAAATCATGCATCCTCTTTGTCTCACACTAATCCTTTTAGATTTCATCCTAACTATAAATGGTGCCATTATTTGATGTCAGCAGCTCATGTTCAAGCCCCTGACAGGTTAAATCTGCTCGATGTGCCCCAACCCATGGATACAAATAAGCAGCAGTTAAGAGGAACCGTGTCCATAGTTCATCTCCAGCCAATTTACTCAGCATGTGATTGTAGAACCACTGATTCTCCAGGGTAATCTACAAATGTCATATAATAGCTCCTAAAAGACAGAGACTTCACAAATATCCAAGTAAAGAAACAGAATGGACATTTGTCAATATTCTACTGAGATACACTGTCTGCTAGCCACAGTTCTTTTGCACTGCCATAAGTGCCGGATCTGCTGGCAAAACCGCACTTGCAGCATATGACCGCAAGTCCCATAGAGAATGAATGGAGCTTGCTGCAAGAGAGCCGTTACGCGGAAGTTGAGGCAAAGCTGCCGGATCAAACGCAAACGAGCAAAATCGCTGATGTGAAAGGTGCCTAACGTACAAAGATTTGAGAATAATGAAACGTGATTGAATAGGAACCCATTATCCTTCAGTGTTGAATTGCAGCCTCCCTGCAGTGCCCAAAAGCGCAAGGTGTTTAGTGCTCAGAGACATAGCCAAGGTAAGGAAGGTGGAAACCAACCACCACTCAATAAGACACAGAAGGTGAAATGTCAATACTTTCCCGAGATAAATCTGAAGACAGAATTTTTAAATGTTTTATAGATGGATAACATGAAAGTGATTCATGACAGACCAGATGGATGATCACATGTCTGGAGAAGTGAGACTCCCACTTTGACTCAGATGCCAACCAGGTGAGGTAGCATTGCTATGGGTTGGTATTATTAACAATGAGCTAGTTCAACCTTTTCAGGTTGAATATTGACTCGAAATCTCTCCCAAACCTGCTTCTAGTTTTCAGAAAATAATTTCTTCAAGCAGTACTTCACCAAAATCCACTGCTGGCAGCTCCCTTTACTATTGCTGACAAATGACATCCCAGATGTGCTTGATGGAAGACAAGTCTTGTGATGGTGCAGGCCATGCAGGCTACTCAAATAGGCTAACAGTTGCCCTAGCAATTAACAGGCACTCTGCAACCATGCTGCGGCAGGGGAAAATGGGGTGATGGAGAGGTCACACTCCTTCTTGCTTCTGTCTAACCACTTAGATTCAGCAGCATCTGAGAGGTTTCACTGCAGCAACTGGAGCTCTGATCACTGCAGTTACAGGCAGGTGCCAGCTGTATAATACAGCATGCACCTACTGTGTATGGTGCAGATTTGCACAAGGGTTGGAATCATCACCAGTGCAGTTGATTATATTATTACCTGTGCAATGCTAAGGAGGTCCTGCAAACCTGCACTGTTGGCGGCCCCCGAGGTCTGGAGTTCTCCACCCTGATCTAGCACAAAATACAATAGACAAAATAATGGAGGTAGATCCTATATCAGTCCAGTCTCTAGAGCCAATTTACAATTTCAATGTTTACAAGCACTTAACATTAGGCAAATTAGCAGGATGTTGCCATCAATAGTCATAGGGAATTAAATTGGCGTGAAGACATCTACCACATTAAGGACAAAGTCAGGTATAGGCTTTCTAAGGCTGGTTTCACACTTGTGGACCCCTCCGCAGCATCCTGCGGAGGGGATCCGCAAGCTGAGCACAGGCACCGCAAGACCCTATGTTTAACATGGGGACGCAGGTGCCTGCACTCTGATGCAGATTGGCGTGCGCACCCTGTGCACACCCATTCACTGCAATGTATGATTTATATGCAGGCAGATGCCTGCGCTCAAATCACACACTCAAGTCCACACCCTGAACGCGACATGTTGCATTCCTGGGGCGGACGAGAATGTATGATTTATGCGAAGGCATCCATACAATCTGCATCAGAGCGCAGGCACCTGCGTCCCCATGTTAAACATAGAGACTTGCGGTGCCTGTGCTCAGCTTGCGCTTCCCACCGCAATACGATGCGACGGGGAGCGCTAGTGTGAAGGCAGCCTAAGATATACACACAACTCTCTCTGAATGAAACTTTAGCCAGTCCATCTTTTATCTTTTCCTGGAAGGCAGAACTGAGGCTGAGTTTCAACAAAGAAGCTCACTGTCATGACTTCTCAAAATGCCTGAAGATGCCAGAAAACCATTACAAGGTTCTTACCTGGTGGTGTAAAACACCTGAGCATCGCACCATCTGTGGCTTATCATATAATAAGTGATGCTGTAGATCTCAGAGTCCGACTGGTTTCCTTTCACACATATTATAGAACAATCAGTTAATAAAACTCTTCTGAGGAAAAGTCTGGTATATTACACATTGACATATTGCAGTGACCAGACCCACCAATGCTTTCCAAGCTTCTAAAAACCCTTGGCTACGTGTTTAATAGTCTTCATCAAATGTCTGATACCTCTGCTTTGGCTGCAGAAACTGACTGAAATGAAACACACGACAATGTCCACCAACTCTGTAGATTGGAAGAACTACACAAATGACAACATGGGACCCCTTGAAAAAAATCTGTCTTGATCTAACTTTACAACTATTAACTTTGAACCCCACAAAATGTAATGGATTAATCTACATGTAGAAAACTGAGTTCACAGATGAGAGAAGTTATAGAATCAATCCTGTATTGAAGAGAACCTGTCACCCCCTGGTGATTTCCAAAGTAAAAGCACCACTGAATGCAGCATGTATACTGCATTCCGGGAAGGTGTGTGCCATGTCTCTACCCCCCTGTAACCCAAATAAAACACTTTATGAAGTGCAGCTAAGAGGTCCTAGGGGTTTATCTGATTATGCTGTGCTCGCTGCTGGCCTGGTCCTCCCCGCCTCCTGCCTGTGTTTTCCGCCTCCTTTTGTGTGGGTCTGCCCTCCTCTTTGGCTCCACACATAGACACACACAGGCAGGAGGCGGGGTGGACCAGGCCAGCAGCGAGCACAGCATAATCAGATAAGCCCCTCGGACCTCTTAACTCTAAACTTTACAAACTGTTTTTTTCGTGTTACAGGGGGAGTAGAGACATGGTACATACCTTCCCTGAATGCAGCAGACAAGCTGCATTCAGTGGTGCTTTCACTTTGGAAAGCACCAGGGGATGACAGGTCCTCTTTAAACTAACCAAGTTCTATTTCTTTCAGTTTTTTTCGTAAGTTAAAACATGTTTATCTGGCAGTACTTTATCCTTAATGAAATTAATGGAAAGAAGCCAACATCACTTAAGAACATTAAGGATTTTCCTTTGTTTTCTTTCACTGCTCATGAAATTGAATTGTTAATTTACAAATATCTCTAAATGTAAACTTTAATGTTAATTGTAGCAAATTTAGTCTGCCAACTTCCAAATATTGCACTGCATTTTTTAACTAAAAGAGGAAAAAAGAAAATATTATTTTCTTCTGGACATCCATGCACATGGTTTGCAGGAGGCTCAGGAGCTGAGCCTGCATCATACCTGGCAGATGATGGCTGTGCTACATAGCAAGTATTTGCTGATAAGTCCATGCATAAAATGCCCTCCTCAGCAACACATTCATGAAGTGCATGTGAGTGCCATATCACTATATCACCCAGAGCCTGGCATATTGGTATTATTTTGAAGCCCATCCACAGACTGGGCTTTACATGAAACTGTGATTTTCTATATATACGCTATATCATTATTATTATTATTATAGTTTTATAATTATTGTTATTAATATATAAAGTTGAGCGTATGTATGTATGTGTGTGTATGTATCATGCCCCGCCCACTCCACTTAGCCCCACTCCGCATAGCCACAATCACTCTGCATAGCAGTGCCCACTCCACATAGCCCCGCCCACTCTACATAATCATGCCCTCTCTGCATAGCCACACCCAGCATAGCCATACCCACTTTATATGGCCATACCCACTCCCCATAGCCACACCTTTTAGTATAATGCAGATTTATAGTCCTCCATATGGCATAATGCTTTACATATATATTCCCCTTTTTGCATGTAAATTACCATGGATTAAATGGCATAATAATAATAGTAATTGTCATAATCACAATAGGTGTAACTAGGTGTAGAGCCCGGTATTACCTGGGCATAATAACTGACTTAGGTATGGAATAAAACAGTGATTCTACAATAGAATGTTAGCCTACAACATTGAGTCATGTCACTGTATTTGTGTCTCCTGAGTTCTACTTGTGGATTTGCATTTGATTCATTCTGTTGTGACTACACACATGCATACATATGGTCAGCTTTATTTATTAGATATGGAAGGATATGAGGCTACATTAAGCTATATGGAGGGCTATAAGGCTGCATTCTGTGATTTTCTCTCTCTACAACTGCACTATATGGAACAAGGAATCACACAATCATACATTCTATTTCCCTAAATGATTTAAAAAAATGAAAGAATTTAAAAAAAAATGTAAATAATTAAGGGTGCCTTCACATTTGCGTATGGGAAGGCAGCGTATGCTGCGTTCCCATACGTAGTCAAACGCATGCGCACTGCGTTCCTATGTTTAACATAGGAACGCATAGTGCCTGCGTTTGCTGCGTTCGGGTGCGGATGCGGACGATGTCTGCTCCCTCCAGGGTCCTGCGTCCGCACCCGGGACGCAACATGTTGCATTTTTTGGAGTATCAAAAATCCGCAACCATCCGCATGCGGACACCTGCGGATATTATTAGCATTGCTGTCTATGGATACGCAAGACTAAGCAACACATTGCGTATGACTTGTTTTGGGACGCATGCGGACAGCATAGTGTGCATGCCCAGAAAGGGTTTAAAGGTAGACGCCCACTCTCCACCCATGAGAATAAATGTATGCGGATGCATAAACGCATGCATACGCAAGGAAACACTGCGTTTTTTAATAGGATTTTGGATGCACTTGCATATAAAAAAAACGTGCGTTTGACTGCGTATGCATGCATATTGCCTTGCGGATACGCATGCGCATCATACCCTGCGGCGGCAAACGCTAATGTGAAGGCAGCCTAAATCTTCTACTTTTACCCATTTCATAATAAAGATATAAAAAATTTTGCATCCATAAAAGTCCAATCCACTAAAATATAAATGATTTAACCAATATGGTACACGCTGTAAAGCAAAACAATTGAACTCCCAGAATTGTTGTTTTTAAGTTGCCGTACCTTGGCAAAAAAATGCAATAAAAAGTGATCAGAACGTTGTATTTACCTAAAATAGTATGAATAAAAAGGGCAGATTACTGCACAGACCACAAGCCTCGTACAGCGTAATTGACTCTAAAAATAGCAGCGCAAATAAAGAAAAGTTTTACAGATGTTTGGACAATTTTCACTGCTAAACTAAAGAAAGAGCTACTGTATATACAGTAGGGAAAATAAGTATTTGATCCCTTGCTGATTTTGTACATTTGCCCACTGACAAAGGCATGAACAGTCTATAAATTTAAGGGTTGGTTAACTTTAACAGTGAGAGATAGAATATCAAAAATAAAATCCAGAAAACCACATTGTCTAAATTATATAAATATATTAGCATTATGAAGAGAGAGTTCAGGCTCCTACAGACCAGTTAGACGCTCCTAATCAGCTTATTACCTGCATTAAAGACAGCTGTCTTAAATTGTCACTTGCGTAAAAGATTCCTGTTCACACACTCAATTAATCAGTCAGACTCTAACCTCTACAACATTGGGCAAGACCAAAGAGCTTTCTTAAGGTACCGTCACACAGGGACATATCGCCGGCGATATTGCCGGGGATCGCGGGAGCGCGCATCCCTGACAACATCGCCGGTGAGATGTCACACTGAGCAACTTACCGGCGATGTCGCCGGCTAGTTGCCGCGGCTATCGCTCGCTGGGTTGCCCTGGCCACGCCCCTCGGTTGCCGGCAACATCGCTGGCGATATCTCCCTGTGTGACGGTACCTTTAGGGTATGTGCACATCTGACGTTTCTGCTTCTTTGCAGAACGACCGGGAACCGGTGGAGACTGGCAGAAACTGAGTTTTCTGCACTCGCCAGTGTCCCTGGTTTTGTTAGCGATTTGCTAACGTTTTGCGATCGCTTTACTAGCGGTCGGACAGCGTGTTATTGGCGATTTTCCCGGCGTGTTCCTTAGCGATTTCCAGACTGGTCTTTGCTGCACTTGTTCAGCTGGACCCGCTGGAAAAACGCTAAAAAGAAGTCGCTTGCTCTATCTTTGAGAACCGGTCGGAAACCGGTGAATAAACTGAAATCGTCAAGAAGAAAAACGTTTTGACCGGTTTCCGTCGGCGGTTCCCGCTGAGTTTTATGTTAATTTATGTTAATCCTACCCACCGGTAGGATTAACATGCTAGTCAATGGAGTTTAGAAAACGCTGTGTACATTACAACGTTTTTCTTCTTGACGATTTCAGTTTATTCACCGGTTTCCGACCGGTTCTCAAAGATAGAGCAAGCGACTTCTTTTTAGCGTTTTTCCAGCGGGTCCAGCTGAACAAGTGCAGCAAAGACCAGTCTGGAAATCGCTAAGGAACACGCCGGGAAAATCGCCAATAACACGCTGTCCGACCGCTAGTAAAGAGATCGCAAAACGTTAGCAAATCGCTAACAAAACCAGGGACACTGGCGAGTGCAGAAAACTCAGTTTCTGCCAGTCTCCACCGGTTCCCGGTCGTTCTGCAAAGAAGCAGAAACGTCAGATGTGCACATACCCTTAGGGTGCCTTCACACTGCGACACAATCTGGTCCGGGTCTGTCCGGGATGACCCTGACAGCCGCGGACTGGATCAGCACACAGGACTGGAGGGCTAATATGCCCTCTGGTCCGGTGTGCAGCCGCACGCAGCTGCAGCCACTGACAGGTCCGGACCGTGGCGCCGCGGTCCTGACTTATCAGCAGCAGGAACTGCGTGTGACTGCATACTGGACCGGAGGGCATATTAGCCCTCCAGTCCTGTGTGCTGATCCAGTCCGCGGCTGTCAGGGTCATCACGGACAGCCCCGGACTGAATCACACCGCAGTGTGAAGCCGCCCTAAGGATGTCAGGGAAAAGATCCTAGACCTGCACAAAGCTGGAATGATCTACAAAGCCATAAGAAAGACACTGGATGAGAAGGAGACAACTGTTGGTGCAATAGTAAGAAAATGGAAGAAATACAAAATGAATTGATGTGGGGCTCCATGCAAAATCTCACCTCATGGGGTATCCAGGATCATGAGCAAGATGAGAGCAACCTAAAACTACAGAGGGGAACTTGTTAATGATCTCAAGGCAACTGGGACCACTGTCACCAAGAAAACCATTGGTAATGGACATTACGCTATAATGAATTAAAATCCTGCAGTGCCCACAAAGTCCCTCCGCGCAAACTATCTCACATGCATCTCCCATGAGTCACCTGGAACAGCCCCTGCCTCTCTGGAAAGGAGCATGGAGATGCATAGAAACACAAGTAGATAACCCGATCCCGTTAAGAGAGGCAGGGGCCGCTCCAAGTGACATCCTTATCCTGCAAAATACAAACCCTCCTGAGTCAAAAGACAAAGAAAAAGGTTATGGTTCTGGGAAGAAGAGGAAGTAGGAATCTAAATCACAAAACTGAAAATTGGCTGCAGCATGAAGAAGTTAAGGTGAGGGAAGTGTTCTCACCAGAAACGTATATTCAGAGGACACAATCTGTAATTAAAACTATATGTCTGTAAATCCTAACAGGCACTTCCTATCATAATTATAACCCAAAGAAAACAAGGAATTAACAAGAAGCTAATGTGAAACGCGTGTTGGGGTTCCTCCAGGTAACGTTAGGGTACTTATTACTCAGCTCTGAGTCTCCTTTATACCTTTTTTCTTCTTTTTTTCTTGCCTTATTCTTGTATGTTAGTAAATGAACTATTTCCACTATGGGTATATTCATACTCTATGCAATAAGGCTGAATTGTGTTACTAATTATATGTAGTTGACTTTTATATATTTTTTATTCTTGGTAATTTGAATATACATACTTATTGAAATAATTTGACTGTATGTATTCTTTTGCTTATTGGACTGCTTCATCTTTATTCATTTCTACCATGATATATTGATGTGATTTATTTTTTTGACTCAGACGTGCATAACAATTTTCTTCAGTCGATTTGGCATAATTATCATTGGTTGCTTGCTTTAGCAGCCCATTGTGATTTATACAGCTACCTCATATTCATATTGTTTCGGTTCTCTGACCTGTACTTGTGTTTCGTGTCCATTATTGCCTTTTTCATCTATGATGTGATTTTATTTATTAATAAAAGGTGAATTATTTTATATTGGCATTATTCGACTTCCATGTTTTCTTTGGGTTACAATCTGTAATTAGTTGATGGAACACCAAAAGCAATGTCCGAAAAAATATATTACTTGAAGAGTGGTAGATTCTAGAAACAAACTTCCGGCAGATGTGTTTGACAACTGCAACATTTTGGCCCCGATTCATCAAGGCCGGTATTGGTCACACTGGTCTTGATGAAGAGGTGTACGTCTGTTAATGCATCAGCAGTGTCAGACAAGTTGTGAACGTCCATATGTGAGCTTTTGCCACAAAGTCTCATCTAGTCCCTGCTGGAGTAAGGTCTGTGGCGTAGTGAACACTTGACCCATCATGACTCTGATTGTCATCATGACAATTGGTGGCAGCCATGCCTCTGTCCCACCCCAACTCTGCCTACTTAATCGAAGCGGGGTGACAATGAACGAGAACACCAAAAGTAAAAAAAGTTTAGCACAGCATTGAGTTACGCCACAATTTTTTGACATTTCAAGGCTTTTTTACACCACAATACTGACATAAAAGCTTTCATAAATTGGGCACGTTCTATATTGCATGAACCTACAGTCTGTGAAGAAGCTTCAGCATACAGACTGTTACAATGCTTATCTCAGTTCATTTTGCAGTACGATTGGGGAAAATGTGAATTGTGTCCGTAGTGCACCCACTAGGGACCAATTCCTCAGTTAATGGGAAAAAAATTTATGTCAACATGAAATTTAAAGAAGTTGTCCACCTTTGGGGACTTTTGTTTCTTACTTATAGATTGTAAGCTTTTGAGCAGGGCCCTCACACCTTCTGTAACTGAACTATGTGTTACTTTGTAATGTTATTGTCTGCACATTGCCTCCACTTAATTGTAAAGTGCTGGGGAATATGTTGGCGCTATATAAATAAAAGTATTATTATATTATCATTACCATTATTATTATTATTATCATTACTTAAAATGCATGTGCCGTATTTTTGGATAAAAATATTTTTTGCAATAAAGTTTCATTAAAATTGTTGCACTATTTGCCTTTCATAGATCATAAAATAGTAGAGTTGGAAGGGATCTCCTGGGTCATCCGGTTCAACCCCCTGCTCCAAGCAGGATTCACTAAATCATCACAGACAGGTCTCTGTCCAGCCTCTGTTTCAAGATTTCCATTGAAGGAGAACTCACCACCTCTAGTGACCGCCTGTTCCAGTTGATGATCACCCTCACTGACAAGTTTTTTCTAATATCTAAAGTGTCCCCTCCCATTCAGTTTCATCCCATTGCTTCCAGTCTTTCCTTGAGCAAATGAGAATCAAGCTGATCCCTTTACAGTGTGACAGCCCTTCAGATATTTGTAGACAGCTATTAAGTCTCCTCTCAGTCTACTTTTGTGCCAGCTAAACATTCCCAAATCCTGTAACCGTTCCTCATAGGACAGGGTTTGTAGACTGGTCACCATTTCGGTTGCTCTTCTCTGAACTTGCTCCAGTTTGTTGATGTCTTTTTTAAAATGTGGAGCCCAGAACTGGACACAGTGTTCCAGATGAGGTCTAACCAAAGTGGAAAAGAGGGAATAATGACTTCATGTGATCTAGGCTGTATGCTTCTGTTAGTACATCCTGGATCTGTATTTACTTTTCTTCCTGCTGCATCACACTGTTGACTCATGTTTAGTCTGTGATCTATTACTATACCCAACTCTCTTTCACAGACACTGTTGCTTAGTCCTGTTCCTCCCATTCTGTATACCGTATATACTCGCGTATAAGCCGAATTTTTCAGTCCAAAAATCGGGCTGAAAAGTCCCCCCCTCGGCTTATACGCGAGTCATAAGGCCGGCCGCCCCCCCCCCATCGGTATACAGGGGCCCCCCATGGGTATGCAGGGCCCCCCTTGCTGCCGCAAACCTGTAAGGTAATAGATCATTATACTTATCCCTGTCGCCATCGCCGCCGCCGCCATCGCGCTCCTCAGGCTTCACCCGGCTTCTTCCGGCTTCCTCCTCTGGCGCACAGACAATGACGTCATTGCCTGCGCCCACCAGAGGAGGAAGCCGGGAGAAGCCGGATGAAGCCAGAGGAGCGCGATTGCGGCGACGGCGACAGGGATAAGTATAATGATCTATTACTTTACAGGTTTGCGGCAGCAAGGGGGGCCCTGTATACCCATGGGGGGCCCTGTATACCGCTGGGGCTGCTGCTGCTGTATACACCACTGGGGCTGCTGCTGTGTATACCACTGGGGCTGCTGCTGTATACACCACTGGGGCTGCTGCTGTATACACCACTGGGGCTGCTGCTGTATACACCACTGGGGCTGCTACTGTATACACCACTGGGGCTGCTGCTGTATACACCACTGGGGCTGCTGCTGTATACACCACTGGGGCTGCTGCTGTATACACCACTGGGGCTGCTGCTGTATACGCCACTGGGGCTGATGCTGTATATACCACTGGGGCTGCTGCTGTATACACCACTGGGGCTGCTGCTGTATATACCACTGGGGCTGCTGCTGTATATACCACTGTGGCTGCTGCTGTATATACCACTGGGGAGGCTGCTGTAACACTGCTGGGGCCTGTATATACCACTGGGGAGGCTGCTGTATACCACACTGCTGGGGGCTGTATACCTGTGCTGGGGACCACCCTCGGCTTATACACGAGTCAATAGGTTTTCCCAGGTTTTGGGGGCAAAAGTAGGGGGGTCGGCTTATACACGGGTCGGCTTATACACGAGTATATACAGTATGCTTTTTTCATTTTTATTGCCAAGATGCAGGACTGTGCATTTTTCCCTATTTGTACTGTATATTGCTGCCTGCAGAATGTGTTAACTGAGAATCCATCATTGAGCTCACTCTAACTAATGAGAGAGTTCTAATTTTTTATCTGTCTTCTTCTGAGCTAGGGGTATTAGATTTATGACCCCAGACCACTTCAAGGTTGAAAGTGCAAGGATGAAAAAGAGCCTGGAAAAAAAAAAATAGTGCAAACATTTCAATGAAATGAAATGATAAAACTTACTTTTAGCCCCAAAAACATGCATTTAGGTAAATAAGGTGGGCAACCCTTTAGGATAACTAATTTTCCTCTTGTTTGGGGTTCATTTATATTCGCTAATAAAATGGACGTGTGCAGTGCGAGAAAAAATAGACTCATGTTATTCAATCAAAATTTTTTTTACAATCTATATTTGGTGTGAGGAAAAAACTGCAGCATGCTGCGAGTGGCTGCGTAAAACAGCCGAGACTCGCCAATGCAACTCAATGGAAAAAAATAGACTTCACATAGACCATCTGTTTGTTGTTCAATTTTCATGGACATGTTACCATTTTGTAGCATAGAAGACTGTAAATGATTGTAGAATAATAGTTGCTGAGAAAAAAACGGATTGTATACGGATGTCATATACAGGTTACATAGATACTAGGCAAGAAAATAATCACACAATCACATAGCACTTGGATGACACATGGAATATCAAATAAATTTCACTCATCCAACTTTCTGGATGAAAATCGGACTGATTTTTTCTAGGCAAATGTGAGTGAACCTTTACTTAAAGCTCTAAAGATCTTTCCATATCCACATTGTAGTAATCACAGGGGAGACTCGGAGGATTTTCTTACTTATACACTGTAAATAACAGATTTGCCCTTGACATTTCTTTTCCCCTCGGCACATTATTTGTGTCATCTTGACCTCCTCTCATTATCACATCAGCCTTCCTCTATTAGTATAGTGGAAAGGGACTTCTGGAACACTGGATTATGAATAATGATAACTAATGCATTTTATGTCTATCTACTTTCCTTTGTATAAAATAATAGAAATGTTGACTACTTAAATGCTGTCGTTTCATCAAACCTTGCACATGTCAATAGTACAAGCAAAAAGAAACTTTGTATATTACTGTATTTTTTGGACTATAACACACATTTTTTCCCCAACCTTTGGGTGAAAGTGGGGGGTGCATCTTATAGTCCAAATGTACTGCTGTGCTGTAGGGGGAACGGCTTTGGAGCGGTGACCAGAAGCTATAGGAGGCTGGGACAGGTTGCAGCTGCGGCCCCTGATCACGTGAGCCCGCTCATTAGGCTAATGTAATATTCACTGCACTGAATATGAAATTAGCTTAAACAGCCAGCTGCAGCAGCGGGTGAACATGTGTTTGCATATTCACTGCTCCCCACACATCAATGGCATGGGGAACAGTGAATATCCTGGAACATCATAATCACCCACTCCATCACTCCCTCCCACAGCACCACCAGCGATGTCCCACTGTTTGATGCCAAACACTGTGAACAGTGTGTAAAGTGGGCACAGGACAGTGTCATCATTGCTGTGCACACGGCTCACACACAGTTCAACGTTCGGCATCAGACAGGAGAACATTGCTGGTGGTGCTGCAGGAGAGAGCAAAGGACAGGGTGAGTATGATTGTTTATTTATTTAAGTGATGGGGACCCAAGAACCAGGATGGGAGAGTCAATATGCTAACAGGATGGGGGAAATATATGTACCCACATGGGGGGAATCATAGATAACCAGGATGTGCGATCATAAATAACAGGATGGGGGCCCATGTACAAGGATGAGAGACATATATACCAGGATGAGAGAATCATATATGCCAGTATAGGGGACATGTATAAAAGGTAAAGAAACAACCTGTGGTGTGTGTGTCAATTCCTCAACCTTTGCCCCTGCCATCCACAGAGACTGTCTCGTTACCTAGTAGCCCGGCCAAATCCCTGCTCCATTTCTCATCATCATTACCAAACTCCCCAGGGATCCAGCTCCGCCTGTGGGGAGCTTCAACACCTAGCTGCCCATCCATCATCCCTGAAGGCCCCACGCAGCGCTGGTGCAGTCACCAGAAACCACAGGTGGCATCACGACAAACTATTCCTATTTCAATTTAATCCCCATTTTTAAAGCTGACCACCAGGCCACTGGTCTGGACCGGCCACAGTGACATCCCAACAACAGCTGAGGGCCAGATACCCGAGTCCACATAAACCTGGGGGCGTCAACCTCCTGGATGAAATACTGTCAGTGGTATTTATTTCTATGTAGCTCCCCTGCTCCTGTCCAGAGTGGGAGGCATTGCCGGGTAAATGATCCGAGACAGTAGGGTACTCGCACGTCACTCGGATATGGTTTCCAGCCTAACAACACTTAAGAGGAGAAAGGTGGGACTGATCACTGCCATCATCTGTACTCCATTATACCATGATAGCAATGTGGCTAGCAACAGGAAATTAAAACTGGCTAAAAGCAGGTGTATTGGAAGTCACTACATGATTTTTTAACAGGAATGAAAACAAATCCTCTAATAAAAATGTCACACCTTACCTCTCGACAGAATCAAAGTCGTTAAGAAATATTAAAGTTTAGTTACTCTATGAATTAATGGAGCTCTGTCGATAAAACATAACACTATATCATGCAGACATCAGGGTTCCAGTTTCACTTGTTTTGCTGTTTCCTGTGAATTATCTGTCTCTTTATTTACAATGTACCCTCGCAATTTTCATTAAGGGGTTGTTCGATGAAAACAAGTTATCATAGGGCCTTATATCTGGGACACAGATTGGCCGATGAGGGAATTTTTATCCCAAAAGTGTACTTCTAACTCTGTTACACAATTGTGGAAGATTGATTGTCTGATCACCACCATTCTAATCCTTTTCTATGTGGCAACCGCAAATACAGGCCAGAAAAGGGTAGATAGAGTAGACATGAATACATGTGTGAGCTCTGCCAGGACAGGAGCTTCCTGCCATCTTGGAGCTTTGTCTGAGGCCTTGGTCACTGGCATACTCTGCAGAGCACTGGCGCTGATATTTTGCAAAACACAGGGCATTAGACTACTTGCCGAGCATGGGCACTGGACATATTCTGCAGACATTGGGCACTGGCATGTCCTGCAGAACACTGGGCACCAGATATGATCTGCGGAGACTGTGCACTGGCATGATCTGCAGGGCATGGAATATTCTGCTGGACGCTGGACATACTCTGCAGACACTGGGCGCTGGGTATATTTGCCAAACACAGGGCATTGACATACTCTTTCCGAGCACTGGGCACTGACATATCTGCAGACATGGCACTGGATGTCCTGCAGAACACTGGCACCAGATATGATCTGCAGAGAGCACGAGCACTGGAATGATCTGCAAACACTGGACACATTACATGATCTGTTAGAGACACGTGGCATGGGACAACTTGCATAGCTGGGCACTGGGCATGATCTGCAGAGCACTGGGCACTGCATGATCTGCAGTGCACTGGGCATGGACATGATCTGCAGAGCATGGCTGGACATGATCTGCAGAGCACTTGGCATCTGGGCTGATCTGCAAGCACTGGGCACTTGGACTGACCTGCAGAGCATGGGCATGACATGATCTGCAGAGCACTGGGCACTGGACATGCTCTGCAGAGCACGGAGCACTGGACATGCTCTGCAGAGCACGGAGCACTGGACATACTCTGCAGAGCACTGGACACTAGACATACTCTGCAGAGCATTGGGCACTGGACATACTCTAGAGAGCACAGGGCATTGGACATACTCTGCAGAGCACAGGGCACTGGATATATTCTGCAGAGCACTGGGCACTTGATATGATATGCAGAGCACTGGGCATACTCTATAGAGCCCCGGGCACTGGACATGATATGCAAAGCACTGGACACATAACATGATCTGCAGAGCAGTGGGCACCTAAATCTGTAGAGCACTGGGCACTGGACATGATCTGCAGAGCATTGGGCACTGGACATGATCTGCAGAGCACGAAGCACTGGACATATTCTGCAGAGCACTAGGCACTGGAAATACTCTGCAGAGCATGGGGCACTGGACATACTCTGCAGAGCAAGGGGCACTAGACATATTCTACAGAGCAAGGGGCACTAGACATATTCTACAGAGCACTGGGCACTGGATATACTCTGCAGAGCATGGGGCACTGGACATACTCTGCACAGCATGGGGCACTGAACATACTCTGCAGAGCACGGGGCACAGGATGTATTCTGCAGAGCACCAGGCACTGGATATGATATGCAGAGGTCTGGGCACTGGACATACTCTGCAGAGCAATGGGCACTGGAAATATTCTGCAGAGCATTGGGCACTGGACATGATCTGCAGAGCAATGGGCACTGGAAATATTCTGCAGAGCATTGGGCACTGGACATGATCTGCAGAGCACTAGACACTGGAAATACTCTGAAGAGCACATGCCACTGGACATACTCTGCAGAGCACTGGGCACCATACATGATCTGCAGACCACTGGGCACTGTACATACTCTGCAGAGCACTGGGCACTGTACATGATCTGCAGAGCACTGGGCATGATCTGCAGAGCACTGAGCACTGGGCATGATCTGCAAAGTACTGGGGACTGTACAAGATCTGCAGAGCACCGAGCACTGGACATGACCTGCTGGGCACTGAGCATGCTCTGCAGAGCACTGAGCATTGGGCATGATCTGCAGAGTACTGGGGACTGTACAAGATCTGCAGAGCACTGACACTGGACATGACCTGCTGGCACTGAGCATGCTCTGCAGAGCACTGGGCTATTGGACATGACCTGCTGGGAACTGGACATATTCTGCAGAGTACGGGGCACTGACATATTCTGCAACTGCAGAGCACTGGTGCCCCCTCGCTCTTCACCAATATGTAAACGGTTCCTACCTTTGCTCACAGGTCGGGTGATTGTGTGGATGCACTGCCTGTTTTTGGCTGACAGGGGAACCCTCTGTGCTGCCTCCCCTCTCCTAACCTGTGTGGCAAACGCATATCACAATGGCGACTGTACTGAGCCAGCAGCATATCTTTATGATTTTCCCTGCAGGAGATGCAGGAAGTGCAGGAGATAGAGATCTGCTGCCGCTCAGTACCATCGGCATTGTATGTGTCTGCCACACAGGTTAGGAGGGGGGAACAAAGGGGGCCCCCTGTCCGGGGCAAATACACAGCTGCCTGGGGCCCACAGCCATTGAAAGAAGCAGTGCAAGGGCAGGAGGGTTTATGCCCTGTGGCAGATGGCGTGGGGCCCCAGTCACTTGCCTGGGTATAGCGGGTGCTGATGCCAGCCCTGGCGCCACACTTTATGGACTTTAATTAGTAACAAATTGTTGGTGTATATTATCTTACATACAGTACATTAATTAAGATTATTGAGTATAGTGCCAATATAATTACTTACTTGCTGCCTGCACTCTTGCCTTGCGACTCACCACAGTCCCAAAACGATTTTGCGCCACACAGTCATATTCACCCTGGTCAGATGAGCCATCCTCCTTATTGACATGGAAGAATGGAATATAGAGAGAACCATTGGGAAGTGGAAACATGTCAGCCTCATTCCACAGGGGAACACCATTCTTCCTCCAAGTAATAGTAATGGGCTGGACACCATCTGCAGAGCACAGCAGGGTAAGAGGTTCTCCTGGTACTGCTACATCATCACCGGGCTCTGCTGTAAATGCCAACTCCACCGAGTGTCCTTGACCTGTAATGAACAGAATAGTTATTAGTCAAGATGATTGTCAAAGTCCATCTTTCTATTACTTAAACAGAATTATTTTACATATGATATTTTTGTGTAAGGTTTTGGAGATGTTCATAAATGGATAGATTTTAAAAAGTTGGAGCTTTTGTTGATTTTATAGTAAATGTGATACCATTATAAAGAGTCAACTAAAAACAGTTAATTGCTACTATAATAAGGCTGCTTTTACATCTGCGTTTTTCGCTGAATGTGGCAGATACAGCAGATTTACCGCATCTGCCGCCTAACAGCCAACTTGCGGTACACGTGTGGCAAGCCCCCATTCATTCTCTATGGGGGGCAGTGCGGCAGGTGCGGCAAATGCGTTTTTTTGCCACGATCGCCAATCTGGCAGTTGCGGTGGGTCAAAAAACTGCAGCTAGCAGCTTTTTTTCTCGCGCCGCAAGTGCCGGATCTGCGGATCCGGCAAACCGCATTTGCCACCCCGACCGTAAGCCCCATAGAGAATGCATGGAGCTTTGCCAAGTCGGGCCACAAGTCCGGCAGATCCGCAGATGCGGCGCCATCTGTCGATCGGCCGGAAACTGATGTGAAAGGACCTAGGAGGCCCCAAAAATTCCTTTGGCCATAGAAAAAGACTAATGCTATTAAACATTTGCAATAATTGGGGGCTCCGTTGGAGCTTTTGTATCAGCGCACATTAGGTTCAAGTTACGCCACTGGTTCTGGCTTTCATCATACTTACAGATAGTATAGATTATTGTAGAAATTGTAATAAATGACATCATGTTACACAGACTCAAACTCGTAAAGTGCTTCAGAATATATTGGTTCTATGCAAAAAAAGACTGCTAGTACTTTTTCAATAAGCCTTGCGCATTATTACAATATCGAGCAATTACAATTACATATGAGTTATACGATAACTAACCCAGCTGGTTTGGGATACTACAGTAATATGAAATGTAATTGTCCGGAAATGAAATCCCCCTTTAAAAATGTTGGTCCATCATAGTTGACACATACGGTCTGCAAAGGTATGTTATCAGAATTCTTCTGGGCCTAAATGTTTTCCGTTAATTTATTCTTTCATTTAAACTATAAAAGTAAGATCTCACTAAGCTAAGTAACACAAAACAATTACATGTAATAGAAATAATGATTTACAAAAATTGGGAGTTTAACTTATTGTGATCTGACATCACAGCAATGTTCTAGCAGGTGGCGGGCCCTGTTCACATCGTCCATTTGGACATCCCATTTGTCTGTTCCATTTTTAGAGAAAGGTAAATGTGATCTAAGACATCATCTATGCAAATGAAAGTTGGTCCCCATTGACTACTATGGAGGCCATCTGGTTTCTGTTTGGTGTCCGTCATGTTAGAGTTTCCTTCCTTAATCTCGGACATAATTCCATAATAATCAGTCGGGCCCTTCTGCTTTCGTTTGCTAGATGATGCAACAGATCACTTATTCCACTTGTTTGTTCCTAAAGTCAAAAACACATGTATGTCTTGTGACAAGGGCCTAAGGGCGAAAAGTACATACCTTAGTATATGTGATCAATAATGGCTTGTTCGAATGTTCACCTACCCTTATTATGTATTAAAGAATGGTGTAGGTTCCTGGTTTTTACCTCACCCAAGATTGCACATAACTGCCCATGAGCCATGAATGCCCACTTTTTGGATATGTTTGTTTGACTTCCAGGATTGTCCTGGCCAAATCGAGAATTATGTCAAATATTCCAAAGGGCATCATTCCTGTCCAGCATTCGTTAGAGAATTTGATAATTTCTTAGGGCACTGGGTAATTTTTAAAGGGTTTGTCCACTACTAGGACATCCCAATCTGAATCCACTTGTTTTCCCCTGTTAAAATAAAAGAGCCTGTACTCCGCTCCTGTGATGCCACCATTCCCGTACTTTCAGTAATCGCAGATCAGGATCATGTGACATTGGGACATCATGTGGCTTTCTTCTCCTCACCTTTGGACCAAATGTGCACTCAAAAGAAAGTGATGCTGCAGCTGCTGCTCAATTCTTGTTGATAGCTCGTTTGGTCCAAAGGCGGACAGAAGAAAGCAGGTGGTGATTGGAAGTGGGGTTCACATGACGTTTCAATGTCACGTAAGCCCCAAACCGTTATTACCAACAGAGTTGCGATATTCTCCAGCATGAGAGATGATTACGGGCTCTTTTATTTTAACTCGGGGAAACAAGTGGATTCAGAATGGATTTCCTAGTAGTGAGCAATCCCTTTAATTTCCCGATGGCACTACTTGTCAATGGACTCTGCTATCCAGTTGGAATTGGCCAAAGAGCTCACATAGGACCTAATGGTACAGCTGGATTTATGGTATGGCCATTAATTCTCAAGGCCAAGGAAATCTGTCTTCATTTAGAAGCATTTTCAAAAATTACCTCCATATGCTTATAGATTTTGGGCTAACACAATAATAATACCTTTTCAGCCTGATTAATTGGGAGCTCTGGTTATTTTCTGTTTTGCTGTCAGGAATCCGATTCTGCATTAAGATTTGGTATGTAACACATGCAGGACAAGGTACGCTAAATTCTTTTGGTTTCATAATTTGGATTTCTGTAATTAGATGTAGATCCAGTGTAAAATACATGAGTGTTTGTTAAGAATTGCATTAACATGACCAATATTGGTCATACACCACCCCTTTCCCCCATGAAAGTACATGTTGTTTTTTAAGTAACACGTTTCTCATTTTCCTCATTTGCAGAGGCCTTATCTAAAAACACCAGATGTATCCAGTGCCACCCACACTACTAAATTCTCTTCACACACCACATGCAGATAGTCCTGCTGTAAAATGATCTTATTGAGTCCCTTAAGCTATATGGATACACGCTTATTCCAAGATCTTATTTCTTGACTTCTATTAGCACCTAATGAGGTTTGTATACCTATTACACCTACTGCATGTAATACATCCATAGTAATACTTTATCTATTTTTCAACTACGGTATTTGACCTTCTTATGTCATCTTTTATATAAATAAAAATAAATGTATGTTGTCTATTCTTTATGCATGGCCTAACAACATAGACAATCAGGCACTCCGGAATGTTTTACACCAGGTTTCAGCTCTCTAGGGCCTAACAATCATGACATACTTAATATTCACAAAAAATCCAACAATAAAAACTGAATAAAAAAAGTAAATATTAATGCACTGACAAACAATTGGCTCAATCTGCCGCAAATTTGCCACATGGGTAAATCAGGAGATCAAACATCTTTTGGGGTTATATTGATGCCTCTGGCACTTGGTGCCTTGACTGTGTACAATACATCATGAAATCTGATGATTACTAAAGGATTTTGAGTGGCAATATAGAGCCCAGTGTCAGAAAGCTGGGTTTGTGTCTAGGTCATGGGTCTTCCAGCATGACAATGACCCCAAACATGCTTCAAGAAGCCCCCAGACCTGGATGGAAAAAAAAAACAGGAGAGTTCTGAAGTGGCAGTAATGAGTCGAAGCTAAATCCCATTGAACAACTGTAGAGAGATTTTAACTTCTTTACGACATATGACGTACCCAGTACGGCATGCGTCGGCTCCCTGGCTTTGTTAGATATTTGATGGGGCAGATTACTATGTGATAGGTACAGTGGTGGGGTAAATTAATATGTGATGGGGAAGATTACTATGTAATGGAGGCAGAATGGGGCAGATTACTATGTGATTGGCACAAGGATGGGGCAAATTACTATGTGATGGGGACAAGGATGGGCAGATTACTATGTGATGGGGGCAAGGGTGGTGCAATAATACCAGGGGACAAAGATGGGCACATTACTGCTGGATTGGGCATATTACTGCATGGGGACAAGAATGAGGCACATTAATGCAGGATGGGGCATATTACTTGCAACGAGACAAGGATGGGGCATATTGGTGCAACATGGGGCATATTACTGCATAGGGCCAAGGATGAGGAACATTACTGCAGGTTGGGGCATATTACTGCAAAGGAATAAGGGTGGGGCATATTAATGGCAAGTGGACAAGGATGAGACACATTAGTGCAGGATGGGGCATATTACTTCAAGGGAACACGGATGGGGCCTATTACTGCAAGGGGAGAAGGATAGGGCATTACTGCAGGATTGGGCATATTACTGCAAGGAGACAAGAATGTGGCATACTACTGCAGGATGGGGCATATTGCTGCAAGGGGACAAGGATAGGGCATTATAGTAGGATGGGGCATTACTACATGATGGGGGCAGGATGAGGACCTTACCACAAGGGGACAAGGATGGGACATTACCGAAGGGGACAAGGATGGGGCATACTACAAGGGGATAAGGATGAAGACATTACTACAAGAAGGGGGTCAGGATAGAAACATTACTGCCAGCAGAGGGTCAGGATGGAGCACAACTGCAAGGATAGGGTCGGGATGGGGCCATAAATACATGGAGATGGTCAGGATGGATCATATAGCTAGGAGAGTATCAGAATGGAGCACATAGCTAGAAGGAAGGATCAGAATGGTGCACATAGCTAGAAGGAGAGGATCAGAATGGTGCACATAGCTAGAAGGAGAGGATCAGAATGGAGAACATAGAAGGAGAAGGTCAGGATAGCCATATAGCTACAAGGAGGGGGTCAGGATGGAGCACATAACTACAAGGAGAGGGTCAGGATGGAGCACATTACTACAAGGAGAAAGTCAGGATGGAGCACATTACTAGAAGGAGAAAGTCAGGATGGACACATTACTAGAAGGTAGGAAGTCAGGATGGAGCACATAGCTAGAAGGGGAAGGACAAGATGGAGCGCATAACTACAAGGAGAAGGTCAGGATGAAGCACATTACTACAAGGAGAGGGTCATGATGGAGCACATTACTACAAGGAGAGGGTCATGATGGAGCACATTACTAGAAGGGGAGGGTCAGGATGGAGCACATTACTAGAAGTAGAGGGTCAGGATGGAGCTCATTACTAAAGGAGAGGGTCAGGATGGAGCACATAGCTAGAAGGGAAGGGTCAGGATGGGACACAATACTACAGGGAGAGGTCAGGATGGAGCACCTTACTACAAGGAGAAGATCAGGATGAAGCACTTTAACTGCAAGGAGAGGGTCAGAATAGAGCACATTACTAAGGAAGGTCAGATGAGCAATTACTAAGGAGAGGTCAGGATGGAGCATATTACTACAAGGAGAGGGTCAGGATGGAACACATAGCTAGAAGGGGAAAGTCAGGATGGAAATATTACTACAAGATGAGTATCACGATTTCAGTATGAAATCTGCTTGCATTCCATGATAAAATCTATCTCCTATCTGTCTAATATTCTGCATTTTCTCCATACAGATCAATCCACCTGCTGTTTCTAGAAAGGGCAGTGGCAGCAGCTCATCTTCAATGTGCAGTACACATGAGCTGTCTGACCACTGCTGAAGAGAAGAGAAGACTGCAAAGGTAAGTTTAAAATCAATTAATTGTTAAAATAATTGAATTGATCATCAGTGTTTCAGGATTACAACCACTGCACAGGGAAGAGAGTTAGCATCTGCTGGCTCTCCCCCCTGTGCAGCGCTTATGATTACCACTGCTGTAGATTACTGCTTTAGATTATATTACCATATTGGCACTTCGCCATAAATGATTTGGTTTTGGGTTGCGGTTTGGGCACTCGGCCTCTGAAAGGTTCGCCATCACTGTCCTAGACCCTGTTTACAGGTAAAGAGTCTGGCACCTCATTAGATACATTGGCACTTTTAATTGGATGAGAACCTCTTATTTTTCCTTTTAGATCTAGTTCAGTTCTTTTTGCCAAAATGTACCGTAATAGTTTACAGTTGAATACGCCTTATCTTTTGCTGCAAATGTCATATCTTGATTTGTAATTGAAAAAGTTTAATAACCACAAAGTTGAAACAAAATCCAATAACAGGTGATCAAAACAGAGTGTCTGAACAACAATGGCATCATTAAAAATGTCATCTGAAGTCGCAGAAAATAAGCCATCACACAGCCCCAGATCCCAAAAAATAAGAATGTTACGCATGTCTGCAAATGGCTGCAAAAGTGCAATTCTTTTAAGGGGTTAAGTTGAGGCTGCCAACAACATAAAAACTTTACCCTACAGTGATATTTTATCATGAAGGTAGGGTAGTTATGTGGAAGCACGCAATGGTGATTTCCTCATCTCAAACAATTTATTAAAACAAAAACCAACAACAGTGGAGGGTATAACCCAACCAAAAATGTAATTGTCCCAATAACTTGTCATGTGGATTTGAGCATCAGTTACAGCTTTTTACAACAATGTCTCATGCTGTTCACATGTTGAGTTATTGTTTTCTAAGGTGGCATCCAACTATTCTTGAAGGGGCGGCACTCAGGTCATTGAGTTTCTGGGGTACAGAGTAACGAGCTTCTACATGGCAACTCAGTGATCCCATGGTTTTCTATGGGATTCAAGTCTAAAATAAGTGCAGGCCACTCCATTTGATATTCCCCTATCTCAAACAACCATTGTCAATGATTATAACTTGATGAGCTGTAACATTGTCGTCCATGAAGATGAAATTAGGCCTTTGTTGTTCATGCACAATGACAGGATTAATGATGTTATTCAAGTAGTAGGAGCTTGTTACTTTACCATTCACAAAATGCATGGCAGTTCTGTATTGACTAGACACACCTGCCCACACTACACCACCTCCAAAGGCATGTCCAGTGGTAACAGTGGCTGATGCATAGGGCTTTCCTTGACATCTCCAACATCGTTTGTGGCCATCATTTCTGCGCAACATTAATCGACTTTCATCAGTGAACAGCACTGAGGCTCACTAGTCCCTCATCTAGTGAAGTTGTTCCCTGGCCCATTCAATGATGCCTGCGCCTTGTGGTGTGGTCAGGTGCCCTTGCAGGTCCTCTAGCACACTGACCATGCTGACATGAAGTGATTCTTAGGTTCCTCTCCCCTCAGTTAAATGAACCTGGAGTTGTATGGGATTCATCATCTGGTTCCGCCGGGCATTGTTCACAATGAAGCAGTCGTCAGTGTGGGATGTGGCAGAGAACGTCCACTTCTCTGCCTTTCTGTGACTCTTCCAGTCTCTCTGTATCTCTGTTGTACCTACTTATGATGCTCTGTGACGCTTTCAGCTCAGTGGCCTCTTCCACCTGAGTACATCCTGCTTGAAGTCTCGCAATGGCGAGGTACTGCTGATCAATTATTAGATGTCATCTTGGTCTCCTGATCTCATAATATAGTAAGGAGGACTGTTAAGATATTAATTCTAATTGAACCCCGAAATTTATTGGGTGATTCATGGAATAAACACGCGTTGTGAATTTTGCCATTATGCTCCTTGTTAGAGAACAGCAAGTTGTGCAAAATGTACTGACATACAGAACAATTGGACATGTCCAATCAAAAGTGTAGAGAAGGCTACATTAAAGAGGACCTGTCACCCAATGTTTCTACCCCCCTGTAACCTGTAAAAAACACTTTTAAAGTTTAGAGATAAGAAGTCCAGAGGGACTTACTGAATTATGCAGTTCTTGCTGTTCACGAGGGTTAAAAGTACAGGATCCCTATAAAGGGGATATCCAACTTTTGATGACTTAGGAGATACAGCACTTGTTCTTTCGACATATATTGACAAGACTATGAGTGGACATGTCACCACCACAGGCGCTTTCTCACTGCATACAAATTTCTAAATAATAGGTGCCAGTCACAAGCAAAGTTTGGGGTTTGTTAGAGCATCTTCATAGAGTTGAGAACATCAAGGACCTTATCATATGTCAGCAGTATGTGTATGTCAGGAAACCTATTTTCTTAATAGGGAATGCTGAACTAATTGTGGAGAATGCCTGCATTACAGAGACACCCCATTAATTGAATGAAAACCTGTCAAATGGTTGATGCTGCCAAAATCATGGATGGGGAGATGCAAAAGAGCCCCCGCTTTAGTGCCTAGTCCTCTAAGTCTAGTTGTTCATCCCAATTATCAAAGTAGTTCTTTGACACCACAGTATTTCAGAGCACCATACGTGTGTCAATGTGACATTCTCTTGGGAAGGCTTGTTCATGGTATTGCCTATGTGGCTCCAGATAGATCAAGACAACAGCAGGACACATTGCTAAAGAGGATACACCTCTATTCCAGGCCTCACTTCTCAATTATAGCCTCCAGCATCCATCTGGAAACTGTATAGTCAACACCATGAAGAGACCTTCATAAGAGATAATCACATATGTATAACTCCCGAAATGGTGTAAGGTGGCATAATGTATGGTAGCTGGACACCATTATCCTTCATTTCAGGTACACTAATGGTACCTTTACACGCCGCCACTGCAGGACGGATACAATCCGCTACAGGCTACAAATGTAGCTTGTCGCGCCAATATCGCCCGTAGTAGCGGCGTCTGAAGACGGGACGACACAGCCGGCTACAGATACATCTGTATCCGTGCACTGCCCATAAACAGATGGCTACATCGCTGATTGTAGCGAGCTGTATCGGCGTGTAAAGCAGCTACAGAAGGGAACTCTGGACACCCGGCAATGTAGCTGCAATGTAGCTAAGGCGTGACCCAGGCTCCGAGATACCACGCCCCTTCAGCGATCATTGGAGGAAGCTCCTGCGTTGCGATTGGTTGTCGCCGCACAGGGCGGCATATTTAAGGAGCTGACCAGTCACACTACACAATTGCTCGAGCGTCAAGTATTAATCTGCCTCCTGCGATGCCTGTCCAATCATGGTATTTTTGCTTTCTCCTATCAGCGTACGGACGTCTCGTAATCCACAATTTGAGCACGCCTATGTGCTGTCCCTGCTGCACCAGGTACGCCCATAGTAGCTGGTTGTAGCGGTGTGTAAATGAGCTACAGATGGCTACTTGAGACACCCGGCGATGTATCTAGCTGTAGATGTAGCGTAGCGTAGCGCACCTTGTGGCGGCGTGTAAAGATGGTGCGTTTCCCGTTTGTAACCGTTTGGGCGTGCTCGTGCACGTGAAGTAGCGGTTGGTATCCATCCTGTTGTGGCGGCGTGTAAAGGTACCATAACAGCTCGACATTACATTGATTTGGTGGTGGAAATAGTGTTACAGCCATTCATTGAAAGAGTCCCAGAAATCCATCATTTAACATGACACTGCCAGGACATCTGCTGCTTGTGCTATTGTGAGCGGCCTGCATTGCCTAAACTTTCTACCATGGCCTAAGGCATCTCCGGACTTAGCACCATTGGGCACATCTGGGCTATCACTTGTTGCCATTTGCAAGTTAGCTGCCAGCAGTGGATCTTGATGATTTCTGGGCCCAAGTGCATGCATTTGAAGATGTTCCTCTTTTGGTGTTAATTTACTTGGTTGACCTGGATGTCCCCGTGAGACATTTTCAGTTCCATCTTTGTAAAAATGTTTGTATCACTTTTGCTACAGTATTCTTAATGATGAGTAAACATTTGCTGATCTTGTAACCTTCACCTTTCTTGTGAATAGAAATTACTTTATTTTTACTTTATTACTTGCTTAATGAATGGACTTACCTATTGCTGAATTTTTATAAATTAGAATTCTATAGTCTCACCAGATGTCAGTAACAAGCCATCCAGTCCACACATGCAAGTAATTCAAACCATAGATGTGTATTAATGACAAATGACACAGGGAAAGACTATTGAACACACTTGCTGAAATTTGTTTAATACTTCGTATAAAAACCTTTGTTGGTGATGACAGCTTCAACATGCCTCTTGTAAGGAGAAATTAGTTGCATGCTTTGGTCAGGTGGATTTTGACCCATATTACCACAAACACTCTTCTAATCCTGAAGGTTCCATGGGTTTTCTCTTTGAAATTCGAGGTTTTGTTCCTTCCATAATTTTTCTATTGGATTCAAATCAGGTGATTGTCTGGGCCATTCTAGCAGCTTTATTTTGCTTCTCTGAAACCAGTTGAGAATTTCCTTGACTTTGTATTACAATCATTGTCTTACTGAAATATTCACCCTCATTTCATCTTCATCATCCTTGTAGATGGCAACAGATTTTTTTCAAGAATGTGTAAGCACATCATCCTTTCTTCAATTATATGAAGTTGGCCAGTGCCTTATGCTAATAAACATCCCTATGATGATCCCACCTCCAAAATGTACTGTTGGTATGGTGTTATTGGGACGATATGTAGAGCCTTTTGGCCTGCAATCATGGTGTTTGTTATGGCATCCAGAGAGTTTAATTTTGGTCTCATCTGACCAGACTATATTTTCCCAGTATTTTACAGGTTTGTTAAAAATTGTTGCGTAAACTTTATATGCATTTGAACGTGCTTTTTTTGTTTAGTAATATAGTCTTGCACGGTGAGCATGCATAATGAGTGCATTACTTATTATTTCCCTTGAAACAATTATACCTGCTGATTCCAGGTCTTTCTGTAGCTCTCCACAGATGTTTTTTGTCTGTTGCAACCACTCCCTCCTCCTACTACACATCCTCTCTTTCATTGAGTTTCACAGACCTTGCCCTATCCTAGATCTCCTCCTACATTTCTAACTGCACATTTAGCGTTCCCACTCCCACACTAGCTCCTCACCCAGTCCTCTCTGTTGGGGTCCCTCAAGGCTCTGTCCTGGGACCCCTACTCTTCTCCCTCTATACCTTTGGCCTGGGACAACTCATGAAGTGCCACAGCTTCCAGCACCATCTATATGAGGATGACACTGAGATCTACCTCTCTGACCCAGATGTCACATCTCTACTGTCCAGAGTCCCAGAGTGCCTATCAGCACACTCCTTCTTCCTCTCCTCTTGCTTAAAAAACTGAACGTAGACAAAAATGAAGTCATCATCTTTCCTCCATCTCACGTATCTTCCTTACCCGATATGTCACAAAATGGCACCACACTTTGCTCTGAAGTCTGCTAAATTGGAGTAACACTTGATACCTTGTTCTTCAAACTGCACATTCAAGCTCTCGACAGCTCCTGCCGCCTCCAACTCAAAAATATTTCCAGAGTCATCCTTTCCTCAACCCTCAATCTAATAAAATACTAGTGCTTGCTCTCATCATCTCCCGCCTCGATCCTCGACTACTACAACATCCACCTCTGTGGCCTCCCTCCACTCTCACACCTCTCCAGTCTGTCCTTAATTTTTCTGCCTAACTAATCAACATCTCCCCTCGCTACTCCTCCGCTTCTCGCCTCTGCAAATCTCTTCACTGTCTCCCAATTCCCTCAGCTTATCCAATTCAAACTACTAACATTGACTTACAAAGCCATCTACAATCTGTCTCCCTCACTAATCTCCAATATCATCCAATTTATAATCTTCAATCTTCCCAAGACTTCCTTTTCTCCTCCACACTCATACGTTCCTCATCCAACCGCCTACAAGACTTCTGTCGAGCATCCCCCATCTCTGGAATTTTGCACCCCAAGACATCCAACTATCCCATACTCTTAGAACTTTCAAGTGGAACTTGAAAACCCTTCTCATCAGTACAGCTTACAGCCTGCAATGATACCGCTGCCATCGAAGCTGGTGCTACACCACCCCTGGAGCTGATGCTCCACCACCATTGAAGCTGACTCAACCTACTGTCTCCCTCCCCATGTACCGCACCATGGTATCAATGGTGCTCTATAAATAAATAGTAATAAAAATAATAATAACCAATAGGCTACAAACCAATAAGTCACCTAACATTACTCAACTCTTTGCCAGGCAATTGGTGTTCTTAAAAGCCAGGATTATGTCTCAGTGCTTTCAGAAAACACTTATCACGATGTAAGTGTGAAAATGTATGAGGCCGGAGACCCAGAGAGCTTCCTGTCATCATCGCAGAGCTATATTCGTCAGCGGGAGGATTCCCAGTAGCTCACACAGTTGCAAGTTATTGAGTTACACAGATAATTCATGGATGGAATTCCAAGATTTTTCTCACCACCGTTCTGATTTTTTCCAGCTGCGGCTCAGGGACAGTCCACCTGTTTTAATAAATTAGTGACTTTCATCCTTCCGGCAGCTTCTTTGTTTTTAAATCTATTAACCCTTGAGTGACGCACAGACATTTGATAAGTAATGTCTCAGAGCATCAGGCACCATGTCTTGTCATCCCATCATTAGCCGAACACTTGACTATAAAGTACAAACCAGCTCCCAAAAAACAATTAAATATGAAATCAATTTATGCAAGGATTGGATAATTTATAATAATTTAAAGCCATAGTATACAGTAATAAGTTATAGAAATGTCTTGAACAGTATCCACAGCAATTTCTGATGGCTGAAAGATCAACTAAAAGTATGGAACTGTTTGGTTGTGTGTTAGAAAACACAACTTGACCACAATGTGTGCATGGAGCAGATGTGTGACACCATCCTTAGGATGCCACATAAATTAATAACAATTACAATGTGAAAATTAAATAAAAAATCCAAGATCTATCATGTTTGATGATTAACCTTGATAAGTGCAAACTCAAGTTGGCTGCTTCCTAACAATCCACCCATCCTACTTCAGTGACTGTTGGTCCATAGACAACCACATTCGGTTTAGCTGAAGGAATAAAATGTTAGGACATGTGCACACAGTTTGTTAGTTTGAGACTGTTAAAATTACCGTCAATCACCGCCCAGACGCGGCCAGATGACTTTGGGGCCTCTGATTGGCCCAACGTCATCAAGGCGCCGCGGCTTGATGACGTCGGGCCAATCAGAGGCCCCAACGTCATCTGGCCGCGTCTGGGCGGTGATTGACGGCACGGGTCCTGCGCTCTCATTGGTGCAGGGCCTGACCTGGGCGGAGATTACAGATGGAAGCAGGAAGTCGGCCGGGGACCGCACCGATCATCACGGAACTGGACCCGGAACCGCGCCGCAGACCAGGAGAGGAGCGGGGACAGCACCGGACAAGGTAATGTATATTGCGCAGCGCCCCCCCCCACCACTCCCCCCTGTCTTATTTTCAGCCCCTACCGTATTGACCCGTGTATAAGCCGAGGGGGGACTTTTCAGCCCAATTTTTGGGCTGAAAAACTCGGCTTATACACGAGTATATACGGTAACAAGTTTTCAAGTGAAGACTGATTCATGAAAGCTCCATCTTTGTAAGGTTTTTGGAGAGTTTTCCAATGTTTTGGAAGGTTTTTTTTTTCCGGAAGCATTTTTTGAAGTATCTTGATGGAACAGTGCACGGATTAGAGCAGATTCCATCAGGAACTGTCTCAAAGAAGTGACATGCACTTTAGTTTTTTCAAAATAATAAAATGAAAAAAAAAAATCTGAACAGAAAAATTTTACAAAACAAATGAATAGGGAGAGTTATTTCATCATTTTTTAAGCTTATTTTCCCACCCTCAAAAAACTTCTCAAAAAACTTTGTGTAGATATACCCCATCAGCTATATCTTTGCTGACACCTTGAAACATATACATGCTCAGTTAGCTGCTCAGTGCATGAGTTTATAAAAGAGATAGGAGCATGACCCATTTCCTCAAAGCTTATCTCCTAAGGGGACAAACTTGCCTTTATGTGTCAGTAAGCCCCCATACACATTAAACCACTTATCAACATACATGTTTCATAATGCATATTCAGACTGTAAAGCATAGACACACCATAGTTCTCTGGATCCAAACTCGCCAGCCTTATAGGCATATATGAGGCTGCCAAGCGTGGATCAGAAGACCTGTAGCCAGTCCATGCATTGAGATTCGGGAACAAACAGTGAAACCTGTATGTGTCAATCGGCCTTATATGGTTGGGCAGTCCCACCAAAATCATCCAATTTTGACAAGTCTTTTCAAATTTTGGGGGGAATTGTATGTCAAATATTGCTGACATTTCTCTGTTACCAATCTGGTTTGAATAGACCCTACAAGGATAGTCACCATGCCAGAATGGCCCTTTATTAGCAGATACCCAAACTAAATAGTTCAAATTCATTCAAACATCTCAGGAATCAGTATTCTAGAGCAGAGTTCCTCAACTCCAATCCTCAAGCCGACCAACAGATCATGTTTTAGGATTTCCTTAGTCTTGACTCATTCCATCACCTGTGCCAATACTGATAATCTCTGGAAAACATGATCTGCTTGTGGGTCTTGAGGACTGGATTTGAGGAACCCTACTCCACACTTAACATCACATGGCTGTAGCCATTACTGCACACACGCACTGCTATATTTCTTCGTGGTATTACATATGCTGGGTGAGATGGATCAAACACTGAATGGGTTAAGATGCCTCCGGAGTTGGAAATTCCAAAGCCAGCTGCCTGCAGACGAGGATTTGTTTAATTGGCCGAACATTATCCTGTTAATTTCACTAACGAGAGAAAGCTGAGTGTCTACTTCTTTGTATATTGCTGGGATGGAAATCATAACTACTGTGAGAGCTGAAAAGTCAGACTCATGCAGATTTAATGCTATCTAGCTGTTACACTCACCCATACATTATATACCAGGAGGAGAAACCTTTGTGATGTATGATCTACTGCAATAATACAGAACTAATTATAAACCATGATAAAAATGTATTATTTCACAAAGAAGGGAAACAACCATACCAGCCTAAAAAGGAGAGACTCCCATACTGGAGAATTTAGTCATCTGTAATGACTGATTTTGGCCACTAGTTCTAGTTGATAGCCACAAGAGAGATCTCTGAAAAATATCATGTGTTCTTCTGTTTCCTGTTGTCAGATATACCATAATTAATATGATTAAGACGGCCATATACATTGGATGGCTCTCAGCTGAACAATGCTTCAGGCGATCATTTGGTTGACAGCCATCTCAGACGACTCTCCCATACACAGGAGCTCTCGTTCGCTGTGTTCTCTTTGAAAAAGCTTATCTCTGTGAGAACAATGCGATCAGACATGCACAAGCAACATTTCTCCTGACCATTAGTCATTCAGAACCCTCATATATTAGACCTCCGTCCAAACCTATGTCAGAGGGTTCAACCGACATTAGTCTCATGTGTATGCATATGCAAATTGTCACTTCAGTGAGGAAGTAGACAAACTCTAATGCCACCTAATAAAGGTAGCAATCCTAAAAGTCATAATTAACTCTTTAAAATTGATATTTGCTACCTTTATTAAGTGGTATTAGAGTTTGTCTACTTCCTCAGTATAGTGACCATTTGCATATGCAATTTCCCAGAGGATCATTGCAGCTTTAAGTCTCCTCACTGCCGGCTGGCAGAATACTCTCCACAAGGAGAATAGCTGTTCTCCCAGATCCCATGTGTATGGGCACCTTTATTTGTGTGATCACCACATTTTTCCATCCTATCACAGATGAAGTCAGAAGTCTAAGGGTATGTGCGCACTGGTCGGGTTAGGGCCGGATTAGGTGTGTAAACCGCCAGTCGGTTTACATAAATTTCATGTAAATTTATGTTAATCCAAACCGGCGTTTGGATTAACATAGAAACCTATGTAAACCGACACCCGCTGTGCACACAGCGGCGGTTTACACATGCTCATCTGTTGCTAACCCGCTGGGTTCCCAGCGGGTTAGCAAAGAATGAGCTTGTTCTATAATCCGGCCGGTTCTGCAGCGGCTGCAAGCAAAATCATGTACTGCTTCCAGCCGCTGCAGAACGGCCGGCGCTAACCCGCCCGTCACCCGCCCGTCTCCTGCCGCACATACCCGACAGGAAGCCGGTGGACGGCTCCGGAGCTTCCTGTCGGGTCCCGCCCAGCCGCCGCCACAAACCCGCCCACCGTGCGCACATACCCTATGGGCCACGTCACACGCTTCAATCTTCTGAACGATATCGCTTAAGCAATCTGGAATTTTGATCGCTTAAGTGATATAGTTTGTGCATCGAGTGATCTGCCAATGAAAAATCGCTTGATTGTTTGGTGGAAGATTTGTGAGCAGGACCTCAAATCAAGTGATAATCCGTTGAGCGATCTGCAGCATTGTGGTGTGTGACACCACGATGAACGATCTCCCAGCGGCACAGCCTAGGCTGAGAGCTCGTATCCATGGTAAACATCGGGTTACTAAGCGTCGTGTGGCGCCTAGTAACCCGATGTGTACCATGGTTACGAGCAATCCCTCTGGTCCACATCGCTGATGAGTCTGCCTGTGTGGCAGCTCACCAGCGATGTGAACGATGTTGTTAGCGATCGCGCGTGCATGTGATCGCTAACAACATCGTTCAACAAATTGAAGCGTGTGACAAGGCGATAAGGCTGGCTTCACACTGCGTTGTGATCAGGTCCCTGGCTGTCCGGGGTGAACCTGACAGCCCCAGACCCGATTTGCAAACAAAACCAGAGGGCAAATATGCCCTCCGGTCTTGTTTGTAGCTGGATGCTGCAGAGCGCAGCTGAGGTAGCTGTTCCCTGCTGAAATGGTGCTGAACCACTTCACAGGGAACAGTTCCCTGGTGCTGAAGTGATGTTCGGTTCCCGGATCTTCCCAAATCCTCCCAGATCTGGGCAATCTGACGCCATAGACTCTCATGTTAGGGAGCACCGGATTGCCCCGGATCCGGGAGGATTTGGGAGGATCCAATTTGGGCAGATTTTTCACCCCGGACACAAAAACGTTGCAAGCAATGTTTTTATGTCCGGGAGAAAAATCTGAATTGTCCCGAATCCTCCCGGACAAATGGAAACCGGATGGCAGATAGCTGCCATCCGGCCCCATAGGGTTGCATTAGGGCAAAATCGGGTCCGAGGATGTCAGGTTCATCCCGTACAGCCCCGGACCTGATTGTACTGTGGTGTGAAGCTGGCCAATTTTTTCCTGGTGTGCCTTTCGATTTCGTTTTCAGAAAGGGTGAATATATAACTCACTGTCTCTGAAGAAGAAATTGATACGCACGCCAGAGGGTTGCCTACTTATGGAACATTAACTAAAGGTTAATATGCCATACCTGTGTGTATTTCATATGCCAGCAATTGCTCTTTATCCCATAGTACTTAGCACTTTGTAAAAAAAAAACAATTTCTAACCCACTTTTCAGTAAGAATCTCATCACTCCTTATCCGGCATTCTATATGTAATTTTGGCATCTTATCATTTTTTTTAATTTACATTTAGTGCCCCTGTTTGTTTATTTTTTCTGGACAAGGAAGGTCCTCTAGTGATTCTCTGATATTGTGTCATCCAATGCTATTATGTGCTAATTTGTATAAAAAATACACACTGCATCCTTTATGTATTTGAACTTAGCATTGCATGGCTATTGTGATTACATTATACCTGTCAGATATACTCCCATTGTACCCACCTCCCTTTTCTTAAACATGGAATTACCATAATCTTATAATATTTTAATAAGGATTTTTTGGTTTACCATTATCTCTGATTTTGTGATTTTTTTTTGTTCTTTTTGGGGTTTTACACATATATATAGTAGGTCTGCCACTCGCCAGAACTGTCACTTAAGGAGGAGTGCAGTTACACAGTTAGGTCCAGGAATGTTTGGACAGTGTACAAATCTTCATGGTCTTGGCTTTGTGTTCCACTCTTTATTTAAAATTAAACAACTGAGATGAAAGTATGGACTTTCAGGTTAAATCCCTTCACCATCCAGTGGTATTTCCTTTTCCGTTTTTGTTTTTCCCTCCCCTTCTTCCAAGAGCCATAACTTTTTTATTTTTCCGTCAATATATACAATATAGACATATGACGGCTTGTTTTTTGTGGGACGAGTTGTACTTTCAGTTGAAATAATTTATTTTATCAGTTTTATAGTGTACAGGAAAATGAGGAAAAAATTCCAAGTGTGGTGAAATTGCAAAAAAAAAGTACCATTTTTGGGTGGATTCACTGTTTTGATCGCCCATTATTGCATTCTATTACAATGTTGCGGCAACCAAAATAATGTAATTTTGGCGTTTGGAGCTTTTTTTCGTTATGCAGTTCACAGCTCTGATTCATAGATTGATGGATGGGGCATTTCTGAATGTGGCGATATCAAATATGTGTATTTTTTTATTAATAGTTTTATTTTGAATGGGGCAAAAGGGGGGTGATTTGAACTTTTGTGGGGGGTTTTCATATTTTTAAAAACTTTATTTTTTAATTAATTCTTTATTTTACACTGTCCCATAGGGCCCCAGAGTGCTGCAGTGTCCGACCACTTGTGCTATGTCCCGATGAGCTGCAGCACATCGGGACATGGCACAAAAGATCACTGTGTGTAGTTGGCAGCACTTGCCAACCACTCATAGGAAGTGAACCCTGATAGCATCCGGGGTTACTAAAGGACCCCAGGCCATCAGGTGACAGCTGGAGACCCCGCGATCTTATCGCGGGATCTCCGATCTCGGCGGAGAACGGTCTGGCCCCTGCCACGGCTCTTTTGGATCCAGCTGTCAGTGAATAACAGCGTGATCCAAAGGGTTAACAGCACCGATCAGATTGCGGATCCGATCAGTGCAGTTAGCCCCACATCTCAGCTGATAAGATCAGCTGAGATGTCGGTGATATGATGTGAGCTCATGTACGTCATGGGTCATGAAGGGGTTAAAGAGGTTGAACAAAAATATCCTGTAAAGTGTTTGGGAATTGCAACTATTTTTCTACAAAGCCGCCTCATTCAGGGGTTCCAAAGTAATTGGACAACCTAATTTTACCATAAATAAAATGATACTTTTTAAAACTTTGTAGAGAATCCTTTGCAGGCAATGACTGCCTGAAGTTTGGAAACCATGGATGTCACCAAACGCTGGATTTCCTCCTTTGTGATGCTTGCCGGCCTTAACAACAGCTGACATCAGTTGCTGCTTATCTGTGTGTCTTTCTGCCTTAGGTGCCATTCCAAGTCTTCTCCATACTTTCATCTGCCCAGAGAATGCTTTTCCAGAACTGCGGCTATGTTCTTCAGAAGTTTTTTTTTGGGAAAGTCTAATCTTGCCTTTGCATGTTTAAGGATGATTAAAGGTTTGCACCTTGTGGTGAACCGGAACCCTGAGTATTTTTGTAGACTTAGAAACTAAAACATTGACTTCCTGGAGAGTGTTCTTTATTTAGGTGAATGTTGTGAAAGGGTTTTTCTTCACTATGAAGTGGATTCTGCAATTATCCACCACTGTTATCCTCCATGGACGTCCAGACCTTTTTGAGTTCCATAGCTCACCAGTGCGCTCATGCACAATGACCTAAACTGTTGATTTGATTACTCATAACAGTTCTGCTATCTCTTCCATGGATTTTTTATTTTTATTTTTTGCCAAATGCAAATGCCACATCTGGAATCAGCTCCAGACCTTTTACCTGCCTAATTGATGATGGAATTACTCGGGAATATCTCATTCAGCCCATTAAAGAGCTTTTGAGATATTTGCTTTTCGACCCTTGAAAAAGTTGCATTTACATATTGAATAGCTGTAATTCCTAAACCTTTACTCCAGTTAGGATGTGAATACCTCAAATTAAAGCTGAGAGTCCGCACTTTAAGCCCATATTGACTATATAACTGTATCTTAAATATGTTTTGGTAAACAGCTAAAATGTCAATACTGTCACTGTCTAAATATTTCTGGACCTAACTGTATTTGATATTGATTAAAACAGGTTAATGAAACCTGTCAGTCTGTTTTTCACATGGAAGTAGTGGTATAGTTGTATAGGCACTAGTCCACCAATAGCATTTATATACCGTATATACTCGCGTATAAGCCGAGTTTTTCAGCCCAAAAATTGGGCTGAAAAGTAGGCCCCTCGGCTTATATGCGAGTCAATACGGCCCCAGTGTATATAGCAGCCCCAGTGGTAGTATACAGCAGCCTTAGTAATCCAGGGCCCCCCAGCCTTGCTTCGGTAACCTGTAAAGGAAAATATACTTATCACTGTCCCGCTGCCGTCCCCGCTCGCCACTGCCGTCCGCGATCCTCCATCTTCATGCATCTTCTTCCGGCTTCCTGTGTTCGTCGCCGGCAATGACGTCATTGCCGGCGACAAACACAGGAAACCGGAAGAAGACGCATGAAGATGGAGGATCGCGGACGGCAGCGGCGAGCGGGGACGGCAGCGGGACAGTGATAAGTATATTTTCCTTTACAGGTTACCGGAGCAAGGCTGGGGGGCCATGGATTACTGAGGCTGCTGGGGCTTCTATATATTACCACTGGGGCTTCTATATACTACCACTGGGGCTGCTGGGGCTTCTATATACTACCACTGGGGCTGCTATATACTACCACTGGGGCTGCTGGGGCTGCTATATACTACCACTGGGGCTGCTGTATACTACCACTGGGGCTGCTGTATACTACCACTGGGGAGGCCTGTATACCACTGGGGGGGACCTGTATACCACACTGCTGGGGGCTGTATACCTGTGCTGGGGTCCACCCTCGGCTTATACACGAGTCAATAGGTTTTTCCAGATTTTTGGGGCAAAAGTAGGGGGGTCGGCTTATACACGGGTCGGCTTATACACGAGTATATACAGTATATATTTTTAGTTTTGTAATGTTCGAGCCATGAGAAATCAAAAGTAGAAGCTTTAGGCAAATCAAGTTGGCAGTGCACTGTGGGTGTGCTAATCAATGCACTTGGAAAAATCAGTCTAAGTGCAGTTTCAACACCCTAATGCACTTCCAGCCTGATTTGCATATACCTTTTACATTAGATTTGTTAGAACTGAGAAATCAAATCTTTACAGATGAGATATAATTTTCATTGAGGACAAAAACTTATATAGCTACCACTAGCTCCATATATAAAACAACATAGTGAGAGGTTCCTTATGAAGCACTGATTTACTCAAGACCTTTTGGAGAATGACCAGTATATCAAGGTTTTATATGTTATCTGAACCCTGTAAAATCAGTGTTTCTTGCCGACATTGACCCCAAACTAGCCACACATGAGATATATAAAGCAATTAAATATCACCTGGTGTTACACTCAAGATGTCTGTGGCAAATACAGTATATAACAAGGAGCCACACAAGAGGTACTGTAGGGCCAATCAAGGTCAATGGAACTAACTCCTGTCTTTTTAGTGCAAATCCATGGAAATAATGAAAATGTTGTGGATTATAAAATCAAAGGAACAGATATTTCACAAATACGTGAATGAGGAATATAAATCTCATTCACATGCATTGCCGGCAGCACGGCAGTGGATTCTGATCGGATTTAGATGGAGAATCAATGTGTAAGCCAAGAATCCTCAATGTATGAACATGGTTTTATATATTTACATTCAGGGCTCAATAAGCGGTTACTGTCCAGAGGTGAAAGTGTAAAAACATGCTCCTGGGAGGGTTTAATGTGTAACTGAGGCTGCTGCATCAGAGGAAAACTATGTAAATAAATACATATACCTGTATAAGGTCCCGAGAGGTCTCTTGTGACCTATGGACTGGTTCTTTGCATGGAAAATATCAAAGGTAACAAGAGAAAACAAGGAAAAATAACAGATTATCCCACCGACTATACCTGTAGACTTAACTAAAACAGTGTGTCTATAAAAACTAATAATAGCAATATTGCCCCAGAACTACAGCTTTCCTCACTAGACTACTGTACCGCTACCAGACAATATGGAGTGGAAATCAATGCCTAAACCACAACTTCAGCTAAAACACGAAAATTTAGACTTTTGGCTATAGCTAATCAATAAGACTGTAGATAACAGGCTTTTCTTGTCATGCAAACCACAATTTCCTCCTCTGAGGTTAGCTAAGGGTAGAGCTGGCAGCACATGTGCCATCACGCTGGATGGATTCCATAAGGGGAAACTTCATGCTCTACCCCTTCTACCCTGGTTGGCAGAGTCCATAAGGAGAAGACTGTCGTGTCCCCTCAACTTCCAGAAAAATGGAGACGCCTCGATTGCATTAGAGTTGGCGCTTTCAGGACAGGAAGGCTCCATACCAAGGCATATGGAACTGGTGGGAAACTAGAACAAATGGGATGTGGAGTGCTGGACAACTTGACATTTATAAAGGAAAAAGATTTTTACTTTGAGCTGGACCATTCAATACTCGTCTCAAGCAAGCTAATATTTTAGGTAATTACCATCATTTTAGTAAGATGCACATCAATACAAACATTTAAGGCTCTGTTCACATTACATTTGTCATTCCAGTGAAATTATATGTTGGGAAAATCTTTGTGGAAATCTTCATCCATAGGCTCTCATGGTATGAAACATATACCGCATGGAATACTTACTTTCTAGGATGCTTCAGCATAAAAGAGTTAAATAGTTAATACAGAAATAAAAAATAATATAATAATCAAATCAGAAGATATGGAACATGGAATTTATAAGCCATGTGACCTCAAAAAACAATCTTTCCCTCCAGATCCCAATTGTCGATCTACTGGGACCAAACCAGTCAGAAAAAAAGTTTGGACATTTACATAATTATTTATGTTATTTTATTCTAGAAAAAAAAAATCAAAGTCTTGAGGATGACTATTCCACAGATTAATGGTCATTACGATAAAGAAGCCTTGTTTCCATTTGGTCTTCTGTTCAGTTATGTACAGAGAAAAAAAGGTATAATTACATGTACCAGCCTGATAGATGCCACTCTTTATCCATCTAGCAATGAACGGAGCCCAAGGAATATGTTTGTCAAAAGTAAGGGCAGACTTGATGATGTGCACATAAGCCAAACCAGCTATTTAATTTGAGAAGTCAACCAATGAAATCACTTATATTTTAGCTTTGTAGTCCACATAAAATGATATGACAATAGTCAAGATTTGTATAGTCAAGCCTAATATGTTCAGGTTTTGGTAACTGTGATAAAACAGTGGCATATGCAAGTGTCCCAACAATTATCTTTTCCAGATGTGGTTGTCTCGTAGAACATGACACATATACGTTGGGAACAAGGAAATTTACTTTCAAATAAAAAGTGTGGTAAAGCTCAGGATTAGAGCTTATCTGGAATGGTTAAAGGTGTACTTCGGGGGAGATAAAAAAAATTAGTCCCTGCCCTCATAAAGTATAAATATGAAATGCACAATGCTGTTCCATATCCTCACACTACCTGTAACTCAATGTAATGCTGGAGCTGCTCTTTCCTGCTCCCCTTCCTCTTTGGGATGTTATGTGGCACCTCTGCGGTCCGTCACCACTAGACATTGCAGCAACCTGGATCAGTAAGTCCAGTTACCCACACACACACCCAACACACTCCGGTCCCAGAGCAAGGGACTCCAAGCCCAGCTGTGGGATAGCGGGATGAGACAGGAGGTGGGTGGGAAGTTAGAACAGGAAAAGGTCAGGAAAGGGGAGAAAATCAGGAAACAACACAGGAAGTTAGCCAGTTAGCCCTGGAGTCGGGAGGAGAGGAGTTAGTCCATCAACCATTCAGACACAGAAGAGAGAACCATCATTACACAAGACTGAAAGGACGCGGACCCAGCTTCCTGTACCATCATGAGGCCTGTTCTGGGTCCCAGGTTTCAGACTATAGAGAGACAGAAGGAGTCCTTGGGTAGTGAGCAATCCACCCATGCGCCCGAATTAGCTTGGAATCTGGAGGCCGGGACAGGAACCAGGGTACCGGCCCTGAAGTGGCAAGGAACGCTCCACGTTCCAACCATGAAACCGGTAGGCTGCGAGGTCTTTATGTCCCATGGCTCAACCCGCAGCGAAGAGATCGGTCGCCGTACTAAGGCCAGGGGACCAGGATGATCACTCAACGAAGGCCCATGGCCGCTGGATCAGAGCTTTCATGCAGAGGCGCATGCAGGAGGGTGGAAAATAGGCAGCGCTGAGGAGAAAGGCCCATGGAAAGGAACACAAAAGGAGGTGAACTGGACGAGCCATCCCGGCTGCTTAAAAGACTACCGGAGCCACCACTGGACTGGTTTGTAACTTGAAACGCCTGATGAGAAAAGCCATGTAAACTGGGTTGAAGCTCAGCATTGAGTCCAACTGTTTATTATGCTCCTGAGGAGAAGTAGACTGAAAGCCAAGCAGGCAGCAGGAGCCTGCCTGAGAGTGTCACTGATCCCTGCCAGCAGCCAGCTCAGTCCCGCTGGACTTCCTTTTCCCCAAATCACCTCCAAGACTTTACAGTTGTCCTGGGGACCCGCTCTTCCCGTGGAGAGCCAAAACATCACAGCTGCTACTCCCATCATCCCCAGAGGTCCCGACTGCAGCAGGCCCCACTGTCCGCCTTCTACGGGTGGCGTCACAATACAAACTCTTTTATTTTACTTTTATATTTTTCTTTTCATCCTTTTTAAAACTTCCCCTTTTTTGCTGATCTCCCGATGAGGGGACCATGGACCGGGTCACGCCACGTAACATCCCACAGCCTCGATGACTCGGAGGGCCGTTCCAAGTACCCCACGTCCCCTGCGGGGCGAATCAGCTTATCACACATAAGGGGTGGTGGTCTGCTCCTTGCTGTTGGTAACAGCCAACCCACTGATAATAGCTCTTTCTTAAAGTCCAAGAACAGGGGCATGGCCATGCCCTAATCACACCACCGTGCTCTCAGACAGAATAGAACCTGATAATATTCTCTTCTGTTGGAGTAGCAGGGGCCTTGTAGGGTGTGGCCACCCTGCCTGTTCTCAGTCTGTAGGGAGGAAGCTTTTATCATGGGGCTGGCTGTTACCAAGAGTATGGAGTAGCCATAACCCTTAAGTATGATATTATTGGAGGGGGACAGCAAAGAGCAGATCCAGTGTCACAGTGAATTACAGGTAGTGTGAGGATATGGAGCAGCATGGTGCGTCTCATCTTTATAGTTTACGAGGGCAGGAACAATAGAAGAATTTATCTCCCAGAGAACCCCTTTACCTGTATTTATATTTTTGTGGTAAATATATGACAGCCAAACCCATTGTAAATATATCATACTTACCAATACAAGCATTGGTAAAATGTGGATGTTGACATCTTGCCCTTGATAATGCCCAAAGCTGGATGGCAATGACAGCGATTAAGTAACCCAGATCCCTTTTTAGCTTGCATTATGCCCAAAATTTGCCCAAATGTTTTTGAAAATTCAGGACAATCCGAGCAAATCGAGAATTGCTGGAAACTATGGACGTAACAAATAAAACCAACATATCTTTATAATCAAAGTACTGTTGCCTCTGGCAGCCCAATTATGTTATCAGTGACTATAGGCAATGCCACGGCTGGATGCTAAACTTCCTAATTATCCCTCTTTATTATATATTTCAGAATCCATAAAACGATGTTGTAAAAATGTATATAGGTAGGGCGTTTCATTCCACTACAAGAGCAGGTGGCCATATCACGTGTTTGATCTTCATACTAGTGGAGGAGAAGGATGGGACAAATATTCCCCTCTCCTTTTTGGTAATATTTCAGTGAGTGGAGAGCGAGGACCTGCACAGATCTTATTTCCCTTGTGCTTTATAATAGTTTATTGATACGCCATAGATAAATGGAGATGCAGGCTCACAATTAAAGCTTTTTTCCCCTAAATAATGTAGATATGTTGACACGTGTCAATGTTCTTTATAAAAAGGGAACAAGAGGCGCAATTGGACAATAAAGATTAAGCTTGAAATAACTTCCTGCATCCCAGGTGATTCCTTGGTACCCGGTGGCGCGGACTGTCATACACCTTTTCCCAGCTTCCTGAGAATGTTCTTTATAGGATGACTCATATGTAAAGGACGGAGGGACACAAAGCGTGCTACTAAGAACAAGCAGGAGCAGGAAATTAGTGAGAGGAAGTATTTCCAGTCACATTATCTGGTTTAGGAGAAGGGGTCATTATAGCAGGGGCCCACTGGGGAAAATCCTCTCCATCCTCATCATTTCCCTTTGATCTGACACAAGCAATATATGGGTTCTTGCACATAGTCGGACCACCGCCCTACATTTCACAGTTGTTTGCAGTTCTTGCAGGTGCACATTTCTCCCTTCATGTCTAAACAGTGTAAACTGGTTCATGGTCACATTAGTGTCCAAAAAAATACATTGTTTCCGTGTGCGCCCCATAAAATCTGCCTTGTTCAAAGTCATCTACTGACAGCTCCATCATTTTTCTTTTTTCTCTAGAAAGGAGCTTCGTCAATTCTTCTATATCCTGAAATATTAGTAAATGGGAACAGGGACGGACATATCATTGGTGCAGCCTGTGCAGTCCCAAAACTGGATGGCAATGACAACTTTTTAAGCGATTGAGAAAACTGGATACCCCAGAGGTAAGGGTGCCCATTTATATGTCTAAATCTTGTGAGTTGTTCATTTTGATGAGCCCAAATATTGTTCTTGCACAGGGGTCCTTTTCTGTCTGTGTCCACCACTGAATGGGAATATATTGAGAGATATATAACTAAGCTTTCCTTAGGGTCCCTTTACACGCCGCTACTGGCGGGTGGCTACAACCGGATACTTCACGTGCACGAGCACACACAAACGGTTACAAACGGTAATCGCACCACCTTTACACGCCGCTACTGGCGGGTGGCTACAACCGGATACTTCACGTGCACGAGCACACACAAACGGTTACAAACGGTAATCGCACCACCTTTACACGCCGCAACAAGGTGCGCTACAGTAGCTTACATCTATCTCTGGATACACCGCCGGGTGTCTCAAGTTACCTTCTGCCGAGTACCTTACCTCATTTACACACCGCTACAACAAGCTAATATGGGCGGACCTGGTGCAGCAGGGACAACACATAGGCGTGCCACAATTGTGGATTACGAGACGTCCGTACGCTGATAGGACAAAGCAATTACATCATGATTGGCCAGGCATCGCAGGAGGCTGATTAATACATGACGCTCGAGCAATTGTGTAGTGTGACTGGTCAGCTCCTTAAATATGCCGCCCTATGCAGCAACAACCAATCGTAACGCAGGAGCTTCCTCCAATGATTGCTGAAGGTGGGTGGTTTCCCGGAGGCTGTGTCACGCCCCAGGTACAGACCAGGTACATAGCCTGGTGTCCAGACATCCCTTCTGTTGCTTCTTTACACGCCGATACAGGTCGCTACAATCGCCTGGGTAGCCACCTGTTTCAGGGCAGTGCTCGGAAACAGGTGCCGCTACTGGTGGGTGGCTACAACCGTCTTCACACGCCGCTACCACGGGTTGAATTGGCGGTGCAAGATACAATTCTCGCATGTACCCGGTTGTAGCCACCCGCCAGTAGTGGCGTGTAAAGGGACCCTCCGGGTATCTGTCATGTAAAAAGACAGCTATCAGTCAGTGCCGAGGGTGGGTCACACACTATGAACAGATTGTTGGCTGAAAACATGTTGGTCAACCCCTGTGACTGAAAGCCTGAGGCTGCTGGGAGGAATGAAGTCAATTTCCTCACCATAGTTCGGCTTTCAGTGTGGGCATCGGGCAGCTATTAACCGAACATCTGCAGGTTGATAGCATTTTTTTAGACATGATATGTTCCCTTTAACAGGAAAGATTCAGGAGGCTTCCCTAGCCATTTATCTAAAAGCCAAGGAAAAGTGTCTTTCTGGCACTGCTCTTGGCACTCAGCTCCCCGGCACTTGTCAGCTACAGCCAAGTATTTCAAGGAATACAACTCACAGAATAAGGTTTTATAGTGTTAAGGTTTGTAAAAAAAAATGCTAAGAATGCCTCCCAACTGTGACTCTAAATAAGCTCTGAGCACTAATTACCATGCTCATATATTTTAATAAGGTCTTAGAGGTTACTGGAACTACCGCTTATCTCTGCAATATTCATGAATAGATCTTCTTTCTATTTCCATTGTACAAAGATAGAAAGTTTTTAAAAGTATCCTGCAGAATAGAGAAACCAATAAAGTAACTTGATCTTTCTCATAACAGAACGCTAATGCTCGGTAATTCTCAGTCTGACGTCACTATGGTATTATACAGTATATTTCCTAATTTACTACTAGATGGAGGTAAAAAGTCACTGAATGGGAAATCCAGTCAAATACATTTTTTATATTTATATACATATATATTTATTCCATTTACATTTTGTATACTTCTTAGAATGATATCATATAATTACAGGATTGTTTTCCACAGCCAAGGTAGGAAAAAGGGAGATCCTTTCCTGCGCTTTTCTTTTATTCCTCTCTATGATCCTCCCTCACCCTTTAACCAATCTCCTTCATTTTAAATCCTGCATATTTGACATCTTTTTTAACCCTCGTAGTCCCTGGAATCTTCATTGTGGTGCCTGTTATGCTGTTTTGTATTTCTCCCTTATAGACAGTATACTTAAAGGGAACCTGTCACTAGGTTTTTATCATGTAAGCTGCAGCCAACACCAGTTAAACCTTATATACCTCATTCTATAATACTGTATACAAATCCCCAGGTCGATCTGTATGACAAAAATATCTTTTATTGTACTCACATCCAGGGCGGTCCAGTCCAATGGGCATAGCTGGTTTGATCTAGTGCCTCCACTGTTCTTGCTTTATGTGGATGACATGTCCTACGTCATCCATACATTGTCTTCCATTGTGTTCCTGTACACAAATTTCTCTCTTCCCTGCCGAGGGTAAAGTACTGTAAGGTGTAGGTGCAGGGAAAAGTCAAGGAGCGCCCGTGCATGCGCAACACTATACTTTGTTCTACCCTAAGCAGGGTAGAGAGGATTGCGCTTGCAGTGAAACAAAGTCCTGTCAGCCCAATAGTATTGCACCAGTTTTTTAGATATAAACCCTGTACGTTAACAAGAATATATCAGGCCAGAAACCAGCCCTAGTTTGCATTTAATCTTAAACTGAGAACACGGACATGAGAATTCATGGATCGAGATAAAAAAGCAACCCAGGATTAAGTTATATATTTAATCGCCCTAATGGCACACTAGGCAAACACTATATACACAATAGATATAAAGATATGATGGGAAGATATGCAAACACACATAGGAGCACAAGTATAAGAAGACATACATATGTCAGTTACCAGTTTCCTTGATTGCGGGCAGCCATATGGGAGATGATGTGGAGCTGGGTCATCCAGTTACTTCTATCTTGATACACAGTGTGACTGCTCTAGAAGATAACCTCTAAAAAAAATGTGGTGGGTACCTTTTAACCCCTCACTAGACCAAACCCTTGATGACCTGATGTGGGATGGGCTCAAAAATCCACCTGAGTGTTCGGCACAGACACCGAACAGCGACTTCACTGAGAAATCTGTGATTAAAGCATTATACTCGCCTGTCTCAGTGCTGCTGTCACTGACCGCTCTGCACTGCCTGCTGAACAGCCAAACACTGACACCCATTTTATCTGTGATTGCATGCTGGCACAGTTGGTGGGGTGCAACATCCAATCACAGATACTGTCACAGACAATGGGCCTCTATGATTGGATATTCAGCAGCCAATGCAGTGAAAATTACATGAGGCTAATGAGCGGGACTCAGAAGCGACCACAGTGGTGAGACAGGTGAGTATAATGCTTTAAACATGGAATTCTCAATGAAGTCCCTGTTTGCGCTCTGTTCCTGAACACTCTAGTGTTCAGTATGGACCCTGAACTTCACATGTGTGACAATACCTCGCCTGCTAAGTATATATGCCAGATCCGACTTTACCAGATCTGGAATGATATGTTAAAACCAGATCCGGCACCCATTGACACACATTACAAATCATGTCACAGTATGCCGGATCCGGTCGGAAGCGTTTTTTTTTACAGAGCCCAAAAAACGGTACATGTGTTTTTTGGGTTAGGTAAAACACCAGTTTCGGCTGGATCTGGCAGCAACTGGATGCAACAAATGCAAACGAAAGTGCTGGAGTGCCCACTAAAAATCAATGGGCACAAACTGGATCTGGATCTGGATCTGGTTGGCATTCCAGTGTTGAAAAAAGAGACAGATCTCCACCAGATACCAAAAAACTCCAATGTGATGGCGCCCTAACATAGTCAATGATAGGAAATCTTCTTGTCTGATACAACTTTGTGCAATATCCCTATACTTTGCCATTACATTTTGCATTATTAAATTAATTATTTTTGATTAACATGAATGCATTTTGCCAAATTATTGAAATCAATACACATTTTTGTTTGTTTTTTTATGTATAAATATTTATTTTTAAGTAAAGAGAAAGTTTTGTAAATTCATTAAAAGTAAACAATATCAAGGATATATGTGTCATATCATGGGAACTGTTATCAAACAATTACAATATATGAAAACACAGTAAGAAAATAATATTTTAGATATAATAGAACAGGTAAAGTAAGAGAGCGAGTCAAACCAGTACAATTGTAGGCATATGTTTACCACTCCATTATACCGTACTACAATACTTCTTATCTTGGAATTCACTTCTGACTTTTGGCCAAAGTGCATGTGGCAGCTGTATCACATTGTCGCTAAATATATCAGAATATCGATCATACAGGTCACTGCAGGGGATCTTGGTCATGGATCACACTTGTCCACCTGCTGTCAGTGACCCAGGATTGAGCAAAGAATATTTGCTATATCCACCTGTTGTGAACAGAATTTGCAAAATAAGAAAACTGTATCAATAATGTCACCTTTTGCTACAGTAAAAAATGTTATATAAAAGGGTTGTCCATCCCTGAGTAAATCTTCACAACCACGCAGCGTGCTGAATCTTAATGGGGACGTCACACGCATCAATGTCGCCAGCGATCTTATTGCTGGCGACATTGACGGTTGATCGCTGGTGAGCTGGCAGACTCACCAGCGATCACTACCAGTGAGAACACTGGTAACCATGTAAACAAATGGGTAACTAAGTGCCGTGCAGTGCTTAGTTACCCGCTGTTTACCATGGATACCAGCCCCCAGCGCTTGCTGAGAGGCGCTGGGAGCTGGCTTCTCGCTCGTCTCCCGGTGTCACGCGCAGCGATGTTGCGTGTCCACCGGGCAACCATCACCAGGTTTTAGAGCAGGTTCTAAAACCTGGCGACCATCAAGCAGCGATTTATCGCTGGTTGATGCGCCCTGTCACACACGTCAATATCGCTGCAACGTCATGTGCAGCAGCAATATTGCACGCAATATTGACGCATGTCACATCCCCATGACTGTGTGTAAAGTACATAGGATTGGGCTCCACTTGTCGGTGGTCATGTTGTATTGAGCAAAGCATCAGGGACTCTCGTCAACACTTGAATGTAAATCTGTGTGGAAATGTTGCAGATTTGTTGCATTTTTGGTTCCTTTTTTTCAATGCAAAAACTGAAAGGTTTCCTGATGCCAAGAAAGTGACTGAGAATCCTGACGGCTCCTGCACACGTTGAGTATTTTCGCCTTGCAGATTTGGTGCAGATTAAATCCCAAGCTGCAAATCACATACATGCAAATCGCCTGATGACTGCTGGAACTGGCAAGTGGGACTGAATCCCAATAGTGTGTACACTACACACCATTAATCAGGGGTGGACAACCCCTTTAATTGCACAATGACCAATTACGGTACTGGCAGTTGGGAGCAATCTGGTTGACAGTGAAGGGGACGGTAGGAGTTTTGGCAATGACAAGTCAAAAGGGAAAGCTTTGGCTTGCACATAATTGAATGGCTTCTGGTTGGCCAGGTTGTAGATGGAGGTATTCTGAAAAGCATTGGAGGGTAGTTGGTTGATTCTTAAGGATTGCCCCACCTGTAGGGGAGTCAATTTTTTCTTTTTTTTACTTGAATGAAAAATAATTTTTGCCTGTGGGTTTCATTACAACTTTTCCCCTTTCTGGCTTTTACAGGCTCTTTATTGTTAGCACATTCAATTTTGATGTGGTTTGTGATTATAAATCATAGTAACATAGTAACATAGTTTTTAAGGTTGAAGAAAGACTTTAAGTCCATCTAGTTCAACCCATATCCTAACATGCTGATCCAGAGGAAGGCAAAAAAAACCATGTGACAACACTAGCTCCACATTGGGGGAAAAAATTCCTTCCTGACTCCAGGTACGGCAATCAGACTAGTTCCCTGGATCAACGCCCTATCAAAGATTCTAGTATGTATAACTGGTAATATTATAGTTTTCAAGAAAGGCATCCAGGCCCTTCTTAAATGTTAGTAGTGACTCACCCATTACAACATCATGTGGCAGAGAGTTCCATAGTCTCACTGCTCTTACAGTAAAGAATCCGCGTCTGTGATTATGATTAAACCTTCTTTCCTCCAGACGTAGAGGATGCCCCCTTGTACCCGTCTCAGGCCTAAGAGTAAAGAGATCATTAGAAAGGTCTCTGTACTGTCCCCTCATATATTTATACATTATTATAAGATCACCCCTAAGCCTTCGTTTTTCCAAGCTAAATAACCCCAAGTTTAATAACCTGTCTTGGTATTGCAGACCCCTCAGTCCTCTAATGACTTTTGTCGCTCTTCTCTGGACCCGCTCTTGTTCAGCTATGTCTTTCTTATACACCGGAGACCAGAATTGTACACAGTATTCTAAGTGTGGTCGCACTAGTGACTTGTATAGAGGTAAAATTATGTTTCCTCATGAGCATCTATGCCTCTTTTAATGCATCCCATTATTTTATTTGCCTTTGCAGCAGCTGCCTGACATTGGGCACTAAATGAGCTGAGAGGAGCTCAGAAAAAGATAATGCATTAGAGATGCAAACTTCCCGCTGGACCGTTGTGGCAAGCTGACAGATTCTCAGTAAGCTCAGATTCTCAGTAAATTTTCTAAATAATAAAAATCATTATTTATATAGCGCCAACATATTCCTCAGCGCTTTACAATTCAGAGGTTCATACACAAACGGTCATAAGTACAAGTTGTAAAAAATACAATAATTAAAGCAAAGATAAACGTGACCCTACTCTCAAGAGCTTGTAATCTAAAATGAGGTGGAGGTGACACAAAGTACAGGTGCCTATTTACAATGATGGTCCAGCCATTTTTAAGAAATGGGGGGTTAGTAAAGGATGTATGAGTCATCACCAGCCAATCTGTGTGGAGCTGTTGAATTTGGTAGAGTTTGACAGAGAGTTATGTTCAGAGAAGTAGTGAATTGACCATATATAAAGGACTTTGATTAGGGAATGTGACAAGGCCACTTTAAAAAGATGTGTTTTTATGGAGTGTTTAAAATTGTGTAATTTGCGGATAGTCCTAATTCCTTCAGGTAGCTTATTCCAGAAAATTGTTACAGCTCAGGAGAAGTTGGGAGTGGGTTGTTTGGATTAGTGGGGATGTTGATCAAAGGTCTCTTGTAGAGCGTAGCGAACAGGTAGGGTGATAGACAGAGATGGAGGAGATGTAGGGTGGTGCTGCACTGTGAAGAGCTTTATGGGTGAGAACAAACAATTTGAATTGGATCCTAGAATGTATGGGCAGCCAGTGCAATGACTGGCACAGAATGGAGGCATCAATAAATGCCTACAGGGAAACATAGTGGGCTAGTGTCCTTATATGGGGATGTATGAGGTAACATCAGTCTGTGCCTTTGTTAAACGTGAATTTTTCCAACCTGAAAATCATGCCTAACATATATCTAAGGCTAGGGTCACACATAAGCCCTGGATCCGTTATTGGCATCAGTTTTTCCACTTTTGTGTTCTAAAACTGATGCAAAAAAACAGATTATATGTTAAAAAAAACACTATCCGTTTTCTTCTGCACCCAAAAACGTTGATAGGAACGTTTTTTTACCCAAAAACGTTGCAAGCAATGTTTTTGGATGCAATAAAAAACGGATACTTTTTTTAACATGGGGCCCTATGGGAAAACGGATTCGTGTTTTAGAGCATTGTTTATGGAAAAAATGGCAAAGTCTCAAAAACGCAGAGCTGCACAGGAGGGTCAAAAAGCACCTTAAAAAAAATGGATCAGATATTGAAAACAAGGGAAAAAACTGATGGCCATGTGTGACCCAAGACTAAAGGTACCGTCACACGCGGCAATATGGCTTCCATATCGCTTTAAATTTGTGTATTTCGGCGATGTGGAAACCACATCGCCTGTGCGTAGGGCGATTTTACGGCGAGAAATCGCCGGTGGTGCGTCGCCTGATCGCCCTGCTCAGCTGAGAAATTAGGCGATTTCTGCGCATCTTGGCGTGTGATTGAGCGATAGCGATGTAGAAAGCGAGCTCAGACCATCTAGAAGCAATTCCAGAGGCGTGCCTGAGCGTTCTGTTTGGTGCGCCCTGTCTGCGGCGATTGGTGGTCGCTCCTGCATTCCCATTGGCTGGCCATGGCTAAGGCGCCATATTTGAATCGCGATATAGTAGAAAGGACACATGTGTCATGTAGTGCGCAGACATCCTGACAAGGCTGACCAATGGTGACGCAGTTGTGTTGGCCAATCGGAGTGGTAGGGGCGCGGTGTGGTAGGGGCTCGGTGTACAACACTCTGCCATGCCTGTCTCCTCGCCGTGCTCACTCTACGCCCACATCGCTGATGCAGTGGTGGCGTGTGACGCGGCGATTTGGCGGCGACGTGGGAATGTCAAATTGCTTCCGGTCAGCGCCAGGCAATTTCCGGAATGCAGGATCGCCGAACATCGCACGCGAGATCTCTATGTGTGACAGGGCAATGGCGATGTGCAAAAAAGTGCCCGGAACGTGCGCGCTCACGTCAAATTGCCAGCCATATGGCGGCGATATTGTTACGTGTGACGGTACCTTAAGGCCAATGTTGTATTTCTCAAGAGCAGGGTGAAAGTGACTCAGTGGCCAAGTATGTTTCCTGATCTGAACACAATTGAACATTTAAAGGTACTGTCACACGTAGCAATATCTGCGCCATATGGTGGTTTCCACATCGCTGAAATACACAAATTCACTGCGATATGGAAGCCATATTGCCGCGTGTGACGGTACCTTTAGAGGAATTCTGAAGACACAAAATGAGCGTCGCTCTCCATCCAGCATCCAGGCTGTAGAAAACATCTTTCTTGAAAAATGGAACAAGATAGAAGTTGAAATATGTTGTCTGTTTGTTCAGTTCCTGCATAAAAGACTTGGTGATGTTCTTAAAAGTCATACAGAAATCTAGATGTAGTAGTTTTAGATGTTGGGTGTACTCATTTTTGTTTCAACTAATTTGAGTAAAACTGAAGATTTTGTAACACAAGCTCTATTATTGACTATATTTCCATGTCATGGGTTAAAAAAACATTCAATGAAACTCACCCTTGTTTAAATTTTGGAAATCGCTCTTGTGTTGATCGAGATATTCACCGGTCCAGTCAGGGCTGCTACTAGGAATTTCGGGGCCCCCTAAGGGGCAAAATTTTGGAAATCGCTCTTGTGTTCAGTGAGATATTCACCGGTCCAGTGCTGCCTCTGCACCACTGCTCTGTCCTTCACTGACAGGCTGCGATAGCTATACAATGACCACAGGTCAAGTGACCAAGGTAGCCAGCCCAAAAAGACTGAGCCTAGTGATTGGGTGCAGCGCTCATGTGACCTGTAGTCATGACATTAAACTTCAGCCTGTCAACAAAGACTGGAGCCGCAATGAAGAGTCAGCTCTTGACCTGCAGAGCTAGAGTACAACAGAGTTCGTTTTTTTTTGTTTGCAATCCCATGGAATAAACAAAATATTCTAGTAAAATCATCTGTTCATATAAAGTTTGTTCGCTCTATTTAACATATATTCCAGCAGGTAAAGGTTAAACGAGTTTTCTGAGCCACAGTAAATTTTTAACATTATTCTCACTGTCAGGATTTGCCTTTACTCCCTGGTCCCATCAGTCATCACATGGCCTCGTATACTTCCGTCACGTGACAATTAACCTCTCTTTTTGGTTCTCTAAATAAAGTAGGGGCTGTGGTTTTCATTCAATATTGTGAATCATGAAGAGAGGCTAGTCTGCATGTTACGGGCTAGTAACTAGAGAGGCTAGTCTGCATAGCCATAGGCTATGTTCACACTTGACATTTTGATCCACTTTTGGTGCTGTGTTTTTTTAAATAAAAATGAACCATAAACGGATCATTCATTGCGTCTGACAGAAAAGTGAGTGAGGTTTTTTGCTGTGCAGATGTCAGAATTTCTGACTGCTGCGTTAGTGGTGCTGAAAGAGGATCCAGAAAGTAATAAACATGTCAATTATTGCTCAGTTTTTCTGCTGCGCTCTTCACACCAACAACACTCCATTACTTACCCTCCTGGGCAATCCCGTGAGTCTTGGTGATCTCTTCCTTCTGGGCACTGGCAGGACCTGTGGGCACAGTACTGACAGGACCTGTCCATGTGACTCAGCCTGAGTGTCACATGATGCAAGGTCCTTCTTGAGTACTCGTACTACTTGTAGGTCCTGCTGGTGCCCGGAAGGAAGACATCGCTGATAGGGCTGGCCATGGGATCGTCGGAGAGGGTAATGTGTGTGTGTGTCATTGTCTGTGCGTCTGTCTCTGTCCCCGGAAAATGGAGCAAAAAAGCAACACAAATGGATGATGCATTTGTGATGTTTTTTTGAAAAAAAAGAGGATCCATTTTTGGTGCAGAAAGTGCACCAAATACAGATCAGCAAAAATGGAGCACAAACGCTCTGTGTGAACAGGTCCTACTGTATGTGTGCAAGGTTACAAGATGATTACCCAAACTGTTTCAGATGTCTATCGGGTCAGTGCCAAACTGAATTTTTGCCCTGGGTGCATGAAAATCTAGATCTGCTTCTGTTCTGGGACTGAAGGGAATAGCAGCGTGCCATACTTGACTTTTCCAGGAGTCTCATAGATAATGAATGGAGCGAAGGTTAAGTTTGTAGACTTCAGTTGAATTCAAGGTGAGGCTCTGCAGATTTCAGTTTTGGGGTCACTTGGGGTACCAGCAGTCAAGACTCTGGTACTCCAAGTGACCAAGATTGGTGATCCGATAGGTGATCAGCAGGTTATCATCTTATCTTATTGATACAGCATAACTTGCAATTTTGAGAAAAACCTCTTAAGACTTTGCAAGCTTTACATTATTTACTCCCATGAGTTAAATGCTTTTTCGACATTTCAGTAATAGATAGGACATGTCTATTATTATTCTTGACAATAAGCAATGGATGACATATCATTATTAACACATACTGGCAAAAACAAGGAGCATTATCCTGTCCATTAATCATAGAAGTAACCTTCCGGATCCAAGCTGTCATGTGACTGGAGTCTGTTTCTCAGTGGGCAATGATGTCCACCCAGGTCATTAAGGTCCATTAATCTGGCAGTCTTTCAAGCAAAGAAAGAAAGCAACATTGAGAGTCTGTGGTCTAAAATTAAAAATTATTCTAGTCTAAGGAGCCTTAATAATAATAATAATAATAATAATAATAATAATAATAATAATAATTCTGAAGAGACAGAGGGCGCAACATCAGTATCTGAATGTTTATATGTGGTAATAATAAGCGTCTTGTTTGTGCCAATCTAAACGTGCTTATGTCCCATTACTTAGCACTCAATTCCCTGTTTTTCAATTCTAGAAAACCAGGATGATAAGGCTGTGTTCAGATGCGGCGTTTTAAGCCGCGTAACCGGCAGTGCCGCTTTTTTGCACTACTGCATGCTGACATCGCGCTTTTCCCGGTGCACCTTCCCTGAGGCCATGTTAACCTGTAGCCTATGGGGAAAGCGCGCCAAGAATTGCCATGTCAATTCTTTTTGCACAGGTGGTTTTGCAGTGAAAAAGCCCGCGCAAAAATACATGGCAAAACGCCGCGTCTGAACACCTTTCAACAAAAGCCATAGCTTTTGCTGGAAGGCGTTTACACGAGCGCTCTAAAAGCGCCGCATAAAATCAGGAATACAGGGCTATTACACCGCATCTGAACATAACCTTAAAGTAGCAAAAAGCATAATAAATAAGGAATATCATGTCATATTAGCCTATTCAACTGTGCTGCCAATCTGACTCTCTTTGTAGATCAGCTTTCATTCTGGAAATAGGGTTTGTCTGTTTCTACGAATTTACATATGCAAACTTACTATACATTGTGTGCCATCTGCTGAGGCCGACTGGCTTTTATTTAGAAGCCGCTCCTCTGACACATGGAGGACATCCATAAGGAGCAATGGAGCCAAAGAATAGCACCATGTAAATAAACATTCACAGCGGCCTCCTACGGCTACGTTCAGACGTAGCATAATGCAGGCATATTCCTGCTTTTACACGGCACTTTTGAGCACTCGCGTAAAAGCAGTGCTAAAGAAAACTCGTTACGCCATCCAGCAAAAGCTATGGCTTTTGCTAGAAGGTGTGAAGACATCGAGTTTTGCCGTATATTTTTGCGCTGGCGCTTTCACTGCAAAAGCGCCTGCGCAAAAAGAATTGACATGCTAATTTTTGCCATTTTTTTTCGACGCGCTTTCTCCATAGGCTATATGTTAACATGCCCTCAGGTAAAGTGCGGCGAGAATAGAGCGACGTCGGCATGCAGTAGCACTTTTTCGCAAAAAAGTGTCACTGGTGATTACGCGGCCAAAAGCGTCGTGTGTGAACGTAGCCTAAGGGCCTTTTCACATCTTGTTTTTGCTGTGTTTGGAACGCAATGCGTTTTTCACTGTGTTTTTACAAGAATTGCGGTAAAACACACGCATTTTTGCTCCTATAGACTTGTATTGTAAAAAAGGCTGCAAACGCAGTAAAAACACATTGGAAAACGCAGTTGCGTTTGAATGCATGCGTTTTTACTCAGCGCATAGGAAACGTTCCTGTACGCTGGGTCTTTCAATGTGTTTTTACCGCGTTTGCATGCTTTTTTACAATACAAGTCTATAGGAGCAAAAACACATGGGTGTTATGCAAAACCGCATGGCACAGCTCAGATGTGCACTTCGCCTTACAAAAACTGATGTGAAAAACTGACTAAAAATTGAGCATGTGAATGTAGCCTTAAATACTGAGTAAAGATCCCTGAGCTCCCCTCATTCTGCAGTTTTTTCCCGTTTTGTACTGTGTCGATCCACTGCAGTAATAGGCTAGGGTCACACCAGAGTTATGGTGTGCGTTCAGGGGGGTTCCATGAAAAACTTAGAATTTGGCAGCATTAGCGCAGTGTTAATGGAAAGGTAACACTGCGTTAATGCTGTCAATTCATCCCTATGGATGACGGACCCCAGCACGCATTGCAAAAGCCAGCATCTAAGTGCTGGAGTTTGAAATCTCGCACTTTTCTAAGCACATCACACGATGCAGAAGCACGTGACAGGGTAAACAGAGCAGTGGCTTCTTTTCTGCTATGCTCTGAGGAAGAGGCAGGACAGTCGATCTCCTGCTGATTGACAGCTGGCTTCCTGCTACCTGATTGGGGGAGCCGACTGTCAATCAGCGTGACGTTGGCTCTGACAACCGATGATAGAGGGGAGAAGCCGCCCCCTCTGTCGACGTGACTGTTGTGCCCGTTCCGTGTCAGCGGTGAATGGTGGTGACCGACGCCGAGTAAAACAGGCAAGTAGGTGGCAGCTAGCTGCCAGTTAATGCTTAAGCACATTTTTTTTATTTTTGGCTAAATGCCAGATAACTCCTTTTAATAGGCTCTTAGGGTATGTTCTCACTGTCCGGAGGAGCTGCGTGTTGGATGCGCTCCTCCGGACCTGAGTGAAGCCGTGGGTGGCCGCAGGGAGACCGCAGCCGCCCTGTACTCACCATGTGCGGCGGTGCAGGGCGGCTTCTCCCTGCAGTCACCTGATGGGAGCCACTTCCGACTCCGCAGCATGAAATAAACATGGTGCGGAGGAGCGGACTCCCGGAAACCCGCACTGCAGCTCCAAACACGCTGCGGGTGGGTTACGCATAGTGAGGATGGGATTTCTTGAAATCCCATCCACTATGCTAGTACATTACTACGCAGCGTTTTGGACGCACCGGCAAGACGCTGTTCCAAAACGCTGCGTACACTGATCGTGTGCACGCACCCTTAAACATCCACTGACCAGCTTACATGTAGCCGGCCCATCTGAATTGGCCCTAAAAGCTCCTGGTGTATTCTAGATGCTAAATCCTCTCCATAGTGCCAGTCTGCACATAGCCTTAGGTTTCAGTATACATTAGAATCTTTGCATATTACTCTGCTGAGCAAAGAGATTGAAGGAGACATTAAAATACTGTACCAGGTAGCTGAGATGGCATATAGATAAAGGTCTGGCGTTGACAGCAGGCTATATTTCTTTAGCTAAATCTAACTGTGGTTTTGATGTGTGATCAGATTAATGTAACAGTCATAGCCAAGCAATAAACTCATTGTTAAATGACCAGTTTAACTTTCATACAAAGTTAATGCTAATTTAATGAGTGGTGGGAATGTGGGATAGAGATAAGCTGACTTTCTTCGTTCTTCTGGAATGTGCTCACATCCCCAGATATTCAAGCTAATGTCAGCAATCTATATGTTTCAGGAGAGAATATTAAGGACAATTTTTTAATTCTTGCTTTTGTTGCTCCTGGGAGCTCAGCTGTCATTCTCTCGTAATGTCCCTGAAGTCACCACAACGCCCAATTGTATCCTGGGAATTCTCATTCTCCCTTCCATCTGAAAGACATCACATTCCCACACACAACCCAAATACCCTAAGGCTGGGACTACATGGGTGACTTCATCACTGAGAAATTGCCTGTGGCCTCAATGACCCAAAACTAGGGTGGGTCAACACATAATCCATCACTATCATCATCAACCATTTCTCATTTCCCTCTCGCAGAAGAGACCTAGTAGAAATTGGAACAATTATGCACCTTATGTAAAAGTCTCTTGAATTGTCTAGGCATTAATAAAGCACAAAGCCCATACCGGCTAACTGGACACAAGATTTTATTGTGTGATTGGATGAAGATTAATTACTGCTCATTTGTACTTAGGCTTTTACAGCTGATGTCCATCATACTTTCTGAGTCTCGGTCAAGCCACGATCTATTGTGTTCTGCTCTGCTGTTTGTAATCTAAAGAGAACTGATATAAAAAGTCATGAAAATGTTGACTTAATTTTTTCACAAGGTTTTGTACATTGGATGCAAATTATCTGCATTTTCCTTAGATATCATCCATTGAAGGATGATAATAATACATGCAATGGATAATCAGAATCCATTGCACTCGCTATTTCAGCTTTCCTTCGAATGGCTGCTGACATTTTTGTATGCCTCAAAAAGAAGTATTTTTTGGACTCTACAATATACGTACAATAACCCACTAGTACAATGGCCAAGGTGTCTATTTTTAGGGTACTTTTTTTTTTAAGGTTCCTTGTTTTTTATACTGTCAACAGCTGCTCACTTTCCCCAGTCCCCCACGCTCGGTGCCTCGGGGTAATCCTCAACTCCGCCCTCTCCTACAAGCCACATATCAAAGCCCTTGCCACCTCCAAGTCAAAAATATTTCCCGGATCCATTTATTAACCTCGACACTGCAAAAACACTTGTCCATGCCCTCATCATCTCTCGCCTTGATTATTGTAACCTCCTGCTCACTGGCCTCCCCTCTAGCACTCTTGCACCACTCCAATCTATCCTAAACTCTGCTGCCCAACTAATCCACCTGTCTCCCCGCTATTCCCCATTCTCTCCTCTCTGCCAAGCCCTTCACTGTCTCCCCATTTCTCAGAGGTCCCAGTTTAAAACGCTAGCTATGACCTACAAAGCATTTCACAATCGGTCTCCTCCTTACATCAGTGACATGGTCTCCCAATACCTACCCTCACCCAAACTGCGCTCCACTCATGACCTCTGCTTCCCCCTTATCTCTTCTTCCCACAACCGCATAGCAGACTTCTCCCGTGCATCCGCTGTACTCTGGAACTCTCTGCCCCAACATATCAGACTCTTGCCTACTCTGGCAACCTTTACAAGAAACCTGAAGACTCACTTCTTCCGACAAGCCAATAAGCTGCTGTGATCCTCTGTCCACCAAACCACCCCACAACCATCACTACCCTCTCCTAATGTATCATCACCTGTCCCCTTGTAGATTGTGAGCCCTCATGGACAGCATATGGCTGCCATATGTTGTCCATGTACCTTGTACTTGTCTTTGTATACCCCTTCCACATTTAAAGCGCCATGGAATTAATGGCGCTATAATAAATAACAATAATACTGAATTATCAGATTTTACAGGAAAAAATAAATAATTTATGCACCAGTCTAAAATCTTTTGTTCTTCAGCCTTTAAAAAGGGTTTGGCTAAATGGTGTTATACAGTGCGCCATTTATAATTATTGCCAAGAACCAGATTTTTGTTACAAAGACTTAGAGTAAGCAAAGATTGCCAAATCCAATGCACAGCTTGGACTATGAAGCAGGGGCTTACATGGAAATCTTGGGGCACCATACTAGAATTTCTAATTGGGCGCCTCCCCAAAATAAATAAATAATAATAATAATCTTCTGGGTATATAATAATAGCATATAGCATATCTCACAACTTTGCAGCCCTTATAGAGTAATATAGCTTATTTTGAAACCCATAGATTCCGCATAAGGTGTATTGCCAACAAAAGTGTCCACAAACACACTATGATGCCCCCACAATGAATTCCTTTATAGTACTTTCTACATGCACAGTATGATGACACTTCTCTACCCCCCTTTAACTACCCCAGCAATTATTGGTGACTCCAACAGTAAGATACCCAACTATGACCCCCATACAGCACTCCATACAGTATAATGGATCTACATACAGTATTATGGCTCTACTATCCCTACAAATAGTATAATGGCCCAAACACAGCCCTCCACACAGTATGATGGACACCACACATTCTTTAACACTGTATAATTGCTTGCATATCATAAAATTGCTCTCAAATAGGCCTCCATAAGTATAAAGACTCCCTCAAAAGATTATAATGGCCACCACAAAGCCCTTCAAATATTATAATGGCCCACATAGTCCTCCATATAGTATAATGTACCCCATAGTCCTCCATGTAGTGTAATGCAACCCCATAGTTCTTTATATAGTAATGGGTCCTCCATAGTCCTTAATATAGTATAATGGGCCCTACATTGTGTGGAGACCCTGCGGATCCAGTCGCCACAGAGGTACTGCACCCCTGTTAGGGTGTAGTATCCCACTCTCAGGTAAGAGGGGCACAAACCGGTGCCGGGACATCCAGACCACACACTAGGAACCAGGGTAGTGAGGATGGGTGGAGAGGAAGTAGTTAGAGGGAGCACCTGGGAGAAGTGAAATTAGGAAGTATACACGTAGAGGAAGTGAGATACGTAAAAAAGGGTATAAATAGAGTGGGAAACATCTAGAAATGAGTAGAGATAGTTGAAAATCAGAGAGAAGAGTTGCTGCAGAGAGAAAAGGAGAGTGAAGCAGCTAGAGTCGAGTTGGAGGTAAGCTAGAGAAAGAAAGACTGTTACAGAAGGAAAAAAACTTGAGAGAAGTGTCCAGAGGACGTAACCAACTGGGAGCTCGTCCTGAGGCCACATCTGCTGAAAAGGTGGCAACCATAGGGCTAAGAGGAGATACTGCAGGTTAACCCTAAGAGAAGCCCACAGTCACTGGCTCAAAGCTCTGTGTGCGAGGCGCAAAGGCAGGAGGAAGAAGCAAGCGCAGTGCGAGACGGCAGGGAAAGGAAAGAGAAGGGGTACTAGTTACGTGTCATCCTCCTACCCCGGAGTAGCTGGATCCCTGCCTTCGAGAACCCAGTGCTCAGTGGGCTGTTGCACAGAAACTGTGAGTAAAAGACCTGAAACTGCACCCCGCTGTGTCTGTGAACTTTGACGCGTCGTGAGCACCAAAAACATAACTACCAATTTACTCAGGTACCTTTGCTACCCTGGGGGTCAGCCCTTCCATAGAGGGCTTAACAACACTGCTGCCTCCCTACCATCAGCCCCCAGAGGAACTGTCGTGCAGCGGCTGCCATCTATAGACGCAACCTGCGGGTGGCGTCATGTAAAAACAACAAGTATCCCCAAGTTCGGTCACCCCTGTCCAAATGAACCCTCCTCACCACATGACCTTCCCTAAGAGAGAGAGCCACCGCACCAAACTTTTAATGACACTGCCAGGGTCACGGAGCCGGTCTCGACCCCTGTAACTCCCATGAAGATGCCTCAAAGCCCGGTTCCAAGTATTCTAAGGCCCTAGAGGGGCGTGTCAATTGTCTTCTGTATAGTATAATGCTCCCCCATAGTCCTCTATGTATTATAATGCACCCCCATATTTCTCATGCATTATAATGCAGCCCCCATATTCACCCATATATTTTATTGCAGCCCCCATATTCCTCCATATAATATAATGAAGCCCCTATATTGCACTATATAATGTAATACAGCTTTCATAGTCCTCCATAATGCAATGCAGCCTCCATATAATGCATACAATATAATACAGCCTCCTTAGTCCTCAATACAGTATAAGCTGCCCCAATATCATTTAATACACCCTCATAGTCCTCTGCCACCATGTATTCACATATTGATTATATAAGTATTATTATTATTATTTATTTATATAGTGCCATTAGGTTCCATGGCGCTTTACATGAGGATGAGGAGACAAGAACAAGTACACTAAATCTAGGCGATCAGGACGTACAGGTACAGAGGGGCAGGGACCCTGTCCACGAGGGCTCACAGTCTATGAGGGGTGGGTTAGGATACAGTAGATGGTACTCACCTCTCCTCGGTTCCCTGGCAGCTCCAGTCTTAGTGCGAGAGGCGGTCCTGCACTCTGCACATCTCAGTATAGCAAGCAGCGTGCGGTAGTGACATCATCACGTCCTGCTGAGCCAAAATGTCAGAGTGTAGCACAGTGGGAGAATGATGAGAGAGGGAGCGCTCTGCTCCCTCTTTCATCATTGCTTTCAATTGTATTGGCATCTGCTTTGCCAATACAATGGACAGTGCGATGACGGTGGAGGGGCGTGCAGACAGGACAGGTGGTCGCAGGTGATGTTGGAGCCGGGCCTCTCTGCTTCACGGGCCCCCTACCGGCCGCGTAGCCTGCCACCATTGACGCCACTGCTACTAAGATATACAGTATCTGACAAATCTATGACTGAACCATGTTTTTTCTCTCTATTAGACAGCATTAGTACTTATAGGCCAATAAGCAAAACGTTTATATTCTGAGTCCCAATTCCAAGCCAGTAAATTACAATAGGACCATTCATTACATCAGTTTGGACAGATATTTTTGTAACTAAAATCTATTTGACAAAAAAAAAATCAATAAGTGTGAACAAAGACTTATGCTAGTTGTCCCTTTTCAAAAAATGTTTTATCACATCCTCAGTTAGTTTTAACAAATAAATTGAACTTTACGTATCTTCCCCCAACCAGCGCTGTGTCTCCAACACTGCCAAGGTCTTTGTTGTTTGGTTGCAGAGGTGACATTATGTCGACAACATTGTAGCCAATCACCGAGCACAGCGGCTTTGCCAATGTTTACAACAGATGTCAATCTCAGTGATTGGCTGCAGCGCTGTCAACGTATCCTCACAATTGCAGCGAAACAACAGAGATAAGGACAACAGCGGAGACACAGCAATGGACTTCACGTTCTTACCAATTGTGTACGCTGCCCTCCCACAGGGCTAAAGCTGACCATACACATCACATGGCGGTCAGATAAACGCTCATTGGCCATCAGATATCTCTCTGACCCCCATATAAATGCACGTTCGTCCTGGGTGAGCGTGCATGTATTCTGAATGAGGAAAGGAAGCAGCAGCTGCAAGAAATCTCTGGTGACATCTTATCTCCTCTGCAAACAAAAGAATGAGGCATTGAAAATCCAACTTCCCAATATGTTGATAGAAAAGAGCCAGGAGGTCCAAGGGCACCTTGGACACCAAAATCCGCACTGTGTCCTTACTTATTAATAAAGCTTTTTCCATTATAGGGGCATTCTCATTTAGACATTTATGATGTACATAGGACAGGCCATGTCTGATATCTATATAGGTGAAACCTCTGGGTCTGGCACAATTTTCCAGAACAATTGTGGTAATATTACATGTTCCAGAGCTGAGACGCACAGCTTTCAGATAATTATGGCATATTTGTGGACACCCCATGACCCCATAAATATCTTGACGGTAAAGTGAGGTTACACCTTACAACTATTCCTAATGCCTTTGCTTAACATGAACCATTAGAAGTAATAGACTGATGACAACCATAGAGAGAGCAATGGAACCAGAAATTAAAAATATTAATGTAGTATTACATGCCACCCTAGGCACCATCCAGTAGGAGTTGTATGTCAAATATTGGCCTTATTTGCTAAATATATATATATATTGGGTAATCACATGGCCACCATTTCCCTTACTGTACTCAGAATTCCTGCATTCTGCACCTTGTGATCGGCTGTCACCAAGTGTGGGCAGCAACTACATGAAACTGTATATTGTAAACCGCTAATATATTACGTTAAATGACTGCAAAGGTGAAGCTACATAATAGGATTTCCTAATATTCTGTGTTGGTGAAGAAAAAAAACTATTTCACAGTTTTTATCCTATGGCTAAAAAAAAAAACGGTCATATACTTATTTTTTAACATTTGCACTCTGGATATATGTATATATAAATATTTGTTATGTCTATATTCACACATATCCTAAGTGTCATTAAGTACTATGGTCTACAACATACATTTAATGCAGTGGTCCCTTTTGCAGGTGTGCCAACATTAGGCTTTTGTGCTGCTGTAATGCCCATCATATCCACTAGGGGCAGCAGACAGGGTGGATCTGACATTTGTTCCTAAATCCAATGCACCTCTGGTTGTCTTAACCCTTTTATATTACAAATCTTTTCAGACACATAATTCATAGCAAGTTTGACTCCAAATTTACCAAAGCTTTGTCCGTCAAATAATAACATTTAAATGGCAATTTTTCATTCTGCAAGTTTTATAATTTTATTACAATTTATCATTTCTAAAGAAACGTTACATTGATCCCATCTTCATCCTGAGTATCTGTACAACATCTACAGGTCATGGAAGTATTCTGCATTTTCTATTATAAATCTTGCTTTTGGACCTTTTTGGTAAATTACCATGCAATGTGGTTAAAAGAAATAATTGATGCTCAATTATCTCTAATGAAGAGCCCTAATTATTACACCGTTTTAACAGAAGTGAATTAATAAACTCCTCGATAATCCTAATTCTATGGGATTATAGTACTCTTTGCTCTTGCACAATAGAAGCTGTGCATTTCTTAGCAGAATGGATTACACACGCCTCACATGGTCCAGAGCAGGCGAGATGTACAATGTATGTACACATGTCATCATCAGGCGGGGAGGCACATACACACTGCGCCCAGATCCGTATCTCCACAAAGAGGAACCAGGCACATAGATCAATGGAACAGACCCCAGGAGGCTCATTAGCCAAAGCGAGGATACAAACAATATCATATCACTGTTGGTGTTTTCCTGAAAAACAATTGTTAACGTTGCAGCATGGCGTGGGTTAATACATTACGGCAATCATTTTTAGGGGGGTTATGATGAGGCATGCCATGCTGCCGCTGTGCATCCCTTTGCACATTATTTATTGCCATTTGGCACCATTCCCTGCTGCTGGGAGACTTGTTGACACAGCCATGTGCTCTAGTACTAGACAGCCTTACACACCCGGATGGTAGACAATGCTCTGCCCATCCACTAGCACTACAAAGAGATGTTATGATCAGGCTGTCATGGCAACAGAACACTAAGGACCTCCAAGTCTTTTTAGGGAGGGGGTCTTTCACTGCAAGATGCTGCAGAGCAATGGTGGCATAGAGAGGTCCCCGGTTTGGGGACAATACCTAGGATAGATTTAGGTGTGCGAGATGAATCAATGAATGAACAAGACAATGCTACCATAGTACCAGACAGGGGTGGACGAGGTAGTCTAAGCAGACTAGGGGAGTTTACCCCGAGAAACTTTATCAGCACAAAATATATAGAATTAAACATAGGGATTTACAACAAAGAACATAAATCTTCCTGTACAATGAAGGAGACGGGAAAGCGAGCAAGCCTCTCTAGTCTACATGCCATGCAGGGTTACTGTAAGCTCTTGGGCTCAGGTGCCAAATATTGTATGGCCACCATGTGACTTTAGGTCCAGCTATGATTTAGACAACAAGTGCATGAAGCAATTCATTTACTCACCGAGGATGGATATCATCAGCGCTAGTGACAATCCAAAGCGCCACAAGCAGCCTCCGCAAGCCATAGTATCACTTTGTAGTGTTCCAAAAAATCTGCCAAAATGCTGCAAGCAAAAGCAGTCTGGAGAGTGCAGCTGCACAAAGCAATCCGCCAGACGGTAGGTCTCAGTCACTCGTCACTGGGACAATCCAGGCACATTTGCACCATTTTGCACATGCATTAAAAAAAATTGTCAGCATCCCCTTTGCTCCTATAGACCATCCGCATGAGTGTGTGAGTGTGTGTGTGCACTGAACCAGCAGCTCCCAGGTCCCCCCCCCTTACCTCCTCCCTCTCACCACAGTTCTCTTGAGGCCCTTTCTGGGGAACAAAAGAGCCAGCTAGTGTTTTCAGCCAGTGGACTTTTTAAGCAAGTGATCCCCATGCTTTTGAACTTCGGGCGTGTGGATTTTAGGGAGATATCAAAAATCCCCCTTTTCTACCCAAACCTTGTCATGTCACCTCTGATACATCTCTCCTCTTTCTAGAAGTGCGCCAGGAGATGCCAAATGCATCAGTGTCCGCCTGTCATATACGCTTTATGGAAATTATTCCTACAGATATATTTATTAATGGAATTGAGGGAGAGGCGAGATTTCTCCCAAACCTCTGCATATAAGACAAAGAGATAGTACCTCTAGCGTGATGGATGTGCTCTGACAGGAGCTGGGTAGAGGATGGCATGGCTCCTACATAAAGGGATGGCTCATTACACTGGGAAAGAAAGTAGAGGAAAGGAGAGCAGAAAAAGTCACATGAGGAATGAAAAGACAAGTGCGAACCACAAAAGGCAGAAGAACTGATAACGCATTATAAGAAAAGAGCTCGAAAGTTTACAGAAACAGGCACAAGAAAGAAAAACATGAAACACCAAATCGTAGATGTCATACCCGGATTTTACACATATATACATTCTGCCAACAGTTCATTGACCGATGAGGAATATTTCACATACTGACACCATTGTATTACAATTTAGGTAGATGAACCTCATATGACGGGAGTGGTAACACTACAAGACAGTATGTGACCTGGCTCGATGTACCAATCTGCTCGGCGACAAAATGTATGCTGGAATGTAACAGTAATCTGCTTAATAGAAGAATAAAGTAATACATCAGGGTTAGAAATAACTGATCTAATGTAGCAGAATTTGTAATCCGGATTTAAAGAGGAGCACTGTTTAAATAGCAAATTGGTAATGCTTGACCCCATTAACGCCATAAACAAGGAACGAAATATCTGCAATAGATGAGAAAAAAATAGTCTGGCCACATAAGTAATGAATGAAGAAGGTGAGCACTGCAAAAATGCTTGTCAATAACTTAAAGGGGGGTCTCAAGTTCTTACATCGCTCTAATAAGATATCATGAAAATAATCAAGTTTGCAACTTTTCTCTATCTGCTGTCATTCTCCTGCAATAAGAGCTTTATCTTTCATAGTTTAAAGTTAAGCTCCCGTCACACACAACGACACCAGCAAAGTCGACAACGATAACGATCCTGTAGGGATAATTGGTGCGTCGTTACCTGGTCGCTGGGGAGCTGTCAAACAGGCAGATCTCCCCAGGGACCAGGGAGCCACCTCCACATCGCTGGTAACTATGATAAACAGCGGGTATCTAGGCCACGTGCACTGCCTAGATACCTGGTGTTTATCATAGTTACCAGCGTCCTCTCTGCTTACAGGCTGCGCTAAGCAGGGAGGACACTCGAAACTATGATAAACAGCGGGTATCTAGGCAGCGCGCGCTGCCTAGATACCCGGTGTTTATCATAGTTACCAGCATAACTGCTTAGCGCTGGTAATCATGATAAACACAGGGTGTCTAGGCAGTGCTCTGCCGAGATACCCGGTGTTTACCATGGTTACCAGCCTGTGAGATTGCTGATCATTGGTCTCTCGTTGACATGCAGCGATGCGTGCTGACCAGCGGGAGACCAACGACCTAAAAATGACCCAGAACACTTTGTAACGATCATTGATCTCACAGCAGGGGCCTGTCACACGCAGCGAGATCGTTAGTGAAATCGCTGTTACGTCACAAAACCTGTGACATTACAGTAATCTCGCTAACAATCTCGTTATGTGTGATGTGGGCTTAAGTTTTCATGGAGTTTGGCTACTAGTACCTACCCAGCCCCTGACCATGTGTGCAGTAGGTACATTCCAGGGACAGGGATTAATGCATAACATCCTAGCCACCTTTCTCCTGTAAATTGATTTCAATACAGCAGTTAGCTGCTCCCCCCTTCCTCTTCCCCCTCAGCTCCTGGTAAACTGCTGTTATGCTTGCAAAATCACCAGCCCTCAACATAGGCTGCTTTCAGAGCAGGTCTCCTAATGATGGCTTTCAGGTCTTTCCCCAGCTGTGTGATTGTTCAAATGCCATGTTATCTCTATATGTATGTACAGTAATAATAACAGTGTACACTCCAGAGAAAGCCACTGATAGCTGAAAGTTTTACAGCAGAAGTTGTGCTGAGCATTATAGTTCTACTAAGGCTGCTTTAACACAGCGTTATCTTGGTGTCCGAGGGGATCCGACTTTTTGCAGGACCCCTTGGACTGCAACGGCTCCAAATTGATGCCTGCAATCGGATGCCAAATAGGCATCCGATTCCGATATTTTGCAGGATCAGTTTGGATCCTCTCCCTCTCTCCTCCTCTCCTCGTTTCTCCTGTCACCTGGCTCCCCCTCCTCTCTCACTCCTTTCACCTCTTTCTCCCCTCCTCTCTCTGCTCCCTCTTTCTCCCCCTCTTTCTCCCTCTTTTTCCCTCTTTTCCAGACCTTAAGATATAAAAAAAATCTTTATTCTCACCCATCCACGAGTCCCCGGCGCTTCCAGCCTACTTCTTCTGATCCTTACAGGACCTGGCGTGATGTCACAGTCACATGACCGGTTAACACAGTAACCGGTCATGTGACTGTGACATCACGCCAGGTCCTATAAGCATTGAGCGCTGGAGGCATCGGTGGATTGTGGGACAGGTGAGAATAAAGTATTTTTAACCCTTTCTTTTCACTAAATTTCACTTCTGCAATGTATGAATATACATTGCAGAAAATGGCACAGAGCGATTTTAGTGTACTGAGCATGCTCAGTACACTAAAATCGGGTCTGAGGAACGATCAGCTGTTTCATCGGACCCATGCTCCATAGGCCCCCATGTTATTTGGCGTGGATCAGGTCAGATACAATTCGGTCCGATTTGATCTGCTGTGCCCAAAATCGCAGCAGTCTGCGATTTTGGGCACAGCAAAAAGATCGGATCCGACAGAAATCGAATAGCAATAAGGCCAAATCCGATCTGATCCATGCCCGTAGCATAACATGGGGGCTAAATCGGATCCGTGGCTGTCTGTTTTACAACAGACAGCCACGGATTGAACAAAAACGCAGGGTGAAAGCACCCTAATATTGCAGCTCTGCTACTTACCTGTCACGCTTGGACTAAGGGGATGTCCAGCTACTGTGCGTGACAGTGGCGCACGGACCAACGATGTCCGGTGCACAACAACGAAAAAAACAACAGACAGGGAAACACCAAAGGGAGCGGGGGAGAGGTGACCTCCTGCACTCACCTGCGGTAGCCCTGATCTCCCAACCATCCCTATATGAGTTCTTTCACCTCGTCGCCGAGCAGGAAACTTAAGTCCTCCACTGGCCCTGATGTTAACCCTCACTAGGGAAGGCTGGTGGGAGCACTAGTCCTATCCACTACCATAAAGAGACATGAGGGAAGGGGAAGACAGACAAAGAACAACAGGTCAGCTACTTCACGTCTGCTGACATATCATCAGACAGCAGACGGCTTGACAGCAAGGGGTTCTGTGGCACCCCTGCGGGGGAGGGATGTACACCTTGGCACATACAGCACCCAACACCTTCAACCCCAGACCTGGAGGGGGAGCCCAACTGGCTGTCCTTAAGCCAGATCCCCTATGAAGATCCAGGCCTGAGGGGAGGAGTCAGTTCCAGTCAGTCAGCCAGTTAGTACTGAAGTCAGTGAGTAGTCAGTTGTGAGGAAGTGAAGGAGCTGGTTGCTGGGACCAAGCCAGGCCCAGAACCAGGAAGCCTGACACAGCTGTGCAACGTCCTAGGGAGTCACTCAAGGAGGAGAGCCTGCCCCTGCAGAAAGCAGGAACAGAGGAGTCTGTAAGGAGACAGAATAGCACTGAGCTGCTCAACAGACAAGAATACTATAGTAATTACAACATTTTTCACTTACTATTATATTGTATACCCCGTGAACACATTTTTTCATGTTACACCCAAAAATGTGGGATTTTTTGTGATAAACCAAAACAAAGAACCAAGTGTTTGTGAAGTATAATGGCCCCTTTACACGCAGCTACAGGTAACAGGTTTTCCACAGGTAACTTACTGGCTGCAGTGAAATCATGGAGACATAGTTCCATTTGTACACAGCAACAAGATAGAACCATGTCTCCATGATTTCACTGCAGCCAGTAAGTTACCTGTGGAAAACCTGTTACCTGTAGCTGCGTGTAAAGGGGCCATAAAGGAAGTGATACATGGTTTTCTAAATAATTTAAAAATTTAAATCTGAAACTTTTGATGTGCATTTGCATTCAGCGTCCTGCGGAGGGGGACCGCAAGCTGAGCGCATACACCCCAAGTCCCTATGTTTAACATAGGAATGCGGGTGTATGCGCTCGGGTGTAGATAGCCGTGCGCATGCCGTGAGCACCCATTCACTGCCATGTATGATTTGTACGCATGCGGACGCATGCGCTCAAATCACACACTCCCGTTCACACCCTGAACGCGACATCTGCAATCTGCACCCGAGCGCATACACCCGCATCCCCATGTTAAACATAGGGACTTGTAGTGTATGCGCTCAGCTTTCAGTTCCCCTCAGCAGCATCCTGCGATAGTGTGAAGCCAGAAAAAGTCCATACTTTGTAGGACCACCTTTCATTGCAGCAAGTCTTTTGAGGTACGTTGCTAACAGCTTTGCACATCGAGATTCTAAAATGTTTTCCCATTCTTCTTTGCAAAATAGCTGTAGCTCAGTGATATTGGATGGAGGAGTCTGTGAACAGCAATGTTCATGTTTTGTCACATATTCTCAATGGGATTTAGGTCTGGACTGTAACTGGGACATTCACACACATTAATATACTTTGATCTAAACCATCCATTGTAGCTTAAGCAGTATGAAGAGCGTCATTGTCCTGTTGGAAGGTGAACCAACAACACAGTCTGAAGTCTTTACAGCCTCTAACAGGTTTTCCTCTAGGACTGTCTTGTATTTAGCTCCATCCATCTTCCTGTCAATTCAGACCAGCTTCCATGTTACTGCTGAAGAAAAGTTAATGTGGCACCCCTGTGGGGATTTTCACAGGACCCATCGGTGCAGGGAAGGATGTACACCTTGGCACACACAGCACACAACACCTTCGACCCCAGGTCTGAAGGGGGAGCTCTACTTGCTGCCTTAGGCAAGATCCCCTATAAAGATCCAGGACTGAGGGAGGAGTCAGTTCAGTTCAGAAGAGGAGGTCAGGCAATTGACAAGTACAGAAGAAGGTACTAGAAGGAGCTGGTTGCTTGGACCAAGCTAGGCCAGGAACCAGGAAAGACTGATCCGAGCTGTGCAACACCATAGAGAGAGGAACGGAGGCCAGTGGGAGACTTAGGAAGAACAGAAGAAGGGAACAAAGCTAGTTACCCTTAAAGTTAACCCGGACCAGGAGTTCGTACCTGCTATATCTCCAGTTGTAGCAGAGAAATCCCGGACAGACCAGGAGGATTTAGTCCCCCTGAGCTCAGGAGAAAGTAAAGGCTCGAGCTAGACTGTTTGAAGGATCAGGGCCCTAGAGAAGATAGGGATCCCAAGAGAAGGTCCTTCATTTCAGCTTTAGGAGCAGAACCTGAGGAGAAAGAGCGGCAGATCAAGCTTCAGGCAGATCTCACCCTAACCATCACACACACTGGCAGAGGAGGCCTCACAACTCTCTAAGGTGGACATCCCAAACTGCACCGGCCACCTGGTTACCCTCCTGGACCATACCTGCTACCAGACATCAGTAAAAAGGTACTGAAACAGAGACTATTGTGTGTGTGTGTGCCTGATTCACCGCCACCACCTGCAGCGCCTACACAGAACTGAAAACTACTACTCCTCTCATCCACCCCGCTGCCCTGAGGTAAAGCTCCGCCTGTGGGGAGCTGTACTATCACTGCTGCGTCACTGTCACCTCAGCACTGGTAACCACATTACCAGATACCACAGGTGGCGTCACGTGTAATCCTTGCATCATCACCCCTCATCAGCCATTGAGTGTCCAGGGCACGGAAACGGGACCCGATCAGCTGTGATCCCCCACCAAAGCCACTGTCCCGGTATCTGAGTAACCCCTCCCCTACCGACCCGATTCATTAACCCACAGCATGATGTTACCACAACCATGTTTGATGAAGACAATGGACTTCTTAATTGTGCAGTGTTAGTTTTACTTCACTTTGTATTCAGCCCAAAAAGTTCTCCTTTTCTCTTCTGACCAAAGTACTTTCTTCCACATGTTAGCGGTGTCCCCTACATGGTCTTTTGCTAACTGCAAACAGGACATGTTATGATTGCTTTCAAAAACGGCTTTCTTCTTGACACTCTTCCATAAAGACCAGAATTGTGTAGTAGAACTATATTATTGCTTTCCTCAACTCATTTAAGTATTTTCAGTTCTCCACAGACCACTACCATTATACAGTTTGTTATCTTAGACTTTTAGTTTCAATTCCCCAGGCCCATCTCTTCCTCCCTAGCCTGACTCTGGTTTACGTCACTTGTCCCATTTACTATAACATCTAAAACTTGTTTTTTTTTTTTTCTTTCTTTCCTTTTTTTTCATTTGCTTATGTATATATGTATGTGTCTTCAGAATCTGTGTCATAATCAGCCTGACGAAGGGCCCACAGTGTCCCGAAAGCTTATATGTTTACCATCTTTTTAGTTAGCCATTACAAGGTATCAACCACTGAGGACTCTCAGATTTCAATATATTTTTGTAGAACTAATAGTTATTCTGTTGACAGGTTCTCCCCACTGAGATGTGGCTCTCTAGCTCCTCCAGAATGACCATGGGCATCATGGCTGCTTCTCTAATTAGTGTTCTCCTTGCTTGGCATGTCAGTTTAGGTAAGCGAACATTTATTACTAGGTTTTCATTTGTGTCATACTTTTTTATTTCATGGATTGAACAGTGCTCCTTGAGATGTTCAGAGCTTGGGGTATTTTTTTTTTCTTTACGGTATATAATCTAAGCCTATCTTACACTTCTCCACAACTTTATCCCTGGTGTATTCCTTGGTTATCATGATCCTGCTTGATCTCTAATGTTCACAAAAAACCTCTAAGGCCTTCACAGAACAGCTGTAGTTATACTAAGAATAAATTAGATACTAGTGGACTCAAATCACTACCGTATATACTCGTGTATAAGCCGACCCGTGTATAAGCTGACCCCCCTACTTTTGCCTCCAAAACCTGGGAAAATCTATTGACTCGCGTATAAGCCGAGGGTGGACCCCAGCACAGGTATATAGCCCCCAGCAGTGGTATACAGGCCCCAGCAGTATGATATACAGCAGCCCCCAGTGGTATATACAGCAGCCCCAGTGGTATTGCAGCCCCTATATACAGCAGCCCCAGTGGTATTGCAGCCCCAGTGGTGTATACAGCAGCCCCTATATACAGCAGCCCCAGTGGTATTGCAGCCCCAGTGGTATTGCAGCCCCTATATACAGCAGCCCCAGTGGTATTGCAGCCCCAGTGGTATTGCAGCCCCTATATACAGCAGCCCCAGTGGTATTGCAGCCCCAGTGGTGTATACAGCAGCCCCTATATACAGCAGCCCCAGTGGTATTGCAGCCCCAGTGGTGTATACAGCAGCCCCTATATACAGCAGCCCCAGTGGTATTGCAGCCCCAGTGGTGTATACAGAAGCCCCTATATACAGCAGCCCCAGTGGTATTGCAGCCCCAGTGGTATTGCAGCCCCTATATACAGCAGCCCCAGTGGTATTGCAGCCCCTATATACAGCAGCCCCAGTGGTATTGCAGCCCCAGTGGTGTATACAGCCCCAGTGGCAGTATATTGCAGCCCCAGCGGTAGTATACAGCAGCCCCCATAATGCAGGGCCCCCCCAGCTTCGCTCCGGTCACCTGTAAAGGAAACTATACTTATCACAGTGCCGCTGTCTGTCCGCACCCGCTCGCAGCTGCCGACCGCGATCCTCCATCTTCATGCCTCTTCTTCCTGTTTCCTGTGCTCGTCGCAGGGAATGACGTCATTGCCCGCGACGAGCACAGAAACCGGAAGAAGACGCATGAAGATGGAGGATCGCATACGGCAGCTGCGAGCGGGTGCGAGCGGGCGCGGACAGCGGCACTGTGATAAGTTTAGTTTCCTTTACAGGTGACCGGAGCGAGGCTGGGGGGGCCCTGCATTACGGGGGCTGCTGTATACCGATGTATACATCGGTATACAGCACTGACTCGCGTATAAGCCGAGGGGGTACTTTTCAGCCCAATTTTTGGGCTGAAAAACTCGGCTTATACGCGAGTATATACGGTAGTTACCGTATTTTTAGCTTTATAAGACACACCTGATTATACGACGCACCCCAAATTTAGGGAAGGAAAAGAGAAAGAAAAATAGTTTTTAATGTTAAATGGGGTCCATCTTATAATGCCAGTGTCTATCTTACACTCAGTATATATTTCCTTCATCCTGGTACATGACCCCCCCATCCTAATATATATATATATGTATCTCCATCCTGGTACAAAGGACCCCCATGCTGAACATGGCCCCCTATGATGATAGCCCCCAGTAATGGTACATCCTAGATATGGCCCCCAGTAATGGTACATCCTGAATATGGCCCCAGTGATGGAACACATATCTCCCATCCTGGATATGGCCCCTACACTGGCGCACAGTTAAAAAATAATAAATGATTATAATCACCTCTCTCCATTGCTCCCTGCAGAACGCGTCATCCCTCTGTCCGTCTGCTTGTTTCGGGATCCAGTGAGTCATTTGAGCAGCGTGCAATGATGACGTCACTGTGTTGTGCCGCTCACATGACTGGATGCCGGTAAGACAGCAGGGATGGCATGTTTTGAAGCGAGCGATGGAGAGAGGTGAGTATGATCCTCCATCACTGGGAAAGTCACTGCTTTCCATGCAATGAAAGAGTTGGAGGCAGTGACTATCCAAACCAGAGAGCAAGGGGCTGCAGATGCAGCCGCTGAGCTGTGGGAACCGCTCATTAGGTTACTGTCATATGTGCGCTCCCCCTGCAGGTGATTGACAGGAGGATGCAGTGCATATTACATTACCCTAATGAGCGGGCCCATGTGACCACGGATGGCAGCTGCAGCCTGCTCCAACCTGCTCCAGCACCTGGACACCACTCCAAAGCCCCGCTTCCCCTGCAGCACATTATAATCGGATTATAAGACGCACCCTTCACTTTCTTCCAAAATTTCTTTCTAGGAGCAGTTACAAATTGCCTCTTCAAAGAAAGTGGAAGAAGTCCACTACCAATTGGCGGGTCTCTACTTCCAATAGGCGGGACTAGAGTTCAAGTCTTCTTCCTCTCTGAAGAGACAATTAGGATATTTAATTTCCCAGAGAAGCACTGCATTGCTTATAAGTGTCACGTCCCCATCTGGACCTGCTCCTGAGATTACTGCTCCAGCCACTAGGCACCACAATATCCCATCTATAAGTGGTGCTAGTGATAAGTTCTTGTCTGAACCTGCTCCTGTGGTTCCTGCTCTCCTGCCACTAGGCACCGCCGTATTTACCCGATGGATGACAATAGTGATAAAGATGCTACATCCCCGTCAGAGCTTGCTATTACTCCCGCTACTAGGTCCTGCCTATTTGTGGTTCTGATGATAAAAGCATTATGCCTTTGCCAGAGCCTCCTCTTGCAGCTTTTGCTCTTGACACCGGATATGGCCGTGTTCACGCTGTAAGTGTTGCTGGTGATAGGGGTGAAGTCCTTGCAGTTGATTCTTCAGAGCGCAGGCTTTGTTTGTCCTCTGGGGTCATGGGGCTGGGACTTGTTGTGCTTCCCTGTCTGACAGTGTTGTTATGTGGGCATTCAGGGTGGGGTCATTGGTTCCAGAGCTCCAGCCTATGGGGAGGTGCCACTTCTTTCATGTACCTTTTTGCCTGTTTTGCAAGCAGCCAGTAATATTCTTGGTTCCCCATAGTAGCTAGTGTTTGTATTCTATGATATTGGTTTGACCTTTGCCTGGTTTTTGGACTCTGCTAACTCCTGACGATTTTGCACCTCGTTGACCTCTCGGTTTTGATTTGGCTTCCTGATCTTGCTATTATCCATTTTTTTTACCCTTGCCTTTTCCCTGGCTTTTCCCTCTTTGGTGACTTATCTGCCTCTGTGCTGCTAGTTATCTGTAGGCAGTTACCTTCTGAGCTCTGCTGTAATGGGTTAAAAGGTCTCAGTGTTTCTTGGGGTGCTGCCTTACCACCATTTTAGCCAGTTGCATCAGACAGTCGTCACAATAATCCTCTTTACACTGGCAAGACAGGCATGTCACTCTCCACAAGGAGAAATGTTACTGACCCCCCACCCCCTGGGCCATGGGGCACTCAGAGCCAGGTTATGAGTTTTGCTAGGGGAGTCACAGGGGTCGAGACCCGACTTCTGTGACCCCAAGAGAGTCGGTTTTCCTTTTTACTGTACTGTCTGGTGGGGAATCAGGTTCTGGTGTTTTGTTGGAGGGGAATAAATTTTATAGGGGAAATGTTTGTGATGCCACCTACGGTTCTTGGTCAGCATAGACCGACGCTGCGGGTCAGACCTTCGGGGTTGTTGGAATGGCAGCTAGATGTCGTCGCTCTCCGTAGGTGGAGAATTACCCCGGGGCAGACATGATTAGTTGAAAGGGTGTGTAAGGACGTAATTACGCTGGGCTATGATGTCTCATGTGCTGAGGTAGTCGGCGGCTCCGCAGGCGAGGAATACCACAGTCTCACAGTGTTGGAATTCTGTACCCGGTTTACTCACTTCACCACCGGGCGCTTCTCTCTACCAAGTCCAGTCTGGCGTGTCCGCAAGGAATCGGGATAGCTCGCCGAGGACCCCCTCCTGTGCCTCTCCATTCTCTGGTCACTCTCTCAGCCCTACTTCTTCACCTCTCCTCACAGCGCCTCCTCCCGCAGTGCCCCGATCTAGCAGCCACGGGTCCTGTTGGGCGACTAGTACCTGTTCCCTGACCCTACTTCAGCTGCTTTCTCAGTGGATACATTGGATTGCGGCCACCACTCCTGGAGATTGCGTGGCCTCCGGTTCGGTCTTACAATGTCCGTGCCACGCTCAGGGCCGGTTCCCTGGTTCTTGACCACCCCTCTGTCCAACTATCTTAGTCCAGTGTCTTGGCACCCAGGTTGTCTTGCTCCACTTGTGCCCCTGGGGTTCTCTCTCTCCATTCGCCTGCACACTTTGCTTTAGCTTGCTCCTTGCTCACTTCTACTCGCTACTTACTACTAACTTCCAACTACTCAACTTCCCACTGCCTGTTCTTCCCTCGTCCTCTTTTGACTGTGCCCTCCCCCCGGGTTCGCCCATTGTCCCCTGTGTCCTAGGGTGTGTGGGTGTGTTTGGTGGGGGTCTAGGTTCACCATCCCATTTCCTTTTGGACTGAGACACCACACTCGGTCAATGAGTGTAGTACCCCTTTGTGGCAACCAGACCAGTGGGGTGCCACATTACCTCTTAGACCGGAGGCAATTGGTCACTCAAGATTTTATTTAGGGGTGAATACAAATGCATTTAACAATTTTCATATTTATGTTTTTAGAATATTTAGAAAACCATGTATCATGTCCTGTACTCTTCACAAATACATGTATAATGTGAAAAAATAGGGTACATTTCATGGGGTAGGAATACTTTTTAAAGGCACTGCAAACTGCGCTGCTTGGACATATACATGGATCTTTATCAAGAGCTATTAAACTTTCCTACATGGTGGCAAATATTACCACCAGAAGCAAAAGACCTTAATTTCTTTGTTCTTTCACATAGTCTGTTCTTGTTCAGTTATAATAAAAAAAAGGGTCAGTGACATTCACAAAATTCAGATGATTGGCTCCATATGTAGTTCTGTGCGCTCATGAGCATATCGGATAGGCAGAAGAGCTGACTTCTATTGCATGTGCTGTTCCAGTCAGTTATCTGTAGTACACATTATGATTTTTTGACAAGAACCGTCTGAGTAGTTTGTCCATGGAGATTATTCCTCTGTTGGTGTTCAGCATCCACAGGCAAAAAGTCTGGAACCAACCACAGCTGGGCCCCCCTCTCTTCAAGGGCCCCATACCAGCCACATGTTGTGCTGCTAGAGGAAAAAGTTTAAAAAGTTTAAAAAAAGCTCAAGATAAAAGCATAAAAAAGAAGACAGATGTCGCAAAAATGTCACGAAAGAAGTCCAGTCCAGTACAGTGGAGCCAGTAGCACCTTATACTGCCAAAGAAATGCCATAAAAGTAGATAAATGTTGAACACAATGAATAATAAATGTGTATAAAGAATCATGAATATCACCAGAGAGTCTATGGCTAGGGTCACATTTCCGTTTTGTTTGCAAAATCCTGATCCGGTTTTGAACTTTAAAAAAGCTCAAAACCGGACCAGGAAACGCTCCTCATAGGAGCCTATGCAAAACACCGGATGGCTTCACAAGCCATCCGGTGGCCGGATCCGGCACTGCTGCCTGCGTTTAAAATCATGCAGGCAGCAGTTTTCGCAGCGTTTGCCGGGACCGCACTGCGGTCACCGGATGGCTCAGGATGTGTAATCCTGAGCCATCTGGTAACTGCAGAGTTTGCGGATCCCGGCTATTGGCGGGATCCGCAACCTTAATAAAGAGTTAAATTGTTGATCTCAATGACTTTTTAAGGTCTGTAGGGGGGCTTAGACCCCCCTACAGACCGGCCGACCACTTATACAGTGTTCTTGTACAATTTCTCAATGGGCACGGGCTCTTCGGAGCAAAGTGCCCCCCCCCCCCCGTATCACTATACAGGGGTGCATACACCCCTGTATTACAATGATGCATTAATGATGTGTAGTCCAAAAAGGATTTGATCACTCGCAATGTAAGTTTATACTTACAGCATGTAAGTTGTAGGCAGAGTCCAGCGAAATCCATAGGCGGGGCTGTGTGCAGCAGCCTCCGCCCGCTTCATGTTGATGGCCGCCCCCTCTGGCCGTAATCCACTGTTGTGAGGGCGGATACGTCGTTAAAGGGGCGTGGCTAACTATGTGCCGCGGTTAGCCACGCCCCTTTAACGACGTATCCGCCCTCACAACAGTGGATTACGGCCAGAGGGGGCGGCCATCAACATGAAGCGGGCGGAGGCTGCTGCACACAGCCCCGCCTATGGATTTCGCTGGACTCTGCCTACAACTTACATGCTGTAAGTATAAACTTACATTGCGAGTGATCAAATCCTTTTTGGACTACACATCATTAATGCATCATTGTAATACAGGGGTGTATGCACCCCTGTATAGTGATACGGGGGGGGGGGCACTTTGCTCCGAAGAGCCCGTGCCCATTGAGAAATTGTACAAGAACACTGTATAAGTGGTCGGCCGGTCTGTAGGGGGTCTAAGCCCCCCTACAGACCTTAAAAAGTCATTGAGATCAACAATTTAACTCTTTATTAAGGTTGCGGATCCCGCCAATAGCCGGGATCCGCAAACTCTGCAGTTACCGGATGGCTCAGGATTACACATCCTGAGCCATCCGGTGACCGCAGTGCGGGATTCAGCACACATTTTTGAAAAAAATGTGTGTGCCCGCCATTGCGTTCACCGCATCCGGATCCGGATGCGGTGAATGCAATTTAGGTTTTCAATGTGACCCTACCCTATGATAACATATACACTCCCCAACATTGAAATCGCACCACCAAGAAGGAAAAATCATGGCAATAGAGAAATTACAAGATAAACATGTTACTGCAAGTTATAAAAAATGGAACGAAAACTTTGAAACTATCTTGATTCATTCAGTATCGAATATGACACCTGCAAAAATGCACCCACCTGGCTGCTTGCTATCAATGCATATCATTTACATGTCCTGTGATTTCCATAAGTGCATGGGTTTTCCTTCTTGGTGTTGCAAATCAAATGTTGAGGAACGTATAACGAAGGATGTACAGAAGCCACAGCAACTAAGAGGTTATTATAGCTTGAGCCTTGAATTCATATCAGTCCCCAGGATCACATCTGCATGAAGTTTGCATGCTCTTTTTGCTTGCGTATTTTCCTCCAGGCGGTGTGCTTTCCTCCAGCAGAAACAAACTTAGGCTACGTTCACACATAGTGTACTTACTGCGTCTGACTGCGTTTATGCAGCGCTTTTTAGCACTTGCGTAAATGCAGTGAAATGCAATTATGGAACTGCATTCCAGCAAAAGCTATGGCTTTTACTGAAATGCGTTCACACACCGCGTCTTAAAGCATATTTTTGCGCACGCGCTTTCACTGCAAAGCGCATGCGCAAAAAGAATTGACACGTCAATTCTTGGCGCCTTTTTGGTGCCCTTTTCCCAAAGGCCACATGATAAAATGAGCTCGGGAAAAGTGCGCCGAGAAAAGCGTTGCATGTGAACGCAGTCGCGCTTTCTTGCGCTGTACGTGCGCAAAAGAGCGCCACTGCAAAATTACGTGTGAATGTAGCCTTAGGTGATTGTTACTGCTTATAGTAGAGAAGATTCTCAAGGACTAAATATTACTTGTTACATGATACTTCACTACAGAATATGTTGATGCTAGTGATAATAATGCAAAAATAAACTGAAATCAAAGGTACCTTGCATAATATTCTAGCTACAGATCAGTGATTGAATAAACCACCATGGCAGTCTATGCAAAACCACAACCTAGGTCCACTGAAGTGTGATTGATGATAGCTCACAGATATCAGTCCAGATTTACCTATATTATGATTCTTATTTATTATTCTTATTTATTGTTATAGCTCCATTTATTCCATGGCACTTTACATGTGAAGAGGGGTATACCTCGACAAGTACAATAATTATGAACAATACAAAGCACACACAGGTACAGGAGGAGAGAGGACCGTGCCTGTTAGGAGTCACAGTCTACAAGGGATGGGTGAGGGTACAGTGGGTGAGGAGAGAGCACCGTGCTCACAAAGACTCATAGTCTACAAGGGATGGGTGAGGTTACAGTAGGTGAGGAGAGAGGTCTCTCCCTGCGAGAGCTCAAGGTCTACAAGGGACGGGTGAGGACACACTAGAGTTGGTCGTGCGGTAGTTTAGTGGATTGTTGCTCACTGCGGGTTGTAGGTTTGTTCCTTTTGAAGGTTTCCACGGTGGCCGAGAGTCTGATGTGTTGGGGTAGAGAATTCCAGAGTATGGGGGATGCACAGGAGAAAGCTTATATACGGTTGTGGAAAGAAGAGATAAGGGGCAGTAGAGAAGAAGACTCATAGACTCTCTCTGGTGATATTCAGAATTCTAATCACATGCGTGAGTGGCTATGCTGAACATGCTTATTAAAAGAGTAAAAGTATAGTTTATGTCAAAAAACATAAATTGTCCTCCTCTTTTAAAGATGACCTGTCACCAGGTTAAAAGTGGCCAGTTTTTGCTCCTGTTTTATTCCCAGGGTTTCCTTGAGTTTTTCTTTATTTAGTGGTTCATTTTTGGTCTCGTGGACAGCCAAGATCACAAATAAGGCTGTTCTGGAAAGTGTCAATCCACAGACGCCCTTGGTAGGAAAAGTCATAAAGCAGAAACTATCTTACTTCAGCCATGTGACGAGAGCAAATTCCCTCGAGAAGGACATGATGCTTGCTATGGTCAGTGGCAGTAGAGGTCGTAGAAGACCAAAGACCCGTTGGCTGGACACTATCATGGCAGACACGGGAATAAACATCAGTGAACTGACAAACAGAGATGTATGAAGTAAAATGTTTCACATGGTATCCAAATGTCAGACACGACTGAATGGATGAAGTTGGAATTATGGTCTTTGCCAAGGGTCGTAGCTTCTAGTATTTTCTGGGTGGCGTGTCATTACATTGCTCAGCATCAGTACCAACTGAACACCACCCAATCAGTAAAGGTCCATAAAAGTTTGCAATATAGATAATGTCCACTGTAGACCTGTGACAGGTCATCTTCAAGTGACCGCCTGCTCCTCATACCCTTTGCCTTTGCTCAGGAAGGCTTGTTCCAGTTTAATGCACAGGTTGTCATCCTGATTCCATGTTTTTCCATTCATGTTGTTGTGGCGCCCCTGCGGATCCAGTCACCACAGAGATGCTGCACCCCTGTTAGGGTGTAGTGTGGCACACCACTGGTCAGTGCGCCAAAGTAGGGGTACTGCACTCACAAATGAGTGTGCAGTTATTCCTGTCACAGGGGAGAGTAAGATTTGCAAGTGGATCCCACCCCAGCACCTCCCACACTTAACCACGGGTAGACGGGTAGTCCCATTCCCATTGGGCGGAGTTAGGGGAGGAGGGAAGTCCATATCGGAGCACCCATACTCTGGGGGAACCCTGGTCCATCTAATGCAGTACTGGCTCCGAGGATATGGTGCAGGGTGTTCAGCCCCTGAGCCATCCACACCGGTTGTCACTGGTCAGTTCATCAACCCTGACACCCTGTCTAGAAAGTGCAGCCTCGCCAGGATCGCCCACCAAAGGTCAAGCCCCTTCAGAGAGAAAGAGAGAGGGAGAAGAAGGGATCTCACAGCACCCCAACGGGTCTGGAATACAAGAGGGCTGTGCCGGAGCAGGTTTTAGCAGCAGGACACGGGATTGACAAGAGAAAGTATACTATGGGATCCGCTGAATGATCTTGCAACCCTCTGTGACTTCCCGACCAGCTACCTGATTATAGACTGTTGTGCTGTAACCTGGACTGCCATCTGAACTGATTAACAGAGTAAATTACCCGTGTAGAGTGACTAAACCTCCGTGTGTCTGTTCATCTGCTGCACTGCTCCACAGATCATCTCCACATTCTGCACCACCATTTCACGTGCATCTCTGCCCCGGGGACCCAGCTCCACCTGCAGGGAGCTGTTCCATCCAAGCTGCAGTACCATCTCCCCCAGAGGTCTGAAGCAACGCTGGTGCCCATTACCAGAATCTGCAGGTGGCGTCACGACAAACTTTTACTCTCTTTACTACCATTACCTAACTCCTTTACCAGTTGACCACCAGGGTCACCAGTGACATCCCAACCACAGCAGGGCCCAGTAAACCCAAATCCCCATAGGCCCCTGAGCAGTAGTATCCCACTCATGGGTAAGAGGGGCACAGACCAGTGCCAGGACACCCAGATCACACTGGAACCATTAAAGTGGGGTTAGGTGGTGAAGGAAGAACTTAGAGAGAATGCTTGGGAGGAATGAGGCCTGGAAGAACACACATAGATGGCATGGGACACGTGGCAAAGGGTATAAAAAGAGTGGGAAAGCTCTAGAACGGAGGAGAGACAGTTGTACAGCAGAAGGAGAAACAGCTGAACAGCAGAAAGGAGAGTCAAGCAGCTAGAGTCGAATTGGAGGGAAGCCAGAGCAAGAAAGCCTGCCACGAAAAGAAAGAACTTAAGTGTCCAGAGGCCAGACAGCGGAGCAGTAACAACACCTAAGTGGTTCAGAGGAAGGGTGAGAGTCCCAGAGGCACGGACAGTGATCATTCCACCCGTGAGACACATATACATTGTCAAGCGCAAGACAGTGGAGGGACTAGGCCGAAAAACAGGGGCGCCGGGGACCCCAAGACTAGGGGAGAATCCAGACCAAGCTCAACTAGCAACCCGGAGACTGTGTGACACTTTCACGGTCACACGATCGACAACCGCGCACATCTGCTGAAAAGGTGGCAACCATAGGGCTAAGGGGAGACACTGCAGGGTAACCCCTAAGAAAAGCCCACAGTTACTGGCTCAGAGCTCTGTGTGGCGAGGTTCAAGGCAGGATGGGCAAGGCAAGCGCAGTGTAAACAGGCTTAGAAAGGCCAGAGAAGGGGTAAGGGTTATGTGTCATCCTCCTTCCCGGGAGTAGCTGGATCCCTGCCTCCAAGAACCCAGTGCTCAGTGGGCTCTTGCACAAAGGCTGTGAGTAAAAGAACTGAAGATTGCAACTCTCTGTGTCTGTGAACTTTCTTACACGCCCAAAAGAACCAGAAACACAACTACCAACTCACTCAGGTACCTTCAGCTACCTTAAGGGTCAGCCCTACTCATAGAGGGCTTAAGAATATCGGCCCCTAGGAGAACTATCGTGCAGCGGCATCCATCTATAGCTCTAACCTGCGGCTGGCGTCAAGTGAAATTAACAAGTATCCCCAGGTCCAGTTATCTCTTCCAGAATGAACCCTCCACGCCAAATGCCCTTCCCTAAGAGAGTGAGTCACTCACACCGAACTTTTAATGACACCGCCAGGGTCACGGAGCTGGGTCTCGGTCCATGTGATCCCCGTTATGAAGCCTCAAAACAGCCCTTTTCCGAATATCCTAAGGTCCTGGAGGGGCGTGTCACTGTATGTTGTACTCATTTTGTGGTCAGATTGTGGATGAACTTCATACAACACTTGTGAATATTGACCAATGATCATGGTGCCTACTATTACTGGCAGATCACTTTATAAGACAGCAATCTTAATAATCAGTATTTAAGATATGAGAGCCAACAGAGGGTTCAAATGAAATTATTAGTAAACTTGAAATACAGAAAGGTTGCTACAAATTATTCTTAGACTAAAACACTTTTCTAGGAAATTACCAGGAAATATAAGAACACTTTACTCGCTGAAGAACTGTTCTCTCCATTGGTACAAAGTGAAGTAGAGGTTTAGTTCAATATCTGCAATACACACGTAGACATGTCTATAAAGCTTTTCAGACTTACCACTAGTAGATAAGCTACCTATCTCTTCACTCACTGAGTTAGGCCCCTTTCACATCAGCGTTTTTTGAAATTCACGGCAGATGCGGTGAAAAAAACGCAACTGCCGCGTTTAACGCATACCGGCTGCACTTGTGGCGCGGTTGCGGTAAACGCCATACTATGTATAGGCAGACTTGCGGTAGGTGCGGCAAGTGCGGTTTTGGCACTTGCGGCAGGTGCGGCCGCGAAAAAAAATACTATCAGCCGCGGTTTTTTTCGCGGCCGCACCTGCCGCAAGTGCCAAAACCGCACTTGCCGCACCTGCCGCAAGTCTGCCTATACATAGTATGGCGTTTACCGCAACCGCGCCGCAAGTGCAGCCGGTATGCGGTAATCGCGGCAGATGCGGTTTTTTCACAGCATCTGCCGCGATTTGAAAAAACGCTGATGTGAAAGGGCCCTAAGATACTCAATTTAAAAAGAAAATTAACTCCTTACTGTCCATTTACATGACTGCTCACCCCACCACCAATTGGGTTAATGCTTGTTGTGCTAAAGCTTTCCAGGGAAAACCAAAGGAGATCAGTTCCCATAGAAATTAATCAGTGGTAAATAATACAAAGGGCATTAACTCCTTCCCTGACAGGGGCGATAGGACGACACGGATTAACTGAAAAGAGCCAGTTGATTTCCCTCGTACAGTTCAAGATATCAAATAACTGGTAGAGAATGCAAATCAACCTTGTTAGTGTATAGTCCCTGATAAGATGCTTCCTTCTTCCATATGTTCACATGTACCCTCACCCCTCTTCTATTTGTGGCCACACACCTTAATGTAAGGAACAGAGACCCCTGGAGGACCTGGCCTGGGATGCAATGAAATATTCATTAGTGAGATATGGATTGTGGGTTGTAGTTAGGTATTGCTGCCGCTAGCATCGACTGTCAGCTTGATGTTCATTGTGCAAGGAGAGATGTAGTCTCTGGATGCAGGCGGACATCCGTCATCTTACTGAAATGACTGTTGCTTCATTTTGTTAACCTTATTTATGTGACATGTCTTCGTCCTGCTCTATTTACTACTGACAAAAAATGCACTGAGATTATTACTGCCACAATCATATGTACTACTGTTGGTACCTCTAATTGATGATTGTAGGGTTTCTAAATTGTTAATTCTTGTGCAAATTTTCTTCACTCTATATGTTGATGTATATTAAATTACACTCCAATTACTCTAAAAGTTTCTGCTATTTAGCTTTATGTGGAAATGCTTTGTAAGATACTATAATAAAATAGTGGGATTTATGGAATACCATAGTATGCCTTGTCACCAACCACAGCAAAGCTACACTGTGTGCAGAATTATTAGCAAGTTGTATTTTAGAGGATTATTTTTATTATTGATCAACAACTATGTTCTCAATCAACTCAAAAGACTCAAATATCAAAGCTTAACCCTTCCAGACCCTTGGCCCACCCCCTGGGCCATGGAATGATCGGGCTCCTGCAGGTCGAGTGAGGGTGTCACTGACCTGTCACTCGGCCTGCAGGTACCATGGGGACGTTGTACAACACCCCAGGGGGGGTCGATTTGCCCCCACCCCCACCCCCCCGGCTACAGGCGCGGTGATTAACACTCAAAAGTGAAAGTGAAAATCACCGCGCCTGTAATGCTTCCCTGTCTGCCGCTGCTATCCCTACCCTCCAATCTTCTCCCCTGTCATCCTCTAACTGTCCCCCTGCCCCCCCACCTCTCTTTCCTGCCCTCTCTTCATCTTTCTTACCCCCCCCCCCCCCGCTTCCTTTTCCTGCCGCCTGCTTCCTGTCCCTGCCGCCCGCTTCCTCTTCCTGCCGCCCGCCTCCTCCTGCCTGCTCCCGCTTCCTCCTGCCTGCCCCCGCTTCCTCCTAAGTGCCTCCTACTTCTCCTGTCACCCCCCCTCTTCCCCCTTCCTGCCCCCCCCTATCACCGGAGCGGCGATCACCTCTCCCACTCACCCCTCCGGCGGCCGCTCTGTCTCCACTGCGTCCCGCTCCTCCTCCTCCTCTTCACCGCCTCCGGATCTGACAGCTCTGTGCTGGAGCTGCCAGATCACTTTCTACAGCTAGATCCTGAGGATCTAGCTGCAGGAAGTGATCTGACAGCTCCAGCACAGTGATCCACAGTGACCATTATGTGATCACTGTGAATCACTGTGCTGGATCTGTCGGATCACTTTCTACAGCTGGATCCTGAGGATCTAGCTGCAGGAAGTGATCTGACAGCTCCAGCACAGTGATCCACAGTGACCATTATGTGATCACTGTGGATCAATGTGCTGGATCTGTCAGATCACTTTCTACAGCTGGATCCTGAGGATCTAGCTGCAGGAAATGATCTGACAGCTCCAGCACAGTGATCCACAGTGACCATTATGTGATCACTGTGCTGGAGCTGTCAGATCACTTTCTGCAGCTGGATCCTGGGGATCGAGCTGCAGAAAGCAATCTGACAGCCCAGGCGCAGTGATGCACATAGTGGGTCACTGCGCCCGGGGGTGTCATATCACTTTCTGCAGCTCGATCACCATGCTGGCGGATTGGGCTCCAGAGTAGCGATCTGAAAGCAAAGGCGATCGAGCGGCGTGGGACCTTCGTTGTGGACTACGTCGGAGACAATCGAACGTCGTGGGACCTTCATTATGGACTACGTCGGAGCGATCAGGCGTCGTGGGACCTTCGTTGTGGACTACGTCGGATCTTTTTATAATAAAGATGGAGTCCGAATTGTGTCTGTGTTTTTTTTTTCAAATAAAAAGATTTTTCTCTGTGTGTATTTATTGACTATTTACCGTACTAGAGATTCCTAATGGCGGGTCTAACATTGGCCCTATATTATGAATCTCTGGCTTAGTGCCAGCTGCCAATAAAAAGCTGGCATTAACCCCTTTATTACCCAGTTAGCCACTGGCACCAGGGCAACTGGAAGAGCGTGGGTACAGCGCCAGAAAATGGTGCTTCAATGAATGCGCCATTTTCTGGGGTGGCTGCGGGCTGAAATTCGCACCAGGGGGGGCCCAGAACGCTTGGGCCTCTCTATGCTGAGGATTCCATCCCCCAGCTGCCTAGTTGTACCTGGCTGGACCAAAAATATGGCGGAGTCCCACGTAATTTTTTTTCTACAATTAGTTCTAGAAATTAAAAAATAAAAAGGGCTTTGCTGTATTTTTGGTTCCAGCCAGGTATGACAAGGCAGCTGGTGGCTGGTGGCAGTCCGTAGCTGCCAAGTTGTACCTGGCTGGACCAAAAATATGGCAGAGCCCTATGTCATTTTTTTTCTAGAAATAATTCTAGAAATAAAAAAAAAATAGGCTTCGCTGTATTTTTGGTTCCAGCCAGGTACAATGAGGCAGCTGGGGGCTGGTGGCAGTCCGTAGCTGCCAAGTTGTACCTGGCTGGACCAAAAATATGGCAGAGCCCCATGTCATTTTTTTTTTTTAAACTCTACAAATAAAATGACATGGAGCTTTGCCGTATTTTTGGTTGCCAGCCAGGTACAACTTGGCAGCTAGGGGGCTGGAATCCTCAGCATGGAGAGACCCAAATGTATTGGGTCCCCTATGCTGCAAATTGTAACTACTAGACTAGTATGTTTTTTCACAAAAAGTTTCTTTATTCATTTATACGTCTCAATTTGTGAAGCACATGGGGGTTCAAAGTGCTCACTGTGCATCTAGATATGTTCCCTGGGGGGTCTAGTTTCCAAAATGGGGTCACTTGTGGGGGATCTCAAATGTTTAGGCACACAGGAGCTCTCCAAATGCGACATGGTGTCTGCTAACAATTTGAGCTGATTTTCCATTCAAATTGTTAGCGGACACCATGTCGCGTTTGGTGAGCCCCTGTGTGCCTAAACTTTGGAGCTCCCCCACAAGTGACCCCATTTTGGAAACTAGACCCCCCAAGGAACCTATCTAGATGCATAGTGAGCACTTTGAATCCCCAGGTGCTTCACAAACTGATCCGTAATAAGGTAAAAATACTTTTTTTTCACACAAATTTTCTTTTTTAATTTGTACGGATCAATTTGTGAAGCACCTGGGGGTTCAAAGGGCTCACTATGCATCTAGATATGTTCCCTGGGGGGTCTAGTTTCCAAAATGGGGTCACTTGTGGGGGAGCCCCAATGTTTAGGCACACAGGAGCTCTCCAAATGCGACATGGTGTCCGCTAACAATTTGAGCTGATTTTCCATTCAAATTGTTAGCGGACACCATGTCGCGTTTGGTGAGCCCCTGTGTGCCTAAACTTTGGAGCTCCCCCACAAGTGACCCCATTTTGGAAACTAGACCCCCCAGGGAACTTATCTAGATGGGTGGTGAGCATATTGAACCCCCACATGCTTTACAAATTGATCTGTGAATATGGAAAAAGTACTTATTTTTCACAAAAATGTTCTTTTAGCCTCAATTCTTTCATTTTCACATGGGCAACAGGATAAAATTCATCCTAAAATTTGTTGGGCAATTTCTCCTGAGTACACCGATACCGCATATGTGGTCATAAACCACTGTTTTGACGCGCGGCAGGGCTCAGAAGTGAAGGAGCGCCATTTCACTTTTTGAATGGAAAATTAGCTCCAAAAGTCAAATTGCTCTCTTTCCCTTCAGAGCCCTGCCGTGCGCCCAAACGGTGGTTTATGATCACATATGTGGTATCGATATACTCAGGAGAAATTGCCCAACAAATTTTAGGATCCATTTTATCTTGTTGCCCATGTGAAAATGAAAAAATTGAGGATACAAGAACATTTTTGTTAGAAAAATTAAAATATCCATTTTTTTGTTTCCAATTTGCTTAGTTCCTGTGAAGCACCTGAAGGGTTAATAATCTTCTTGAATGTAGTTTTGAGTAGCTTGAGGGGTGCAGTTTTTGGAATGGTGTCACTTTTGGGTGTTTTCTGTCATGTAAACCCCTCAAAGGGACTTCAAATGGGATGTGGTCACTAAAAAAATGGTTTTGTAAATTTTGGTGGAAAAATGAAAAATTGCTCATGAACTTTGAACCCTTATAACTTCCTAACAAAATTTTTTTTTTTTTTCCAAAATTGTGCTGATGTAAAGTAGACATGTGGGAAATATTATTTCATAACTATTTTGTGTCACATAACTCTCTGGTTTACCAGAAGAAAAATTCAAAATTTGAAAATTGCAAAATTTTGAAAATTTTTGCCATATTTTTGATTTTTTCACAAATAAACGCAAAAATTATCGACCTAAATTTAATACTAACATGAAGCCCAATATGTCACGAAAAAACAATCTCAGAATCGCTAGGATCCTTGAAGCGTTCCCGAGTTATAACCTCATAAAGGGACACTGGTCAGAATTGCAAAAAATGGCAAGGTCATGAAGGGGTTAATATTTTTGGACGGTGGAGTGGGTTTTTTCACCCCTTTGAAACAAATATCTTACTTCTCCCTGAGTTGCTCCTTTGGAACATTTTGATGCACCCTTTAAAAGTATTAGTGCCCTTACCAAAAGGTTATTGCTCTGGTTTTTGTCTCCTCCCATGAAAAATAAAGCTTATACAGTTGTGCTCAAAAGTTTACATACCCCAGCAGATCTTTTGCTTTCTTGGCCTTTTTTTCAGAGAATATGAATGATAACACAAAAACGGTTTTCCCATTGGGTGAAGACGTTTATTTTCAAACTGCTGTGTTTTCTCTTTTTAAATCATAATGACAACCAAAAACATTTAAATGACCCAGATTAAAAGTTCATATACCCAGGTAATTTTGGCCTGATAACATGCACAGAAGTTGACACAAATGAGTTTGAATGGCTAAGGTCCCTTTCACATCAGCGGTAATCGCTGATCGCGGCAGTTGTGGTGAAAAAACGCAACTGTCGCGATTACCGCATAACGGCCGCACTTGCAGTTCACTTGCGGCAAGTCCCATTCAATGTCTATGGGGCTTGCGGTAAGTGTGCGGCAGGTGTGGCAAGTGCGGTTTCGGCACTTGCGGCAGATGAGGCCGCGAAAAAAAACGCGGCTGACTGCGTTTTTTTTCGCGGCCGCATCTGCAGCAAGTGCCGAAACCGCAACTATACCGCACTTGCCGCACCTTCCGCAAGCCCCATAGACATAGCATGGGGCTTGCCACAAGTGAACCACAGGTGCGGCCGTTATGAGGTAATCGTGACAGTTGCGGTTAATACACCTCTACTGCCGCGATCAGCGATAACCGCTGATGTGAAAGGGGCCTAATAAAGGTAATATCCTCACCTGTGACCTGTTTTCTTGTAATCAATGTGTGTGCATAAAAGCTGAGTGAGTTTCTGGGATCCAGACAAACTCTTGCAACTTTAATCCAGCGACTGACATTTCTGGATTGTGAGTCATGGAGAAAGCAAATGAGTTGTCGATGGATCTGCGAGAAAAGATAGTTGAACTGTATAAAACAGGAAATGGATACAAAAAGATATCCAAGGAATTGATAATGCCAGTCAGCAGTGTTCAAACTGTGATTAACAAATGGAAAATCAGAGGCTCTACAAAAAATCAAACCACTATCAGGTAGACCAACAAAAATTTCGGCCACAACTGCCAGGAAAATAGTTTGGAATGCAAACAAAAACCTACAAATAACATCAGCTGAAACACAGGACTCACTGAAAACTAGCGGTGTGGCTGTTTCAAGATGCACAATAAGGAGGCACTTGAAGAAAAATAGACTGCATGGTCGAGTTGCCAGAAGAAAGCCATTACTGCACAAATGCCACAAAGTATCTTGCCTACAATACGCCAAACAGCACAGAGACAAGCCTTCAAACTTCTGTAACAAGTGTGGTGATGTGGCCCCTAGCCGGGTGCATCACATGGGTTATCAGTGCACGTCTCTGTTCACATGGGCCGGTTTTCCTGATTGTGTGTGCTGTGTGAAATCTGTCCGGTGTACAGGGGGTTAACAGCTGAAGGGTTTTCATGCGCTGAGTGAACAGCTGAGTGTGAGTGCTGAAGATCTGGGTTAATTCATGAGCCTAATGAGCAGATGTGTCTGAACCTGGGTATGAGTGCTTTGCTGGGCTAAACATGAATGGTGCACAGGGGTTAATCACATCTCAGGTCTCAGGTGAGATGTGCTGATTGACTCACTGTGTTGCAGCTGTGGGTGAGGCAGCCTGGATAAGAACCTGCCATGTGTCTGAGTGAAGAGAGGACGATGGGAGTCAGAAGTCCAGACCACTGCCATGTGAGGACGTGCTTGAAGTGATCCGTCCCAGTGGGGGAAGTGAAGGGAGCCTGCCAGCTCCATGCCGGAGCACCTGATGTGTGCATGCCAGCCAGTGATGAGGACCGAAGACGGCTCAAGGGCCAGGCGGTCATATGGACGGCGAGAGAGACCGAGGACGGCTCAAGGGCCAGGCAGTCATAAGTGTAGCCGACTTTGGGACTGACTGTGCTAGTCGTGATATGGTCCCGTTGACTATGTGATGGCTTATGTAAAAATGCCATGTGTGATGGCTTATGGAAAAGTGCCATGTGTGATGTATGATGCAGTGTGGGTTGAGACTCCCTAGGAGTAAGTTGAGGATCCCTACAGCAGGATGGGGAAAGATCCCTGTCAGGGTGATAGACGGTGATAGCCGTCTTTAGAACCAGACTGAGGTCTGCAAGGGTCGGTGGGTGACGCCTTGAAGTTCTGGGGAAACCGTAAGTCTAAAGTCCTGTATTATAATGTCATGTGATGTACTAATGTGCATATTATATGTGAAAATGTAAAGGGTGTTTTGTGTTACCAGTGGTTTATGGCGTTAAATAAACTACTGTGTGTTATGTTATCCGTTTAAAAATATAGTCGGCGCTGTCATTTTCCCCGTGCCAACGGATTCCCCTGGGGCGCTACCTCACACAAGGTAATTTGGAGTGATGAGACCAAAATCAAACTTTTGGTCACGACCATAAACGTAACATTTGGAGAGGTGTCAACAAGACCTATGATGAAAGGAACACCATTCCTACTGTAAAGCACGGAGGAGGATCGCTGATGATGTGGGGCTGTGTGAGCTACAAAGCCACAGGAAACTTGGTCAAAGTTGAAGGAAAGATGAATGCAGCATGTTTTCAGCAAATACTGAAGCAAATTAATACTCATGAGCTGGGAAGCTGCGCATGGGACGTACTTGGACATTTCAACATGACAACAATCAAATACACAAGGCAAGTTGATCTGTCATTGGCTACAGCAGAAGAAAGTGAAGGTTTTGGAGTGGCCATCTCAGTCTCCTGACCTCAATATCATTGAGCCGCTCTGGGGAGAACTCAAGAGCACAGTTCAAGCAAGAAAGTACAAAAATGTACAGGAACTGGAGGCTTTTTGCCAAGAAGAATGGACAGCTTTACCATCTGATAAATAACTAGTATCATCCACAACTACCACAAAAAAACTTCAATCTGTCATTGATATTAGAGGTGTCAGTACATGGTATTATGAACTGGGGTATGTGAACTTTTGATCATGGTCATTTGGATGTTTTTGGTTGTCATTATAATTTAATTAGAGAAAACACTTTGGAGTTTGACAATAAATGGCTTCAACCCAAACACTAACCATGAGTGGAAAAAAAAATTTTTGTGTTATCATTCATATTCTCTGAAAAAAGGCCAAAAAAATAAAAAAAAATCTGCCGGGGTATGTAAACTTCTGAGCACAATTGTACTCACCTGGGCTGGAATGATAGAATTTTGTAGTCTGAGGTCTACACGACAGATGGAATATAGTACCTGCTCTTTGTGCTACAATAGGATCCAAGCGTATCGGCATCATGATACAGTTGAATGTTAGTTCATAACCAGAGATCTTAATTTCCTGGCCAGAAGATAAGGCATATGCGTTCCAGCAGCTACTATATTTGGCAGTAGAGATGTCACTGATGTTTTCTTTTTATTTTCCTTTAAAATTTTACGCCACTAAGTATTTTATGGCCAGAGCAACTGTCTCTGTGGCCCCCTCCACTTGAGCTATGGCATTGGTGTTATCAGGGTCGGATTTAAGCCCCCGTCACACATAGCGAGATCGCCAGCGAGATCGCTGTTGCGCCACAGGTTTTGTGACGCAACAGCGACCTTGCCAGCGATCTCACTATGTTTGACATGTAGCAGCGACCGGGCCCCCACTGTGACATCGCCGATCGAGTCGGAATGGCCTGGACCATTTTTTGATCGTCAGGCTCCCGCTGGGCAGCATGCATCGGTGTGTTTGATGCCTTAACAACAACTTTGTTGGTGACTCAGAACTCAGCCACGTAGGTCTGAGTGGTCAGACTAGCTGCTGTGTGAGAGGGTCCCAACAACCACCGAGGTCGTTATACGGGTCGCCGTATCGTTGCTGCGTCGTTCAGTAGATCTGACTGTTTGATATCTCACCAGCGACCACATAGCGACGTTCCAGTGATCCTTACCAGGTCATATCGTTGTCGGGATCGCTGGAACATCACCAAGTGTGACGGGACCCTTACGCATTTCTTTGCCCTAGGCTAAAGCACATAATTCTGCACCCCCTAACACTCCCCCCCTTTTCCTCAATAATTGTTGTCATTTATTGTAAAACCAGTCCTGTCTGGAACATCAAGAATTTTGTGACGGAGCTCATGTGTTGATGCACATCAGCAATTTTCCTTCTGATAGACAAGCATGAAGAAATCTGAAGACGGAATATGCGGACCTGCAAATATGGAGGGATCCTGTTTGGAAAGAGAGGGCTCTGCCAGAACATGTGCAATCTGCCAGGCAAGGATGACCAAGCCAATCTAGGACTTACTGAGATAAAAGAATCTAGCAAGTGGAGGAAGACATACCAACATAGGAGGAAGCTGCCTAGATAGGGGGAAGATATGTTGAAATAATACGAGCGGCAAGGTGGCTCAGTGGTTAGCATTTCATCGCTTGGGCCCTGGGTTCAAATCCTACCAAGGAGTTTGTATGTTCTACCCATGTTTGAGTGGGTTTCCTCTGGGCACTCCGGTTTCCTCCCACATTTCAAAGACATGCTGATAGGATGTATGGCTTGTGAGCCCCAATGAGGACAGTGTTGCTGATGTATGTAAAGCGCTATGGAATTAATAGTGCTATATAAATAAATAAATATTATTATTAATTATTATTATTATATAATAATAATAATAATAATAATAATAATAATAATAATAATAATAATAATCATAATAAATGATGAGATGAGGGGGCTATGCCAAAATAGGGAGGGCACAACAATGATTGGAAAACCTGCCACACTGGGAGATACAGGAAACATGGCCAAGTCAGGAGATCTAGCCTATAGAAGGAGATTCTGCAGAGAGGAATGATATGTGGGACCTACTGACATTAGGGGAACAGGGGGCCTAAATGGGTGCATCTTGCTGACGTAAGAGGAACCTGCTGATTTATGGTGACCCTTGCCAATAGAGGAGCGACTGTATGGGGTCCTGCCAGAGACAAAGGGGAACATACTGATGTAAGGGATCATGTCACACAGGACATGCATTGATATAGGAACATGCCGTTATAGTGATGTAGTCATGTGTGTCTTCTCTTGGTAACTGATCTGTAAGTCAGAAACTTGGAGAAGGCAGGGATGTGACACTTGTGTCACACTGGCAATGTGGAAAACTGGTATGAGATTTTGGTTTTCTTTTTCTCCTCAGGACACAGCCAGCCCTACTGGTTCTTCTCTCCTGAGACAAGGTTTTTACTCTGTCTTGGCGCAACATTTTTCCTTTCCTTCCCTTAGGAATTGGATAGGTAATGGAATTCTCTGTTGACTGGAATGTTTTCATCTCACCAGGTCGCAGGACCCTCTAGGAGCCACTGGATGAACATCCACGCATCTTCTCCCCTACACTCTATTTCACTTCCAAGATGGCTATGCACACACTTCCTGTCAAGCACAACCTCTTAGGCCCTTTCACTCAGCGTTTTTTAAATCGGCAGTCGGTGAAAAAAACGACTGCCACGATTACGCATACCGCTGCACTTGCGCACGGTTGCGGCACGGTTGCGTAAACGCCATACATGTTAGCGGACTTACGGAGTGCGCAAGTGCGGTTTTGCACTTGCGGCAGGTGCGCCGCGAAAAACCGCGCTGACAGCATTTTTTCGCTGACGCACCTCCCAAGTGCCAAAACCGCACTTGCGCACCTGCCAAGTCCTCATAATGTATGGCGTTACCGCAATCGCACGCAACTTGCAAGTCAGCCGTAGCGTAATCGCAGCAGATGCGTTTTTTCACCTCTGCGCGATTTGAAACCTGATGTGAAAGGCCCTAACTGGATACCACCACTGCCTGGGCTGCATGTACTGCTGTCAAAATACAGTCTAAATCAACAGAACAGAGTCCTTTTACCAGGACACAAGTTTCATTCAAAATAGGATCTGTTTATGTGACACGCCAACTCCAGGGCCGTGGAAACTAGGGAATAAGGGGTTACTAGTTGTTCTCTTCGCCGATTTCAGTTCTTTTCACAGGGACAGATGGGGGCCGAGACCAGTCCTGTGACCCTGGCGGTGTCATTGTTAATAAATGTGGGGAAGGTGACAGGGAAAGTCTGAGGGGACAAAGGGGGTATTCGTGACGCCACCTGCGGTATGCGGCCAGGGCAGCCGCCGCTGCTTCAGACCCTCTGGGGACGGTGACCAGCAGCTTGGATGGTTCCACTCCCCGCAGGTGGAGCATGGTCCCCAGGGCAATGGGATGGAGGAGTCAGTTTTAACTGGGCAGATGTTCACTGGAACGTCAGTACCCGATGTCTCATACGGCCTCTGCGGCCGGTGGCCCGCTGCTAATAAAAGTTTCACACACCACAGCTGGAGTTCTGTTACTTTTACTCAGTTCTTTCAGCAATGGCCGCCAGGTACATCCCTTGCTAACCTCCGGTTCAGCGTTGTCTCCAGAACCGGGTTAGTGCAGTGAAGCCATGGTCGGTGACCTTCTCTTTCCTCTCTACTTTAGGTGTTCCTGTCTCTGGTGGTCTTTCTTTCTCTGCCAGTGCTATAAGGGGTAGTTTTCTTCTGGGGTGAGCGCGACACTACTCTGCCCCCAGTCTCTTAGCGCCTCCGCAGCACAGAGCTTAAGTACCGGCGGCCACAGGTGCTGATGTGTCCCCTCTCGGCACTGCTCCCTAGTTCAGCCATCTTTCCCTAGTTGTGTCAGGTTTAGGCAAAGCTTCGTTAGGAGTTGAGGCCTCCGTCAAGCTCAGGCTAGTGGCACATGCAGTACAGGAGTCACATGAACACTAGTCATGGGATTTCACGTCAGGTCCCCTACACAACAAAACACCTTCATCCAGACTGTAGGGAGCTCCATGCTGCCTTAGCAGATCCCTATAATCAGGCGTGGGGCGGACTATTTGTTAGTCCGTGCAGTACGGGCAGTACGTAAGAGAACTGTAGCGGAGCCACGCTATCAATCAGGGGAGAACATACAGTCTAGCAAGGAACCCGAGAGTGAGGGCCAGAGGCAAGGGAGAGAGAGTGGGGGCAAAGGAGACATACCGGTTCACCCAAGAAGCAACCCGGACACTGGAGTCCATGACGGCTCAGGAGCACTTAGCCCAGCATAAAGCACCGTTCATCGATGAGACTCCAGTCTCCTAGACACCTGTATCAGCAACCAACACAAGAGCCAGGAACCGCAAGAGAGAGAGAGAGAGTCAGTGGCAATCCACAAAGGTTCTTACTAACCACTATATGGGTGAGAGACACAGAGGAGGCCAGTAGAGTTTTTTATACAGGTTAGAGTTTCAACACAAGTAAAACAGAGACAAGGAGGCCTTACAAATCACTCACTGTGGAAATCCTGAAGTGCTTCCCGACCAACTGGAGTGTACCCTGGACAGTGCCGGTTTAACATCAGTAAAGGTACGGAAAACTACTCCCAGTGTGTGTGTCAGTTCTTATAGCCCTGATCCTGTCCAACCTAGAGACTGTAGAGACATCTCGCCTGTAGAGCCACCACCCTGTGCCAAATCCTATTCCCACATCACTGCCCCAGGGATGCCGCTCCACCTACGGGGAGTGCACCATCAGCTGCCCATCCATCATCCCAGAGGTCTGCAGCAGCGTGGTGCCATCACCAGACACGTAGGTGGCGTCACAACAAAACCCCTTTATTTAAAAAAAAAAAAAAAAAACTTTTTTGAGCGACCACCAGGGTCACGAAACCCAGGTATCGACCCCTCTGACAATCCCCCTAACCAACGCCCAGGATCCGAGTCCCCATGGCCTTGGGTTAGGTCAGCTTCCTGGCATCACGAACAGGATCCCGTGCCTGGTATCACCGGGTACTGTGTGCTGTGTACTGACTGTGTTTTGTAAACTGTTGATATCGGGCCGCCATTACAGCGCCACAGAGCGGAAGAAAGGGCGCAATGGCGAAAGGGTCGCGAAGACAGGCCCCGCCCCGCGCTCTGCTGAGAACTGACGAAATGCAACGACCTGATCCGGAAATCCCAGAGTACTCAGCTCTCTGCCTGAGAGCCATCACTTGTTTTGTTTTAAAGAGACTGGCCACAATTCACTAGGGGGGAGATAGGATGGATGCAGAAGGGATGCAATGTTTCCCAACCCAGATCCCACTGGAAATGCAGAGCCAGCCGTTACCTCAGCTGGGACTTCAGCCGGTGGAGTAGCCGCAGCACTAGGAGCAGTAGCACCAATCATGCCAATCTTTTTAACATATGTCCGGGAGCTAAATGGTTACCTCAGTATGATGGCCGCCCAGACACCTTGGCTGGATTCAAGCAAAAAATATGCAGCGTATTAGATATGTATGCAATGACTGGTAAACAACGAACGTCTATTGTAGTGGGACAATTGACAGGTGATTGGAGATAGAAACCTGATCAGAGGAAGATCAGGAATCAGTCACCACCATCTTTGATAAACTTAGAGCCCTTTTTGAAAACTGCACCTAGGCTGACCTGAGGATGAGGTTCTATCACTAAGCAGAGGCCGCAGGACAGTATCAGAAACTATGCCTTGCGCCTACAGGAGGTGCTGCAACCCAAGCAGGTAAACCCAAGCAGTGTGCAGGATGAGAACAGAATGCTATTAAACAATTCATTAGGGGATTACGGTCACCAGATGACAGCAGACAAGTACGCTGGTGGGCCCTAGATCACCCTGATGCAGACTTTGCCACCGTAAAAGACTCGGCCATCAGGGGGCTGCAACCCTTGCAATCCAAGACTCTGCACTCCAACAGTGGCGGCAGTGGCGTAACCGAAGGTTGGCGGGCCCCGGTGCAATATTTAGGATATTTAGACTGGCCGTGGGTTAAAGGGGTGCTGCTGGTCGCGGGTGAGGAGCGCGGGGGTGGGGTGCTGCTGGTCGCGGGTGAAGAGCGGGGGGTTTAATCCTGTTGGCCACGGGCTCCCCAGTGGAGCGCACTGTGCAGGGCAGGAAGCTGGCAGCAGATCAGAGGAGAGGAGAGGCGGGAGCAGCAGCAGGAAGCAGGAGGCTTCCCTCCCTTCACCTCCTCTCCTCTGACACACAGAGTGTCTGTGCCGAGCTGCGATCGCGTTGGGGGGGGGCAGCTGGTGGAGCGGGCCCCCCTACAGATTTGGGTCCGGTCTCAGCCGCGACTGCTGCGGCTGCGATCTTTATGCCACTGGTGGCAGGGTAGCCCCTTCCCTGTACAAGTGATCCTTTTTCCTCACCTGTTGCAGAAACAAGTGTGCAGACTGTGACACCGGTAAATTTGACAACCTGTGCTCTGAGGTGCGCCAGCTGAGTAAAGACATGGCCACAGTCCTGAAACCCCTACAGCTTAAGAAAGAGACAAAGCCATCGGAGAAGATTCAGCTCGCCGACAGCCCAGGGGACGTCCCGTGGATGAGAGGGAAGAAGAACATGTTGCGCTGTATGAGGACAAACGTTCGCTACAGCTCTACAGGAGAACCTATCTGTCGTCGTTGCAACAAGACAGGCCACTTTACAAGATTGTGTCCTTTAAACCAGCAACCCCTGGGGTCGCAGGCCAACCCACAGGAATAGATCCAACAGGCCCATCAGACTGGTATGATAGGTACATAGGAGGACGACCGTACCTGTCCATCAGACTAGATGGCATACCTGCACCTGCATTGCTGGACATGGGTTCACAGGTGATTACCATCCCTCATATCCTTTATAAAAGATTCTGGTCTGATGCTGAACTTGAACCACCAGATCTTAACCTCAGTGTGTATGCTTCAAATGGGTTACCACTTAACCTAGTAGGGGTTAGAAAGGTAGCAATAAAAGTGGGGAAGGTGGAATTACAAGACCAATGACTTATAGTGGTTGAAACACAGCCTAGCGTAAAGGATCCATATATTATTATTGGTACAAATGTTATTGGTAATTGTTTGGGTGAAGTGTTGTTCTTGCTCCAACAGATTGCAGATACTGCCAATTACCGGCAACGGAGAGTTCTTCAGAAGGAAATGAGAGCCCTCCACCACCAACAACAGGTAAACCTGACCGGTGGAAACATTGGTAGTGTACAGGTAACAGACCCGATTCCATTGTGGTACTTTGTTGAGTGAAATGAAAATCTGGTGTCGGGCAGCAATAGTCTTCAGAGGGCAGGACTACTAGGCGATAGTAGAACCCATAAGCTCAGAAAGCAGGCCTACAATCCTGATAGCCAGGAGGGTGGTTGCTGTACGCAAGGGAAGGGTGCCCATACGCATATTAAACTGTGGAGAAGACTAGGTTAAATTACCCAGATATTCCACCGTTGCTAAACTGCACACTGTAGATAATAGCACAATACAGGCAGTGGAACCCTTGACCCCGCCCGACTCAGCGGAGGATAACAGTTCCAAGGTGCAGTTGAAGGACTGGTGTCAAGAGCTCCATATAGGAACTGACCACACTCCTTTTACACTAAAAGCATGGTGTCTATCAGACAGTTCAGGAGTATGAGTGGGTATTCAGTAAGCATCCACTTGATTTTGGGAGGATCAAAGGGGTACATCACCATATACCCACAGGAGGCCATCCACCCATCAAAGAGCGATATAGACCTATTCCACCAGTTCACTACCAGCGTGCCAAAGAGAATTTGCAGGACATGATGGACGCAGGGGTCATAAGAGATAGTTGTAGTCCCTGGGCAGCTCCATTAGTCCTAGTTAAAAAGAAAGATGGCAGCATGAGAATGTGTGTTGATTATAGGCAGATAAATCGCATAACACATAAAGATGCTTACCCGTTACCCCACATAGAAGAGTCACTTGCTTCATTAAGGTCTGCTAATTACTTTTTAACCCTAGATCTTACTAGTGGGTACTGGCAGGTCTCCGTTGCACAAGAAGACCGTGAAAAGACTGCGTTCACAACACCAATGGGCCTGTGTGTGTTTAACAGCCTGCCATGCCGTTCCGAAGATTGATGGAGTGTTGCCTGGGGCACCAAATCTTCGAGAAATGTGCTACTCTACCTGGACGACATAATAGTGTATTCAAAAACCTATGAAGAACACCTGAAACCCTTGGCAGAGGTATTTGAAACATTGTTCAAGTTCAGGATGAAGCTGAAGCCATCAAAATGCCATTTGCTAAAGCCGAAAGTTCAGTATTTTGGGCATGTGGTCAGGTCAGAAGGAGTGGCATCAGACCCTGACAAGATCACCATCATCAAGGAATGGCTAGGACCAACCAACGTCAAGGAAGTATGTCAGTTCTTGGGGCTGGTAGGGTACTACAGGAGGTTCATAAAGGGCTACACGAAAATAGCAGCACCCTTGCAAGATCTCCTGGTAGGCCAGACCAAGAAGGGCAAGTTCAGAGGTCCACCGTTTGAATGATGTAAGAAGAAAGAAGAGTCCTTCAAACAGATGAAAGAGGCCCTGACTGGAGAAGATATCCTGGCCTATCCTGACTACAACCAACTGTTCTTGCTGTATACTGATGCCAGCAACATGGGATTGGGAGCTGTTTTGTCACAGAAACAGAATAGCAAGAAGAAGGTGATTGCCAATGCCAGCAGGAAGCTCCGTCCTACGGAAAGGAACCCAGAGAACTACAGCGTGTTCAAACTGGAATTCCTGGTCTTGGTCTGGGCTATCACAAAACGGTTTAAACACTACCTGGCGTCTGCAAAATTCACGCCTTCTTACACACCTGGAAACCGCGAAGTTAGGTGCAATGTAGCAACGCTGGATGGCCCGGTTGTCAAACTACAACTTCACCAACAAGTACCAGGCATGCCATTAGAACGCCAATGCTGATGCTTTATCAAAGATGCCTCACCTACCAGATGTGGGAGAAGATGTGGATGAGTTAGAAGAGGTAGAGCTACCTGCATTCCACCGTCCCAGTGCATCCCAGTGTCAACAGGCTTGTCGAAAACGTGGGGAGATAACAATTAACCCGTTGCCTCACCATGGATGGAAGGAGACACAAGACAGTGACCGGCTGTCAGCCTAGTTAAAGAGCTAATAAACCAAGGATACTCACGTCTTAATCCAGATACTCCACCAGAAGCACGACACCGTGGAACGAAAGAATCAAGTTGTTCATCTACCAGAGAAAGTTGTGTCGACGCTGCATAAATCCCAGAACACATGAGATGTTCTGGCAAATAGTGGTATGAAGAAAGATGTCAAAATGGTGTTGGATGCCTACCATAGCAAAGCAGGACACTTCGGATGGAAGATGCTTGAGATGTTGTTACGTGATCGATTCTATTGGGTTGGCATGAGAGGCGCCATAAAGAGATGGTGTAAACATTGTGGGTCATGCAACTTAAGAAGGAAAGATCCTGAAAGCCAAAGAGCACCACTACAGCCATTTGTAACTACACAACCCCTCGGATCGTAGCCTTGGATCCTAGCACCCAGCAGGTCAGGCTACACCTACGCCTTAACCATGGTTGAGCACTATTCAAGATTCCTAGTGGTAGCTCCAGTAAAAACTTAACTGCAGAAACAGCAGCAAAAACCTTTCAAGCCAACTTCTGTAGACCACACGGGTATCCAGAGCAGGTATTGACTGACCAAGGTTCTGCATTTGAAGCTGAGATATTTCAAGACTTTTGTCATTTATATGGATGCAAGAAGATTCGAACCACACCTTACCATTCGCAAACAAATGGTATGTGTGAGAAAATTAACAATATTGTAATAGATATGCTGAAGACTTTGCCTTTGGAAGAGAGAAATTAATGGCCAGAGAAGTTACCAGACTTAGTGGACATGTATAGACAATATACCCGTATGTTCCACCAATTGTACACCAGCATACCTTATGAGAGCAAGACCTGGAAGATTACCAGTTGATCTCGAAATGGGAATTGTAGTACCAGAAACGGATTCACTTGAAACTGATTGGGACTCCAACCGCCAAGAGCAATACAAAATGGTACAAGCATGCGTGGAGAACAGTCTAAATCAAAACCGAGAAAGACAAGGGAGAAACTACAACAGAAATGCACAAGCTGAACCTCTGACACCTGGAGAGATGGTACTCAAGAGAAAGAGAAGAAACCATAAACTCAATAAGTGGTAACAAGAACCCTACACTGTGTTAAATTCCAATTTTGACAACAATAAAACTTGTGTCATCAGTAGAGTTGGAGGAAAAACTACTGCGACAGTTTCAAGAGATCACCTCAAAATATGTCCTGAGCAATTGAAACCTCAAGATGAAGAAACACCCTGTATACTTCAAGAAGAGAGAAGAAAGAAAAATTGATACATACAGTACTAGGAGACTTTCCTGAGAACTGGCCTCAATGTGAAGGAGCTGTAATAGTACCTGTAATACACTTCTTTCAACTACCAAACAAGGAAGACTGGAAGAACCTGTAAGAGTTCCAGAAGAACCCGTTCAAGTTCCAGAAGAAGCACCCATTGTAGCAGAGCTAGAGGATTCTGCAATCGGTGAACTTGCCAGTCCCATAGAAAGACTACGGCAATACTATAATCTGCCAGAATCACGTAGGTCTACTCGCATATTAGTGGATGGTGCACGCACCACACTAGAAGTAAACACTAGTACCACACCAGTACTACTCAGATCAACCCGTAGCAATATTGGACAACCACCACTCAGATACAGAGATTAAGGTGAAGCACAATGTAAATATGAAACAGCGTGTACATTGAATGTATATTTGTGTACAGAAGGGTGGAGGAACTGGGCCTAGGCCATGAATATTAAGTTAGGAAAAGAAAGTTCTTGGGGATGGGAGGTACAAAACAAGACTCCTGAGCCGAGACACCCACAGGGAAAATGTTTATTGTGTACTTGTAATTTATTGGACTTAAAAGACTTGAACCCGTAACAGTTAAAACCGTTTAGTCTACAGAGACTATACTGTATGAACTCTGACATTTTCCCTGCATTCCACCACTTTATTTAAAAATGGACCAAAGCCATAGGACTGGTTATGGCAATAAACTTTTTACAGCCTGCGGCAGATGGACTAGCGCCATATGGACTGCACCTTACCTGTTTTCACCATTTTTTTAGTGGTTTATGTAATTATTCATTTTTGAGACTATGTTATCATACCTGTTATTGTTATTTTGTAAATGTTTTGAAATATTGTTTTCTCAGTCCAGGAGTACTGAAGTTAACTAGAGGTGAATGTGGCACCCTGCGGTACAGGTAGCCACAGGAACACCTAGTGCATGGAGGGATTTCCATGTCAGGTGCCCATACACACACACCTTCCATCCCAGGCCTATAGGGGAGCTCCACTTGCTGCCTTAGGCAAGATCCCCTATAAATACAGGTGATGGGGGCGGAGTTAGTTAGTCTGTTAGTCCGTGCAGTGCGGAGCAGTACTGTGAAGAGAACCTGGTAGCGGAGCCACGCTATGCCTCAACCAGAGGACAGCCTAGCCAGAGTAAGGAACCCGAGAGTGAAGGTCGGAGGCAAGGTGAGAGACAGAGTGGGGGCAAAGAAACCATACCGGTTCACCCAAGGAAGCGACCCAGACACTGGAGTCCGAGTCTGCTAAGGAGCACTTAGCCCAGCAGAAAACACAGAGGAGACTCCAGTCTCCCAGACACCTGTATCAGCAACCAACACAAGAGCCAGGAACCGCAAGAGAGAGAGAGAGTCAGGGTAATCCACAGAAGGTTCTTACTAACCACTATACGGGTGAGAGACACAGAGGAGGCCAGGCCAGGTTTTACACAGGTCAGGCCTTCAACAGACGTAAAACAGAGACAAGGAGGCCTTATAAATCACTCATTGTGGAAATCCTGAAGTGCTTCCCGACCACCTGGAGTGTACCCTGGACAGTGCCGGTTTAACATCAGTAAAGGTACGGAAAACTACTCCCAGCGTCTGTGTCAGTTCTTACAGCCCTGATCCTGTCCAACCCAGAGACTGTAGAGACATCTCGCCTGCAGAGCCACCTCCCTGTGTCCAAATCCTATTTCCACATCACTGCCCCAGGGATCCCGCTCCACCTACAGGGAGCAACACCATCACGCTGACCATCCATCATCCCCGGAGGTCTCCAGCAGCGCTGGTGCCATCACCAGACACTGTAGGTGGCGTCACAAACTATTCAACAAAACCCCTTTATTTTTTAAAAAAAAACCCTCTTCAAGTGACCACCAGGGCCATGGACCGGATATCGACCGCCCGTGACAATCCCCCGTAACCAACGGCCGGGATCCGAGTCCCACGGCCTTGAGGTGGGTCACATACAGCTTCCGCACTGTGGTCAGGGTCGGTTCCCTGTCTACCAGCCCCTTAGTCAGATTCGGGCGCACTGGGATTTATGTCTCATCTGCGCCCCAAGGGCTATCGTCTTCTCCCACCTGTCGGTCTTTCCCTCCCGTGGACGAGTGTGGTTGTGGACCAGCCCACTGAGTCGGCTCCAGCCTACACCTCACCCCAGTGCAGAGCGCCAGAAACGGACACCGAGTCCAAGTTGTGGAGCAGCCAAAACCAGAGGACGGAGATTCCATATTTCCTGGCCACAGCAAAGCACTAGGAGGCACAGCAGCATCGGAGAGCTCAGGGTCAGTTGCCAGAGAAGTGGTGCCTGGGAAGGGCTCAAGCTGCCTGCCATACTGGTGAGAGACTTAACAGCAAAGAGGGTCGCAGCTTAGCTACAGGCAGCCAGGACCAGCAAAGAGGAGCTCAGCAGGGAGGCCTCAGAACTCACTGGGTGAGGTAATACCCAACTTGCTTCCAGGCCACCTGGACTCACAACATCACCTGTGGACAGTATCCTGGTTTCTACCTCCAACTACCAGTAAAGGTAACGGAGACTACGTACTATGTGTCCATCGGTTATTCCGTGCCCTCAGTCCTGCACCCCAACGACTTACAACCCCCATAGACTTTACCAATTGCCCTGAGGAACCGCTCCACCCATGGGGAGCGACACCAACTTAGCTGCAATCCCATCATCCTCAGTGGTCCCGCACCGCCGGCCCTCAATAAGCGAACATCACAACAACCATCCCCAAAACAAAAATTCCCAAACTTTTAAGTTGATGCCCAGGGTCATGGAGCCGGGTCTCGACCTCTGTGACTCCCCAGTTTCCCAAAGCCTGGTTCCGAGTATCCACGGCCCTGGGCATATCACTTCAAGCATTGTATGAAATTTTTCACAACTCTAATCTATTTTGTTCCTTCAATTATTTATTTTCCACTTGATCAATTATAGAGATGAGCGAACCTCAACTGTAAAGTTCGGGGTTGAACCAACCACAGTGTCCAGTGGTTAAAAGAGAGACGGAGAGTTAAACTATTATTTTACAATTATTTCCTCGATCATTACATTGTTCTATCCTACAGAATGGTAATGTATTTATAAATTATTTGCATTGGTGAGGTCTCAACAGTTTTTCGATTCCGGATCTGTCCGGTGTGAACCTGACAGACCAGATCCGATTTTGAGCCCCATGTATCCCTATGGCATCAGATTGTGCTTATTTGGCCTCCAGTTATGTGTCTTTCCGGCTGGATCCGGTTGTGTTTGTCTTTTGCCTTGGATACAAAATCGGAGACTGCATCATTTTTTGTGTCTGGTGGTAAAAACAAACAAAATCGGATCCTCCAGGATGTGAGGCAATCCGGCGCCCATAACATGAGAGTCTATGGACGCCAGATCGCACCGGAACCAGCAAAAAATCGTACCGATTCCCGGATGCCTGGTACTGAAGAGCGCCGGCTCTGAAATGCAGCTGCACTCATCCAGAGCCATGGACAGAGCAGCATTTCAAAGCTGGCGCTGAAGTTCAGCACAGTGAAGAGCTCCACAGCTGAAATTTCAGCACCGCAGGCAACTCCCCTGCACGCTGCTGAAATTTCAGCACTGGACAGTGGCTGAGATACGCAGAAACGATTCTTGTTTAAAACATGATTGGAGAGCATATTTGCCCTCAATTTCTGCACATCCGGGGCTGTCAGGCTCTGTCCGGTGCATCCTGCAAAACACCGGACACAACCTGACAGCTCCAAACCGTGCTGTGAAGCCGGCCTTAGTTATACCTAGAATAAATGACACACAGTGACAGGTGGACTCAGTTTACTAATTAGGTGACATCTGGAGGCCATTGGCCACTTAGGATTTTATGTAAGATTTTATTTTACAAATAGTTGTTACTTAGTGATTGTATATCACATAAAATCCCAATAAAATCCATTTAACTTTGTTGGTCTAACATAAGAAAATTCAATAATTTTTTCAAGGCACCGTAAAAAGCCCCGGTGCAATGCTTTGCATATCTTAGAAAACAGTTTGGGAATAACTGAACCCATTAACCTTCTCAGATACCAAGGAATTGCAGAGCAGAACTGATACTAGAAATAGAAGCTGTGTTCACTTCTATGTGTAATGTCCATACTGTGTGCCAGCTCTGCATTCTGGTAAAATCTTAATAATTAAGGCTCGCCTGATTTTGTCATTAGTGTTATGGTTTACTTAATGTTATCATGTTATTATTGTTAATACAACTTATGGCGCATCCTTACATGACGCCATTTGTATTGCTAAGAGTTCAATATGTTGCCAAAGTGCACAGTTGGTTTCACTTCAATCATAATTAATTTTTTTTACATAACTTGAAAAATGTCACCATTTCTCCATCTGTATTGGCATAATTGTTCCATTTTTAGACAAAAAAAAGGCAAAAACAAAAATAGATCTGTCAAAAGATCACATTTATCCAACTGTGCCCCAGAAAACAAAATTACTCATCAAAACAAATGAATCCATCACAATCTGTCACTACATTTTTATTAATATTTTACCAATGAAGTCAATGGGGGTTAATTGCTAAAGCTTTTTATCTTTTTAACAGTTTAAGTTAAAGACTCCACATTCACATTAGACAAAGGTCGATTGCACTGACTGATATAGACGGGTTTGGCAGGCAGTCTAATGTGTATTGGGACTTTCATTACAACCCTAATGGTACCTTTACACGCCGCCACAACAGGATGGATACCAACGGCAACTTCACGTGCACGAGCACGGCCAAACGGTTACAAACGGTAATCGCATCTCCTTTACACGCCGCCACAAGGTGCGCTACGCTACGCTACATCTACAGCTAGCTACATCGCCGGGTGTCGCAAGTAGCCGTCTGTAGCTCAGCGTACCTCATTTACACACCGCAATAACAAGCTAATATGGGCGGACCTGGGGCAGGAGGGACAGCACATAGGAGTGCCACAATTGTGGATTACGAGACGTCCGTACGCTGATAGGACAAAGCAATAATACCATGATTGGCCAGCCAGCGCAGGAGGCTGATTAATACATGACGCTCGAGCAATTGCGTAGTGTGACTGGTCAGCTTCTTAAATATGCCGCCCTGTGCAGCGACAACCAATCGCAACGAAGGAGCTTCCTCCAATGATCGCTGAAGGGGCGTGGTATCCCGGAGCCTGGGTCACGCCTTAGCTACATTGCAGCTACATCGCCGGGTGTCCAGAGTTCCCTTCTGTTCCTTCTTTACACGCCAATACAGCTCGCTACAATCGGCGATGTTGCCATATGTTTATGGGCAGTGCACGGATACAGAGGTATCTGTAGCCGGCTGTGTCGTCCCGTCTTCAGACGCCGCTACTACGGGCAATATTGGCTCGACAAGCTACATTTGTAGCCTGTAGCGGGTTGTATGCATCCTGTTGTGGCGGCGTGTAAAGGTACCATAAGGGTACCTTTACACACGGCTACATTTGTAGCTTGTCACCAGGTAACTTACTGGTTGCAGTGAAATCATGGATACATGGTTCTATCTTGTTGCTGTGTACAAATGGAATCATGTCTCCATGATTTCACTGCAGCCAGTAAGTTACCTGTTGACACCCTAGAAATGTTGCCGCGTGTAAAGGTACCATAAGGCCTCGTGCACATGTTCAGTATTTGATGAGTTTTTTACCTCAGGATTTGTAGACAAAACCAGGAGTGAAACAATCAGAGGAAAAGTATAATAGAAACACGTCACCACTTCTGTATTTATCACCCACTCCTGGTTTTGGCTACAAATCCTGAGGTAAAAAACTCATCAAATACTCAGCATGTGCACGTGGCCTTATATCATCAGTAAAAATCAAGGGAGCTGAGGATTCAGCAAGCCCTATTTCAAAGTGCCGATCCTCTTGTCTTCTAAGGCCGGTTTCACACCACAGCACGATCAGGTCTGGGGCTGTCCGGTGTGAACCCCGGACCCAATCTAGATGCCCTCCAGTCTGGTTTGCAGCCGGATTCCGCAGCTGCTGAAATTTCAAGATCGCGGCTAGCGGGGAGCTAGCCGTGGTCCTGAAATCTCTGCAGGGGATAGCTCATGGTGCTGAAGTTTAGCAACACTCGCTGCTAAACTTCATCACACGGCGTCCCGCTCCCGAATCCGATTTTTTTGTCGGATCCGGGACGATGCGATTTTGTCCGATTTTTCTCCCGGACACAAAAACGCTGCAAGCAACGTTTTTGTGTCCTGGAGAAAAATATGAATTGTCCTGGATCCTTCCGGACAGATGGAAGCCGGATGGCAAATAGCTGCCATCTAGCTTCATCCGGCCCCATAGGGCTGCATTAGTGCAAAATCGGGTCCAGGGCTATCAGGTTCACACCGGACAGCCCCGGACCTGATCTTGCTGTGATGTGAAACCGGCCTAAGCGATAAATGGCCATCAGAGATTTATGGCAGTGGCTCTGTTGTAGAGAATACAGGACTACTTCTGTGTATAGGATGGTTGAGCAAGATAGCTGCTGGTTGAAGAATCTACTAAACCACCGTTCATCCAACAGCAATCTAACGTACAGTTAGGGCCAGAAATATTTGGACAGTGACACAAGTTTTGTTATTTTAGCTGTTTACAAAAACATGGTCAGAAATACAATCATATATATAATATGGGCTGAAAGTGCACACTCCCAGCTGCAATATGAGAGTTTCCACATCCAAATCGGAGAAAGGGTTTAGGAATCATAGCTCTGTAATGCATAGCCTCCTCTTTTTCAAGGGACCAAAAGTAATTGGACAATGGACTCTAAGGGCTGCAATTAACTCTGAAGGCGTCTCCCTCGTTAACCTGTAATCAATGAAGTAGTTAAAAGGTCAGGGGTGGATTCCAGGTGTGTGGTTTTGCATTTGGAAGCTGTTGCTGTGACCAGACAACATGCGGTCAAAGGAACTCTCAATTGAGGTGAAGCAGAACATCCTGAGGCTGAAAAAAAAGAAAAAATCCATTAGAGAGATAGCAGACATGCTTGGAGTAACAAAATCAACAGTTGGGTACATTCTGAGAAAAAAGGATTGACTGGTGAGCTTGGGAACTCTAAAAGGCCTGAGCGTCCACGGATGACAACAGTGGTGGATGATCGCCGCACACTTTATTTGGTGAAGAAGAACCCGTTCACAACATCAACTGAAGTCCAGAACACTCTCAGTGAAGTAGGTGTATCTGTCTCTAAGTCAACAGTAAAGAGAAGACTCCATGACAGTAAATACAAAGGGTTCACATCTAGATGCAAACCATTCATCAATTCCAAAAATAGACAGGCCAGAGTTAAATTTGCTGAAAAACACCTCAAGAAGCCAGCTCAGTTCTGGAAAAATATTCTATGGACAGATGAGACAAAGATCAACCTGTACCAGAATGATGGGAAGAAAAAAGTTTGGAGAAGAAAGGGAACGGCACATGATCCAAGGCACACCACATCCTCTGTAAAACATGGTGGAGGCAACGTGATGGCATGGGCATGCATGGCTTTCAATGGCACTGGGTCACTTGTGTTTATTGATGACATAACAGCAGACAAGAGTAGCCGGATGAATTCTGAAGTGTACCGGGATATACTTTCAGCCCAGATTCAGCCAAATGCTGCAAAGTTGATTGGACGGCGCTTCATAGTACAGATGGACAATGACCCCAAGCATACAGCCAAAGCTACCCAGGAGTTCATGAGTGCAAAAAAGTGGAACATTCTGCAATGGCCAAGTCAATCACCAGATCTTAACCTAATTGAGCATGCATTTCACTTGCTCAAATCCAGACTTAAGACGGAAAGACCCACAAACAAGCAAGACCTGAAGGCTGCGGCTGTAAAGGCCTGGCAAAGCATTAAGAAGGAGGAAACCCAGCGTTTGGCGATGTCCATGGGTTCCAGACTTAAGGCAGTGATTGCCTCCAAAGGATTCGCAACAAAATATTGAAAATAAAAATAATTTGTTTGGGTTATGTTTATTTGTCCAATTACTTTTGACCTCCTAAAATGTGGAGTGTTTGTAAAGAAATGTGTACAATTCTTACATTTTCTATCAGATATTTTTGTTCAACCCTTCAAATTAAACGTTACAATCTGCACTTGAATTCTGTTGTAGAGGTTTCATTTCAAATCCAATGTGGTGGCATGCAGAGCCCAACTCGCCAAAATTGTGTCACTGTCCAAATATTTCTGGCCCTAACTGTATAAGGGAGCTTTAGACTAAACAGTCTTAAAAGGTTCTTCATTTATCACCATACCCTGTGATATTTGACAGAAGATTTGGTGCATCGCTCGATTGTCCATTGTAAGTTTATACCATCTATTAGCTGACTTTGCCCTATTCGGGTGTGTACAGAATTGAAGACAACAGGATGCCGTAAAGGATGATGATCATTTTGTGCTATTGCACAGATCCAGTTGAAGTCCAATAGCGCAAAAAGATCGTCGTCCTTTACGGCACCTTGTCATCCTCCCCTCACCTCCGGTCAGATGTCCCTTACCCGTATATTGAAGTGTCACTATGAATTAAAAGCTGATGATTTGCCGTCGGAGAGTGCTGCCATTCTTATCTACTAATTATGGAGTGCACTGGTTCTGGACGTCTGAATTATGCACCTGAGACGGCTGCTGCTTTCATTTCACGACGGCAGCGGTGAGTGTTTTTGCAGATACTTTTAGTGCTGTTCAGTGCCTGTACTATTTGTCCATCTTGCTTATATTACTTATAAAATAGGATGGGGATGTGAAGCTGTTTACAAGGGACTAAAAGGGAATGTGTCAGCAGATTTTGCTATATAATCTGAGAGCAGCATAGTATATGGCATGAGAGCCAGCTTCCTGTGTACACTGTGCATTGTGAGTCAGCTGCCAATTAGTGGTGAAGACAGGGTTACACAAATTAGCCTTACTGCCATGTATGGGAGACCTAGTGAGACACTGATAATCAGGGGCTGGCTGGCCCGGGGGGGCAGCTGGGCAGATACCCCCAGGCCAGTGGTCAAGCAGTAGTTTTGGGGCTGCCTGGCCATCTGTCGTGTTGGTCTGGGAGGCTGTTCTGCCTCTGAAGTTCACTGCTCATGGGCCTCTGCTGTGTGCTTGCCCCCAGGCCGAAATTTGCCAGCCAGCCCCTGCTGATAATCTCCTGCTGATAAAACACTGATTGTATAAAAACTACTGACACATCCCAGAAATCAGGCTCTATTGCCCCATAATATGCTGCTCTCAGATTAAATAACAAAAACCTGATGAAGATTCCTTTGACCCCTTCACCTCCAGGCGATTTTCCATTTTCCATTGTTTTGTTTTTCCCTCCCCTTCTTCCAAGAGCCATAACTTTTTTAATTTTCTGTCAATATAGACATATGACGGCTTGTTTTTTGCGGGACGAGTTTTACTTTCAGAATAAATCATTCACTTCACCATACAGTGTACAGGAAAATAGTAAAAAAAATCAAATTGGAGTGAAATTGCAAAAAAAGTTAAATTACACTTTTGTTTTTTGAGTTTTTTTATTCACCATGTTCATTCACTATACGATAAACTGATATGTCTGTATGATGCCTCGGGTCAGTACAAGTTCATAGTGTTTAAAAAAAAAAGAATTGTGCTTTTGTCGCCATTTTCCGCAACTCATAGCGTTCTCATTTTTCGGGATCTGGGGCTGTGTGATACCTTGTTTTTTGCGTCTTGGCTGAGGTTTCTAATGATGCCATTTTTGTGTAGATACATTGGGCTTTGACCGCCCATATTGTATTTTAATGTTGTGGTGACCTTTTTTTTCCATTACGCAGTTTACAGACCTGATTACTTGATTTTATATTGTGATAAATCAGGCATTTCTGAATGTGGTGATAATAAATATGTGTATTTTTTTTATTGTTTAATAGTTTTATTTTGAATGGAGCAATAGGGGGTGAGTTGAACTTTTGTGGGGGGGTTTTGTGATATTTTTAAAAACTTTTTTTAATTATTTTCTTTGTTTTACACTGCCACATAAAGCGCCACAGTACTGCACTCATCTCTATATATAGCACAAATGATCACTTCTTGTGGATGTTGGCGCTTGCCAGGCACCCACAGGAAGTGAACCCAGATACCATCTGGGGTCACCACAGGACCCCAGGCTATCCACGTGACACATCGCGATTATGTCGCGGGATCTCAGATCATGGCGGAGAACAGCGCGATCCCCACTGTGGAGCTTTGGATTGCACTGTCAGTGAATGATTAGACCAGCGGTGGTAGCCCACACGTCTCAGCTGTTGATATCAACTGAGATGTGCGAGAAAGATGTGAGCTCACTGTAGGAGCTCACATCAAAGACAAAGTGCTGAGACATGACGTACTGTGTATGCCATATGTCGTAAAGGGGTTAAAGACTGATTGATGCATTTTATGGCATTGAGGGGTATTGAACACTAATGCAAACTAGAGTCAACCTCTAGACTGCTGCTATTCAACCACTGTATTCCATATAATATAGAAATAGCTTATTGGGGTTACCTCAGCATCCTAAATGTTTAAAGTTGAAGACTGCGTATACAAACAGGCAGCTTTACAATTTAATCTTTAATAAAAATCCACTACATTCTCAAAAAATAAGGGGATGTTTCAATTCATAGTGTACAGCTCATTGCTTATGTTACCAGCCAACCTGCAGTCTCAGGATGGCTTTAATAGGAAGCATGCACAACTTGCAGATTCTATGCTGTAGACTCTGCTCGCTCCTCTGGGAACCTAGGCAAATCTCTAGATCTGCACCGCCTCAGTGCTCCTGTGTTTCTTCCATTCCTCCATTCTGCATAGGTAAAGCTGCCTCTGATACTTGCATAGGAAATAGCAGAGTTTGGACCAATGGTGTGAATTTGCTGCTAGTCCAAACTTTCAATCTTCAGCAGCACACCAACACCGGCAAAGCAGAAAGTTGGGAGTTATATGCTCTTGGAGAAAGAAGATAAGAACAACCCTTCAAAATAAAGAGAATGGAGGAGGGAGGAGAGGACGGATACTATGAGTTTCACTAAAGCGTTGGTGACTTTGTGATTACATGATAATGCTAAATGCTAAGAAAAAAGCTGCTGTAAGTTTCAGGACCCATCTATGTGTTGTGCTTACCATCTGTCACAAAGTATATATACTACTTAACAATACTGTAGAACATGATCACAGATACTACAATATTTTAGTATTGTAACAAGCACTGATAGTAAAACATATTAAGTATGCATGCACATGCAGGGGTGTAATGATCGAGGTCACAGTAAGTGCCACAGAAACCAGGCCCGTGCTGAAGGATGGCCTGCCGACATCAGCATCTATTTCAACTGGAGGTACATCCTAGGTCCCTAGGACTTTCAACTGACATGTATTGCAGCACAGAGTCCTAGCTCCCTGCACTGAAATACACACCATCGGCCAATTAGAGACCAGCAGCTAATGTTGATGCGTACATAGCAGTGACTTTGCTGGTAAGCTGCTGCTGTCTTGATCAAGTGAAACTATTTGATGACCACTCCGCCCACCCTTTAAATAGTCTCATGATCCATTACCTGACGTCGTCCCTCGATCCTAGCTGTTACCTAGTATAACCCTAGCTAGTGCGAGAACATTTGTATCATCACTGCAGATATAAAAACACAGGGGAAGGTAACAATAGATAGGCGAAATGACAAAAAAGATACCAAGAACTTGAAATCTGCTGCTAAACTCCAAGGCAGAGAAAGGCAAACACCAGTAAGAACTGTAGCAGCAGTTAAACACAACTTGCACAGGCATGATGGTCAGGCAGAGAATGAACTCTATCAATGACGTCAGGTGATGGGTCATGAGACTATGTAAAGGGGGGGAGTGATCATGAAACTTCATCACCTAATTAAGACAGCAGCAGCTTACCAGCAAAGGAAAACTGACTGTTTGTGCATTAATTCACCTGTCATATGTATCTAATATGTAATAGTAAGTGGTAAACAGATTAGATTCCTTACTTGGGCTTTACTTAGTCTATTAAACCTTTATAATATACAACCCATGACAAACATTATGGAATCACCTGGCTTGGAGGATGTTCATTCAGTTGTTTAATGTTGTAGAAAAAAAGCAGATCACACGCATGGCACAAAACTAAACTCATTTCAAATGGCAACTCTCTGCCTTGAAGAAACACTAAAAGAGATCAAGATAAAAAATGTGGTAGTCAGTAAGGGTACCTTTTTTCAGACCAAGCAGGGGGAAAAATTTTGGAATCACTCAATTCTGAGGAAAAAATTATGTAATCACCCTGTAAATTTTCATTCCCAAAACTAACACCTGCATCAAATAAGATCCGCTCGTTAGTCTGCATCTAAAAAGGAGTGATCACATCTTGGAGAGCTGTTGCACCAAGTGGAATGATATGAATCATGGCTCCAACACGAGAGATGTCAATTGAAACAAAGGAGAAGATTATCAAAGTCTTAAAATAGGGTAAATCAACACGATGTTGGTTGTTCACAGTCAGCTGTCTAAAATCTGGACCAAATACAAACAACATGGGAAGGTTGTTGAAGGGAAACATACTGGTAGACCAAGGAAGACATGAAAGCGTCAAGACCGGAAACTTAAGGCAATATGTCTCCAAAACAGGAAATGTAAAACAAAACAAATGAGGAACGAATGGGAGGAAACTTGAGTCAATGTCTGTGACCGAACTGTAAGAAACTGCCTAAAGGAAATGGGATTTACATACAGAAAAGCTAAACAAAAGCCATCATTAACATCTAAACAGAAAAAAACAAGCTTACCTTGGGCTAAGGAAAAGCAATTGCGGGCTGTGGATGACTAGATGAAAGTCATATTCAGTGATGAATTGCGAATCTGCATTGGGCAAGGTGATGATGCTGGAACTTTTGTTTGGTGGCGTTGCAATGAGATTTATAAAGATGACTGCCTGAAGAGAACATGCAAATTTCCACAGTCATTGATGACTGGGGAGATGGCTGTCATTACATATTCAATAAATGCCCATGTTTACATTGATATCTTGGACAGTTTTTTTATCCCATCAATTAAAAGAATGTTTGGGGATGATGAAATAATTTTACAAGATGACAATGCATTTTGCCATAAAGCAAAAACTGTGAAAACATTCCTTGAAAGAAGACACATAAGGTCAATGTCATGGCCTGCAAATAGTCCGGATCTCAATCCAATTGAAAATCTTTGGTGGAAGTTGAATAAAATGGTCCATGACAAGGCTCCAACCTGCAAAGCTGATCTGGTAACAGCAATCAGAGAAAGTTGGAGCCACATTGATGATGATTACTGTTTGGCACTCATTAAGTCCATGCCTCAGAGACTGCAAGCTGTTATTAAAGCCATTTTGGTGCAACAAAATACTAGTGATGTATTGGAGTTTTCTTTTGTGTGTTTTGTTTTTCATGATTACATAATTTTTTCCTCAGAATTGAGTGATTCAATAATTTTTTCCCTCTGCTTGGTCTGAAAAAAATTACCCTTACTAACTACCACATTTTTAATCTTGATTTCTTTTAGGGCCACTTTACTCACACCAACTTATCTGTCCAACTTCTGACCAACTTACTGGTTGCAGTGAAATCATGGACACATTGCTCCATTTTGTGGCTGTGTACAAATGGAACAATGTGTCCATGATTTCACTGCAACCAGTAAGTTGGTCAGAAGTTGGACAGATAAGTTGGTGTGTGTAAAGTGGCCATTAGTGTTTCTTCAAGTCAGAGAGTTGCCATTTGAAATGACTTTAGTTTTGTGCCATGTCTGTGATCTGCAACTGAATGGACATCCTCCGAGCCAGGGGATTCCATACTTTTTGCCAGGGGTTGTATGTTCCTCATAAAATGAATCAAACCACAGGTTAAAAAAAAACAAACGTAACATCCTACATGGAAATGTTAAAGTAGTAGTTTATGTGTGATAACGCATATATTTTGATTCAGATAACCTTTCATGAACACTTTGTCTTGAATATTTAATATTGTTGGATTGCAAACATACATAGAGCATGAATATTGCTGTGGTGTTGTAAGGTCATTGTAATGGCTCAATAACACTGATTTTGCCTATGCTGCACTTCTACCTTACAAAGTGACCTACAGATCATTTATGCTGCACTTACAAAAATGTCCCTGCTTGGTAAGTCTTAGGTTACATTAACTATGTACAGACATGATCATCATTCACATTTTTTGTTTTGTTTACTCTAATAATTAAAAGTCTAATTCCACTTTTAGAAAATTTGACAGAGGTGCATTTAGTTATTTATATTTTATATAAAAAATTTATTTCAGAATGTTTTAGAAATATTGTTATATCACCTTGCCCCCCTTCTATAAGCACCAGGTATGTCCAGTATACAAATCATAGTTTCCTGTGGACGTATTCTCCCCCCTGAGCTGTGGATTTGCAGCTCCTCCAGAATGACCATGGGCCTCTCGGCTGCTTCTCTAATAAGGCTTATGTCACCGGTTTTCAGTCATTAGGAGATTTGTGACAGGCCAGGAGTCTGTGGTATTTTAAACATGATTCATTTCTTTTGTACCAGCAAGGGTTAATGTCAGTTTTTCCTTTGCTGGCAGCTTCAGGCCAGGTCATCTCAGTTTGTGGCCAGAGTGATGACCACAACCACCTCCTTTTAAGTAGTCACATGGCCCTACACTTGTTGCCGGTAATAGAGATTCATTCCTATCTGACCATAAGGCTGGAATCACACTTTCCGTGTGTATGCAACTAAGTCAGTCATGTCACGGATGATTAACGTGGAATGGCCTCCCCCTCTATGGACAGGAGTGTCAACTGCTTGTGTTTCTAAGCAGCATCACACTCCCATCCTGACAGGGTGGAGGCCATTCCATGTTAATCATCTGCGACACGATTCCAGCCTAAGGCCCCATTCACACACTGCTTTTATTGCTGCGTATTTTTAAGCACAAGCTCATCATAAACCAGGAGTGGGTGTTTAAACATATAAGTGGAGACCTTGTTTCTATTATGGCCGCTTTACACGTCCCGATATCGTCGTCCAACTTCGATAAAAAGTCACGTGGTTCGTGCGTTGGCGCCGATATCGTTCGTGCGTTGTGTGGTGTGAATGTGCAATTCGATGCAAGAACGATGCCAAAACGATATCGGGGGGAATTGTGCAGGCTCTCCAACTGCCCGATATTGGATGGATGATCTGGCAGGATCGTGCTGTGTGACAGCCCAACACCGACTTGGAGAGCAACTTCCTCTATTCACTCCCATGTTAAATGGTCGTTCCCTGGTTCGCGCGTACAAGGGGGCGTAGACATTGCAGTTGTGTTGCCTGCCGATATCGCCCTGTGTGACAGCTCCTATGCGATCTTGGATTTCAGCCAAAAAAAGTGTGCGATCCCGTGCCGTTGTATCCAATATCGAAACGATGTTGGGACGTGTAAAGTGGCCATTAGACCTTTCCTCTCAGTGTGCCACTCCCGGTTTTGATTGTTCCACTCCTGGCTTTTTTTGAGCTTGTGCGTAAAAATACGCAGCAAAAAAAGCAGTGTGTGAATGGGGCCTAAAGGTGTGTGGAGGTATCCTGTGGTGCTGCTGTGTCTGCTGTTGCCTACAGACACTCGTTATTGTAATGCTCTTCAGCCCTTTGAGAAACAAACTGCCTTCTGCTACAGGCAAAAATGTCCCATTTTTAATCATTAGTACCCCTTAGTACTCGCTTCTGTACAGATTTTTCTGAAAAGTAGATGGGTATAACTGGGTTGATGCCATTTCTGATCTAGTGGTACTGCTAGATATCTTCCGATTTTGAAGGGAAGTAAACATGATGTGTGTTTTATCAGCTGCATTATTTCTTTCGATGACCAATGCATTATTAGTCCTCAGTGTTGCCAATTTTTGGTGCTTCTTTAAAGGAAACCATCCAGCAGGATTTAGGGCTATAATCTGAAGCCAGTGCCTTACAGGTCCTGGGATACTGAGTGCAATCATACCTTTTACTTCAATGATTACAGAAAAGTGTTATCAAACATTGGAAAAACTGTGCAGCAAATTAGCATAAGAGGGGCTGGGTGTCTTTGTATTATTTCCCTGTTTGCTCTAAACCAAAACCTCCTCCCTCTCTCCCGGTCACTATACACCCAGGCACATTAAATCTGACACTGTGTATGGAGATAGATAGCACAATGTCAGACGTCCTATGTGCCACAGATCATTACTCCCTCCCTCCTGTGTGTTGTGCTTCTAGTCCTCACTGCTTCTTCTGTCTGTGATGGGTCACTGGAGAGCAGGAGAAGGCCCTGAAACCCTCCAGTCTGTGAGACACACAGACAGAAGTAGCACTGAGAACAAGAAGCCAGAGACACAGGAGGGAGGGAATGATGATCTGGGGCACATAGGATGCCTGACATTGTGCTATCTCCATGTAAGATGTAGACGTAATGTGCCTTCTATATACTGACAGGGTGGGAGGGGGAGGAAGAGAAGGAGGGAGGAGGGTTTGGCTGAGAGCAAGCAGGGGAGTAATTCAAGGAAACCCAACCCCATATAGTGACGCTGTGCTGCAGTTATGCTAATTTGGTGCACTTGTTTTCCGGTGTTTGATAACAGTTTTCTCTGCAATCATACATGTAATCATGGAAGTAAAAGGTCTGATTGCACTCAGCTTCCTAGTACCTGTGAGGCACTGGCTTCACTTTATAGCCATAAAACCTGCTGGTTGGTTCTCTTTAAAAGACCTTGAACAGGACATCACAAAACCGCCAGTCTGCTTTCAAATTTTTGCCTGGAAGAGACCTTGCTGATGCAGTACAACTACCTTGAGTATTGTTACTGTGCTCAGTCTTCCCATGGTGCATGACCTGTGACATGAAACTGTCTTCCATACCCTTATATTTGTAGCACGGAGTAGTTGTTCCTCCCACAACTTTAGCTTTCCTGCACAGCTGTTTGTTTCATCTGATAACTTTGTTTCAACCTACATATGAAAGTAATGATCATTATTATCAATTTGGCAAATTGGTTACTCATACATTTGACTATAATCCCACACAATCCTAAAAAATCCCTGTCATTATAATAATAATATTATTTTATTTATACAGCGCCAATGTGGCACCCTGCTCACGCAGCAGCCACAGACTTCCCTAATGCACAGCTGGATTTCCACAGCAGGTACCTACTGTGTTTCCCCGAAAGTACGGCGCCCCCGAAAGTAAGGCATGGTGCCGGTTTTAGGGTGGTCGGGTAATGTAAGGCATACCCCGAAAGTAAGACAGTGTCTTACTTTCGGGGAAACACGGTATATACAACAGCAGCCCCAATTGTGTATACAGCTGCAGCCACCCCCCATGAGTATGCAGGCGCCCCCCCCTTGCTGCCGCTGCCGCGCCGCCGTCTCCAACCTGTAAAGTAAAATATCATTCTACTTATTCCCGCCGGTGTCCCGCTGGTGTCCCGCTGCTGTCCCGCCGCCATCACGCTCTTCCGTCTTCATCTGGCTTTATCCGACTTCCTTCTCCGGCGCACAGACTGACGTAATTGTCTGTGCGCAGGAATGAAGGCGAAGGAGCGTGATAGCGGCGGGACACCAGCGGGACACCGGCGGGGATAAGTAGAATGATATTTTACTTTACAGGTTGGCGGCAGCAAGGGGGGGGGCGCCTGTATACTCATGGGGGGGGCTACGCAAAAAGCGCTGTATACACCACTGGGGGCTGCGTGCAATGGGCTGAGCTGTATACACCACTGGGGGCTGCAGCTGTATAAAACCACTGGGGGCTGCAGCTGTATACACCACTGGGCGCTGCAGCTGTATACACACTGGGGGCTGCAGCTGTATACACCACTGGGGGCTGCAGTGTATACAACCACTGGGGGCTGCAGCTGTATACACCACTGGGCGCTGCACGCAGCTGTATACACTCACTAGGGCGCTGCAGCTGTATACACCACTGGGGGCTGCTGCTGTAACACTGCTGGGGCCTGTATATACCACTGGGGAGGTTGCTGTATACCACACTGCTGGGGGCTGTATTTTATGGTTAAAACAAAATTCGACATTTATTTTGCCAATATAAGACATACCCCGAAAGTAAGACATAGTGGGACTTTTTGGGGTAAAAAAAATGTAAGACAGTGTCTTACTTTCGGGGAAACACGGTACTACATGCAACATCTTCCACCCCGGCACAGTAGGGGGAGCTCTACTCACCACCTTTACGTGAGATCCCCTTTAAATACTGCTGCTGGGGGAGGAGTTACTTAGAGTGTGCAGACGCTGGGAGAGCTGCGAAGACGTCCTAGTGGTTGGTGCCGCGGTTAGGCCCGAGCCAGTGAACCGGAGTGGCCCTTCTGACGTCCCACTAGCCTAGGAGTGGGGACAGAAGGCAAGGAGTAGAGCCGAAGAGAGTAAGGAACTAGTGGAAGTTCGGACAGAGACATACCGGACTTCGGGGATCCGCACCTGTAGGATACTTCAGGACTACAGAAAACCTCAGTCACACCGTGGAGACTTTAGTCACCCGGTGCCCCTGCGTACTCAAAGAGAGGGAGCCAGACACCGCAGTGTACTACCGCAGTGATCAGAGAGGGCAATCCTTGGACTGCACAGGAGGAGAGAGGGAGAGAGGACCTGAGGAAGTGAGGAGGCCAGACTGGGCTTCAGACCCATAGAGAAGCAGAGGAGGCCTTATACCCACTTGCTGTGGGGACCCACTGGTCACCTATCAGTTCCCTGGACGTCTTTACCTGCTATACCAAAGTAAAAGGTAAAAGAGACTTCTACAGTGTGTGTGCATCATTCCTCTCCGCTACCGGTGCCCTTATAGACGGCTCCATCATCCCCTACACTGACTTACAGCTCCACACTACGCTGCCCCGGAGGACCAGCTCTACCTTTAAGGAGCTTTGCCATCTCAGCTGCACTACCATCTACCTCCAGCAGACTGTGGTGGCACTGGTGACCAATCACCAGGTACTACTAGTGGCGTCACATGACAAACTCTTATCCCCTGTAAATAACCCCTTTTTGAAGTGTCACCCAGGCCACGGGCTCAGGCCTGCCACCCGTGACATTCCCGCAAAAGCACCCACCGAGCCTGATACCTGAGTACCCCAGGGCCTTTGGGCTCGACATAATTTCTGGCGATCATGAACAGGATCTCGTGCCCGGTATTACCGGGTACTGTGCGCCTTGGACATTTGAACCGTGCTTAAAACGAACATTTTCCGCCATTGCTTGGTGCCAAAAATGGGTTCCCGCCATCACTGCAGGAGGACCCAAGATGGCGCCGTAGCCATGTACTAAACACCATGTGCAGGCCCATGGGTGTGCCTCATCCCCTAGAAGAAGGAGGGCCAAGATGGAGGTTCCAAAAAGTGTGGCCGCCCCGATTGCCATCAATCAATCAGGGGGGCGGCCCACAGGAAGTTCTCCTGGAGTGGCTGCCAATAAAAAGACAAACCGGAAGAGAAGGACAGAACGACCTAGGCTCCTTTATACCGGCAGCATGGCGTCACACCCGTTGGAGAGATATTGTGCGCGAGGTCGAGGAGCAGGCCAGAATCGCGCAAGGAGACCCGGCAGCGGCATCCCTCTTGACACTAGAGGGGGGTGCCGACTACTGGAGGGACGCGTTGGACGGCTCCAACAGGACATTGAAGAAGCCCTGACGTGGGTGTGCAGAAGGTGGATCACGGAAAGGGCCTGTGAGCTGAGAACCATGAGAGAAGGCCAAGAAGCGCGAGAGGCAGCGGTAGCAGTGCAGGCAGTTGTGGAGTACCGTGCCTCGTTAATACCCGTACCACCACCCGTCCAGACCCAGGACACGGGGGTCCAGTCTGAATCCTCGGTAACACCACCGTCCCGTACCAGCAGCTATCTCCGGCTGGAGACAGCACAGACGTCCCCTACAGAGCCAGACATCATCATTGAGCTGAGGAGGATGAGACTGACTTCGAGGAACCGGAGGACGTAGAAGGAGTCTCAGGAGGGAGCACCCCAGAAGCTGCGTGGTGGACTGCATGGCAGCGGCAGTAGCGAGGAACCCCTACCATAGTGAGCTCAGCGGAGACAAGAGTGTCGTCCACAGTCCCAACCGGCAACTCACCACTACCTCATACCAGTCATCCTTAAACCAACGAGACCAAGTTGCAAGACAACCACACAGAGAGGAACCCAGAGAACTACAGTTCCTTTAAGCTGGAATTCCTAGCCTTGCTCTGGGCCGTCATAGAGATGTTCAAACACTACCTGGCCTCTAGCATGTTTACAGCCTACACGGATAACAATCTGCTGACCCACCTGGAGACTGCAAAGTTGGGAGCCATGGAGCAGAGATGGATGGCCAGATTGTCCAACTACCAGTTCACCATCAAATACCGGGCTGGGCACCAGAATGGAAACGCGGATGCCTTATCCAGAATGCCTCACCAGTCAGATGAGGGTGTAGATCAGGGGTCTCAATCGCCAGGCCTCGAGGCAGGGGCGTATCTAGGGGGGGGCAGCCGGACTTTTTGCACCGGGCGCCACTCAGTGGGGGGCGCCGGTGCCAGCATCAGGTGCCCAGGCGTCCGGCGGTGGCACTGCAGCGCCGCCGCCGGAACTAATCTCCTCCGACTTCGCCGCATATTGTGCAGGGCGGCCGCGGAGCTGTCCGTGCACAACCCCCCCTGCTGCTGGTCCGCCCCTGGCAGTCTCCCCCACCCCCAGGCACGTCGCGCTGCGGCTGACGTCACCCGGCGCGCCGCACAGTCTGGGATGGAGAGGAGAAGAACAGAGCCGAGGAGCTGCTGTGTGGCCGGCTGCCTCCTCCTGACTCAGACTGAGTCGTCCGGGTCCGGTCCGTCCTGGCTACGCCTACAAGGCTGTAAATCTAAAGTAAGGAAGTAATAAAGTAACCTCAGGAGGGGGGGAGGGTGCCTGTCCTGGGCAGGCCTGGCTGAGGTGTATATATGTATACATCAGGCGCAGGCACACACTATGAGGTAGTGTGTGCCTGCCTGGTGATGTATACATGTATACACCTCATAGTGTGCCTGCCTGATGTATACATATATATACCTCAGGTATATATATGTATACATCAGGCAGTGAAACATATAATACACAGAGCACAGCTGTATATAGAGGACAGACTGCACACACAGAGCACAGCTGTATATAGATGACTGTCATCTATATACAGCTGTGCTGTGTGTGCAGCCTGTGCGTGCTTTATATACAGCAGTGCCTGTATACATATATGTATACATCAGGCAGTGAAACATATAATACACAGAGCACAGCTGTATATATAGGACAGACTGCACACACAGAGCACAGCTGTATATAGATGACTGTCATCTATATACAGCTGTGCTGTGTGTGCAGCCTGTGCGTGCTTTATATACAGCAGTGCCTGTATACCTGAGGTCTATATATGTATACATCAGGCAGGCACACACAATGAGGTGTGTTTATGTATACATCATCAGGCAGGCACACACTATGAGGTGTATACTGTGTATATGTTAGGGTACTTTCACATCAGCGTTTTTTGCCGATCGCGGCAGATGCGGTGAAAAAAACGCATCTGCAGCGATTACCGCATAATCGCTGCACTTGCGGCACAGTTGCGGCAAGCCCCATGCAATGTCTATGGGGCTTGTGGTAAGTGTGCGGCAGGTGCAGCAAGTGCGGTTTCGGCACTTGCGGCAGGTGCGGCCGCGAAAAAAACCGCGGTTATTTAGTAAGTGAGCGTTTCAATAGAGCTACGCATCAAATAAAATTTGGCGGCGGCGGGGGGGGGGGGGGGGGGGGCCAAAATAAATCTTTGCCCCGGGTGCCAGAAAACCTAGTTACACCTCTGCCTCGAGGGCCGCACACAGTGCAGGTTTTCAGAATTTCCTTGGAATTTGACAGTTGGTCATTTGATTATCAACTGTCAAATGCTATGGAAATCCTGAAAACCTGGACTGTGTGCGGCCCTCGGGGACTGCAGTTTGAGACCCCTGGTGTAGATGAAGATGAGCTGGAAGAAATGGAGTTACCTGCTTTTCATCAATTAAGAGTAACTCAGCGCCAGCAAACCCGTGAAGACCCTCCTGCAAGAATGGTGAACCCGTTGCCCCTCTTCGGTTGGAAGGAAGTGCAAGACAATGACCCGGCTGTCAGTTTGATAAAACAGCTGATAACCCAGGAGTCAGCGAAGCTGCCAGAAAATCCCCAACCAGAAGTCAAACATCTGTGGAGCGAGCGGAGCAAGCTCTTCATATACCAGGAGAAGCTTTGTCGGAGGTACATCTACCTAAGAACACACGAGATGGTCTGGCAAATAATCAAAATCAGAAATCCAGATGGTCTTGAACGCCTATCACAACTAGACTGGTCACTTTGGGTGGAAGAAGCTAGAAATGCTACTGAGAGATAGGTTCTTTTGGGTCAGCATGCATGGAGGCATTGAAAGATGGTGTAAAAACAGTAAATCCTGCAGCTTGAGAAGAAAGGACTTACAGAGCCAGAAAGCACCACTCCAGCCCATCGTGACAAAACAACCTCTGGAAATCGTAGCCTTGGACCACATAAAACTAACTCCAAGTAGATCCGGCTACACATACGCGTTGACCATGGTAGACCATTACTCGAGATTCTTAATAGTTGTCCCCGTAAAAGACTTGACAGCTGGCACTGCTGCTAGAACATTCCAGAATGTATTCTGCAGACCATTGGGATATCCTGAACAGGTCCTAACAGATCAAGGGTCAGCCTTCGAAGCGGAGATCTTCCAAGAGTTCTGCCACATGTATGGGTGCAAAAAGATCAGAACGACCCCATATCATCCCCAAGCCAACGGATTATGTGAGAAAATGAACGGTATCATCATTGACATGCAGAAGATCTTACCCTTAGAGGAAAGAAACCAATGGCTGGAGTAACTAGCAGACTTGGTTGATATGTACAACCACATTCCAGTAAGTTCTACCAACGGTACACTAGCTTACCTGATGAGAGCCCATACAGGAAAGTTACCCGTAGACTTGGAACTCGGAGTAGTTGATCCCAAAGCAGATGATGCAACGCCCAATTGGAATGAACATCGCCTCGAACAATACAAAATGGTTCAAGCCTGTGTCAAAGATAACCTGGAGAAGGCCCGTGAAAAACAAGAAAGGGACTATAGTAAACATGCTCCAGCAGAACCAATAACACCTGGAGGTATTGTATCAAAGAGGAAAAGAATCAAACACAAATTAGACAATCAGTGGGAACAAGAACCCTACGTTCTACTAGATTCCGGATATGACAACAACAAAGTATGTCTCATTAGTAAGAACGGATGAAAAACCACTCAAACTGTGTCAAGAAACCACATCAAAAAGTGTCCAACTGAATGGGAAAACCAAAGTCTCCCAACTCAACCAATCCAAGAGTCAGAACCAGTACAAGAGCAAAGTCCAAGTGTTGAACCAAAGGAGAAAGTAATCTCAACCATCTTAGGAGATTTCCCAGAAGATGGGCCTCAACAAGATGGAGCCATCTTAGGAATCAGGAAGAAATACCCGTTGCTAGAGAATCTGAGGATGCTGCAATCGGTACACCTGCTAGCCCTGTAGTGAGACTAAGGCCACGCAGATGCTTACCTGACATACCTGCACCATTCCCTTCACTACAAACATCACCTGAGACAGTGACACCTGTAGTGCGTAGATCACAAAGAAGCACACAATGTGAACCCCGTCTAGGTATGGCACAGTAAATGTAAGCTAGAATAAAACTGAAAAGTAATGTGTAAATAGCAGTTGTTGTAAAATAAGAATGTAAATAGTAGTGAACAAAAGAGTAAAGCTTAGGCCAACACCAAAAACCAGGTACAGAACACCAAAAGAGGGGTGAGTGGAGTTGACGTAAGGAGCTGTCTAGGGAGAGCAACAACTTGGCCAAAAGGTGACCCCAAGGCCAGGAGGCCTACAGCACTTATGACCGGTAGAGGCCCCTATAGCACCTAGGACTCCTACGCCGAAAGACCCAATAGTAAATGTTGTTGTGTATTTTGAACTGTTGAGCCTGCAGAGACTTTACCTGTAAGGACCGGTTGAACTTTCTAAAGACTTTTTCTCTTTGAACTTTTCCCCGGATTATAATTTAAAAGGACCATGGTTACAGGACTGGTGTAACAACGAACTTCTTTTATTTTTATTTTTTTTTCAAAGCCTGCAGTGAATGGACTAGCACCGTATGGACTTACCTGTGTTTTCTATTTTTCCAATATTTTTCACTGGTTTTTGTAATTTTTTATGATTTTGAGACTTTGTAAATATGTTACCTGTTATCATTGTTATAAATTGTTATCCCTTTTGTTAAACACAAAAATTGCTCAGTCCATGAGTACTGAAATTACCTAGGGGGGTATGTGGCACCCTGCTCACGCAGGAAGCCACAGACTTCCTTAATGCACAGCTGGGCTTCCACAGCAGGTACCTACTACATGCAACATCTTCCACCCCGTCACAGTAGGGGGAGCTCTACTTTAGGTGAGTCCCCTATAAATACTGCTGCTGGGGAGGAGTTAGTTAGAGTATGCAGACGCTGGGAGAGCTGCGAAGACGTCCTGGTGGTCGGTGCCGCGGTTAGGCCCGAGCCAGTGAACCGGAGTGGCCCTTCTGACGTCCCGCAAGCCTAGGAGTGGGGACAGAAGGCAAGGAGTAGAGCCGAAGGGAGTGAGGAACTAGTGGAAGTTCGCCCAGAGACGTACCGGACTTCGGGGATCCGCACCTCTAGGATACTTCAGGACTACAGAAAACCCCGTCACACCGTAGAGACTTCAGGCACCTGGTCCCCCTGCGTACTCAAAGAGAGGGAGCCAGACACCGCAGTGTACTACTGCAGTGATCAGAGTGGGTGACCCGTGAACCGCGCAGGAGGAGAGAGGGAGAGAGGACCAGAGGAAGTGAGGAGGCCATTCTGGCTGCAAGCAGACTGGGCTTCAGAACCCGTAGAGAAGCAGAGGAGGACTTATACCCACTTGCTGTGGGGACCCACTGTGCACCTGGTCACTTGTCAGTTCCCTGGACGTCTTTACCTGCTATACCAACAGTAAAAGGTAAAAGAGACTTCTACAGTGTGTGTGCATCATTCCTCTCCACTCCCGGTGCCCTTATAGACTGCTCCATCATCCCCTACACTGACTTACAGCGCCACTCCAAACTGCCCCTTTACACTACGCTGCTCCGAGGACCAGCTCTACCTGCAGGGAACTTTGCCATCTCAGCCGCACTACCATCTACCTCCGGCGGACTGTGGTGGCTATGGTGACCCATCACCAGGTACTACAGGTGGCATCACATAACAAACTCTTATCCCCTGTAAATAACCCCTTTTTGAAGTGTCACCCAGGCCACGGGCTCAGGCGCTGCCACTCGTGACATCCCCGCGAAAGCACCCACCGAGCCTGATACCTGAGTACCCCAGGGCCTGGGGCTCGACACCAACATATTACGTAGCACTTTACAATTTAGAGCGGACATATACAAACAACACGAGACCATACAGAGTAACAAAAATTCAAAAAACATGAAGAGTGAGGTCCCTGCTCACAAGCTTACAATCTATGAGGAAACAGGGGACGCACAAAAGGTAAATGAAAAGTGCCATCATATATGGTCCAATCATCAATATAATAAATAGGGGATTCACGTAAAGCTGCATGAACCAGTCACCAGCCGGGATCTGTACAAGTACAGATAAAGTGCTATATTATGCATATGGGACAGACAGATAGTCTGCAGGTGCAGACAGATGACCGAAGAGGCCAGATTTGGAAAAGGGAAGATAGTTAGACAAGTGAGGAGAGGTGGTAGGCCAGTTTAAAGAGATGCGTTTTTAAGGCTTGCTTAAAACTATTGGTATTGGGAATTAATTGAATTGTCCTTGGTAACCAGTTCCAGAGAATTGGTGCAGCTCGTGAGAAGTCTTGGAGACGGGAGTGGGAGGTTCGGATTGTAGCTGATGTCAGTCTTGAGTCACTTGTGGAACGGAGGGCACGTATAGAGCGATAGTCATAGATGACGGAGGAGATGTAGGGTGGTGCAGAGCTGTGGAGGGCTTTGTGGGTCAGACATTATGTAAGTGTACCTAAAATAATTCATGCTGTTTTGAAGGTAGAGGGCAGTCACACCAAACATTGACTTAGATTTCTCTTTTGTTCTTTCACTTTGAATTTTCTAAATTGATATAAAAAATTAATTATTAAGGCTGGTTTCACACTGAGTTTTTTCCTGATCAGGTTCGATCAGGTTTCTGTGTCAAAACCAGGAGAGTCTCCAAAACCCAGAACAGGTGTCAATCTTTCAATTATAGTTTTTCTTGCAAGTTCCTCTCCTGGTTTCCTCTCCTGGTTTTGGCACCCAAACCTGATTGAACCTGATCAGGGAAAAAACTGCAGTGTTAAACCAGCTTTACACTTCTATTTTTTAAAGCACTCTTAATTTCCATCTTTTTTTCACACATGCCTAAAACCTTTGTACAGTACTGCATGTGATTGAAACATTTCCAGTGCAAATTCCCAAGATGTTACACAACTTATGTATATATGGCCTTAGCTTTCACTTGTAGTGAGGCATAGCACAGAGGTGTTGCTGAGTGCTCAATACACATACATTCCAAATCAAGCTTGATAACGTTTCTCAAACCCCATTTTCTTTGCTTATGTCTCCCCCTAGTGGTAGTTTTCATATTTTCGTTTAAGATGGGTTTTATTTCCTCACAATAGTTTGGATGGATGAGCAGAAATGCTGACTGTTTCTGCTGTACAGCATTGCTTTGAAAGATGTACTTTGATTTTTAATTAAAAACATTAAATGATGCTATTTGCAGAGGTGAAGAACGGCATTGGAATAAATGAACCTATTACAAGTAGTATAACCGCACAAAGCTTATTTGTTGACGTAGAGTATTTAGTAATCATTTATACTAATGAGCACTTGGACCATTAGATTACTAAAAGCAAAAGTGCATGGTATTTTTTGTAGTCTTTAGGATTTATGTAGATGCAAGTTATAATCTGTTGAAATATATTTTGACCTATTTTGGCAGATGTGTCCTAATGAAATATGGTTGTCTGTGCATCTCCATCAAGTGTTTCTTTAATTGTACAGCAGCGATATACCAGAAATTGTCCCATAAGTGACCCGAAGGTAAGAGCTACTTCTGTTTTTCCAAAATTACTCTTCCCCATGCTCACAGCCCTTACTGTCCTTGTACCACTAATACTCTCTTTCATTATCATCTACCCCAGCACTCTCAAACAAATAATTATCTTGTGTGGCGCCCCACTGGTCAGTGCGCCACAGTAGGGGTACTGCACCCACAACAGAGTGTGCAGTATTCCTGTCATTTGGGGAGAGTAAAGTCAATCTGAGACTCCCATCCCGGCATCCTTACATCTAGACTAGGGGACCAATTGGCAACCCGTCACCAGGGTAACCGGTCCCGGGGGAAGAAGAGTTAGGAGTGAGGAGTAGCGGGAAGTCAGACAGTTGGATCTAGCCCGCACTGAGGAGCAAAGCAAGAAGGGAGTCCTAGAGGGGTCTCCCAGGGATGGCGACCAGAGAGAAAAGGCGGCCCAGGAAAGAAAGAGGAAACCCAGTGCCAGACCACCGGACAGGTCTGGGGGAATTCTAGTCCACCAGACAGGTCTGGGGGAATTCTAGTCCACCAACTAGGGTGCCGGCTCCGAGTCACGGTACAGGCGTGTTCACCCCTGAGCCGTCTACACCGGCCAGTCGAGGGTCTAAATATCAGCCCTGACCCCCGTCCAGAACGTGCAGCCCCACTAGGGTCACCAAACCGGGTTGTTCCCCTTAGAGAGAAGAAGGGTACCTCATATCACCCAAGGGGCCTGGAAAGCCTGCTAGACAAGGGGCTGTGCAGGGCAGCGCAAGGATAGTGAGGAGGTGCAGGTCAGAACAGCGGGACACAAGGAAGACAAGAGAAGGTATACTACTGGAGCCTCAAAGAGACTTTATCCTCCTCAATGACTACCCGGCCAGCTACCCACTAAAAGACTGTGTAAGCTTGTAACCTGAAGTGCCATCTGAATCGGTTCCAGTAAAGTACCAGTATAGAGTCACAAGGCCTCTGTGTCTCCTTTCTGCATAAACTGCTGCATAGCTGCGCTGCCCACATCCAGCACCACGACAAAAGTGCAGACTCAGCTCCACCTGCAGGGAGCTACACCACCCAAGCTACAATACCATCATCCCCAGAGGTTTGACAGGGTGCTGGTGCCATCACCAGAAACACGAGACATTTATTCTTTATTATTTCTTTTATTTTCCCCATTTTTGCCAGTGACCCCAGGGTACGGGTAGGCCACCAGTGACATTCCCCCATCTCAACGCCCGGATACCAAGTCCCCATAGACCCATGGGCGGGTCACTTGCCTTACCTCTTATCTCCCCACCTGACCTCATCTGCTGACCTGCTCCTAAACCTCAAAACTTTCCTACCAAAATATAAAACAGGCTGACCACTTTCTCCCACTTACTCTTCCTCTCTCTGCTGCTCCTTACTGCTGGGTATATATCACCCAATCCAGGACCTCACATCTGATACCTTCCAGTAACTTTCAAACCTATTGTTTCCCATCTACTAGAAACAACTGCAATCTCTCCAACATAAAATCTATTCGATTGACGCGCACACAGTCACTTCCTTTCTCTGGAATCCTCGTTCTGCCTGCAATAAACTGCACGAGATACACAAACTCTTTACCTCTCACAATCTATCCTTCCTGACCCTCACTGAAACGAGGCTGACACCCTCCGACATGGCCTCTCCTGTTGCTCTGTGTTACGGTGGCCTTTACTTTACCCAAAAACCTCGCCCTGGTAATATCTTGGAAAAGCGGGTCTCCTTTTTTCTAACAACTGCAGCTTCAACTCAATCCCACCTGTACCCTCTTTTATCCTCCATTATTTTGAAGTGTAGTCTGTCAGTGGCTACTTTCCCTCAAACCTCCAAGTGGCTGTCATTTATCGACCCCTGGGTCAGATAATTGCCTTCATTGACCAATTCACCACTTGGCTTCTGCTCTTTCTCTCTGCTGACATTGCCTTCAACATCATGGATGTCTTCAACATCACCACTGACACCAGCCAGTAGGCAGCCTCCAAACTCCTGACACTTTCTTCATCTTTTGATCTTACTTATGGCTCTCTTCACCACCCACAGACATACATTAGACTTTATCTTCACCCGCCTCTTCTCCCTATCTAACATCACAATCTCCCCTCTCCGACTATCTGACCACCATCTACTGACCTTCTTATTGCTGTCCTCCTCACCTTGCCTAGCAACTAGCACAATCTCGCAGAAACCTTGTGTGGCACCCCAGGTCCGATTGCCTTCCTCGGGGGGTAATGTCGTGCATGGAAGCCAGGGAGGGTAAGCCCACCACACACAACACCTTCCTGACTCCAGACCAGAAAGGGAAGCTCAACCTGGGTTCAGAGGAGGTCCCCTATAACTTCTGGCCTGGGGGCAGGGTTAGGCAGTTCAGTACTAGAACTGTGAAGAGGACACATGGACTGGGAGCAGAGTAAGGCTCATCCCAGGACAGAGACTTGACAGCGTGAGGGACCATAGGAGAGGGTCTGAGGAAGTGGAGGAGGCCTGGGGAGATGGGCCGTTGCCGAGCTCACCTCAGTGCGGAGCGCCAGAAGCGGACACCAGAGTCCGAGGTTGTGAGGGTAGTCCAGGCGCAGCAGCCAAACCTGGAGGGGGAGATTCCAAGTCTCCCATCCACACCAAAGCCCAGGAGGCATAGCAGCACCAGAGAGCTAAGGGACAGTAGCCAGGAGGAGTGGTACACAAAAAGGGCTCCCCCTCTTGCCCCCCTGCTCCATCCCTCTCCTCCAGGCTCCAGTCCCCAGTCCCCCTCCTGCTGCTGTGGCGCCCTGCTCCCGCAGGTAGCCACAGCCTTCCCTGTTGCATAGCTGGGTTTCCACAGCAGGTACCTGCTACATGCAACACCTTCCACCCCTACACGGTAGGGGAAGCTGCACTCACTGACCTTAGGTGAGATCCTCTATAAATACTGCTGCTGGGGGAGGAGTTAGGGAGAGTGTGTAGATGCTAGAAAGCTGCGAAGACATCCTGGTGCTCGGTGCCACGGTTAGGCCCAAACCAGTGACCCGAAGTGGCCTTTCTGCTGTTCCGCCAAGCCTAGGAGTGGGGACAGAAGGCACGAGCTTAACCAAGGGAGTAGAGAAACTAGTGGAAGTTTGCCCAAGACTTACCGGACTTTGGGGATCCGCACCTGCAGGATTATTCTAGATCTGCAGAGAACCCTGGCACACCGTGGAGACTTTAGTCACCCGGTCCCCCTGCGTACCCAGCAAAAGGGAGCCAGACACCGTAGTGTGGAATAACACCGGAGTGATCAGAGAGGGTAACCCATGGACCGCGCAGGAGGAGAGAGAGAGGACCAGAGAGAGTGAGGAGGCCAGTCGTGTTGCATACAGACTGGGCTTCAGCGACAGCAGGGAACTTGAGGAGGCCTTATACCCACTTGCTGTGAAGACTCACTGTGCACCTGGTCACCCGACAGTGATTTGAACATCTTTACCTGTGAATACCAGCAATAAAAAGGTAAAAGAGACTTTCTTCAGCGTGTGTGCGTTATTCCTCTCCGTCCCCAGCCTCCATATAGACTGCCCCACTGCTTCTTACCCTGGCCTCAAGTCCCATTCCAAGCTGCCCCCTTACTCTGCGCTGTCCCGGAGGCCAAGCTCCACCTGTAGGGAGCTTTGCCATCCTTGCTGCAAAACCCTAGGGAGGACTGTGGCGGCGCTGGTGACCCATCACCAGGTACTACAGGTGGCGTCATGAGACAACAACTCTTTTTCCTTGTACATAACCCCTCTTTGAAGTGTCACCCAGGCCACGGGCTCAGGCACCACCAGCCGTGACATCCCCGTGAACCCCTCTGAGACTGATACCTGAGTACCCCTCGGGCCTGGGGCTCGACCCTGCACCTCTCTCCTCCAGGCTCCAGTCCCCCTGATGCCCCTCTCTCCTCCAGGCTCCAGTCCTCCTCCTGCCCCCCTGCTCCCCCCTCCTGCCCAGGCTCCAGTCCCCCTCCTGCCCCCCCTCTCTCCTCCAGGCTCCAGTCCCCCTCCTGCCCCTCTGCCTCTCCCCTTTCCTCCAGGCTCCAGTCCCCCTCCTGCACCCCTGTTCCCCTCTCTCCTCCAGGCTCCAGTCCCCCTCCTGCCCCCCTGCTCCCCCCTCTTGTTCAGGCTCCACTCCCCCTCCTGCCCCCATGCTCCCCCCCTCTCCTCCAGGCTCCAGTCCCCTTCCTGCCTCCCTGCTCCCCTTCTCTCCTCCAGGCTCCAGTACCCCTCCTGCCCCACCCTCTCGTCCAGGCTCCAGTCCCCCTCCTGCCCCTGTGCTCCCCCTCTCTCATCCAAGCTCCAGTCCCCCTCCTGCCTCCCTCTTTCCTCCAGGCTCCAGTCCCCCTCCTGCTCCTCCACTCTTCTCCAGTCCCACTCCTGCCCCTCTGCTCCCCCTCTCTTCTCCAGGCTGCAGTCCCCATCCTGCTCCCCCCTCTCCTGCAGTCCCCCTCCTGCCTCCTCTCTCCTCCAGGCTCCAGTCCCCCTCCTGCCCCCCATCTCCTCCAGGTTCCAGTCCCCCTCCTGCCCCCCCCTCTCCTCCAGGTTCCAGTCCCCCTCCTGCCCCCCTCTCTCCTCTAGGCTCCAGTCCCCCTGCTTCCTCCAGGCTCCAGTCCCCAGTCCCCCCCCCCCTGCTGCCCCTCTCTCCTCCAGGCTCCAGTCCCCCTCCTGTCCCCCTGCTCACCCTCTCCTCCAGGCTCCAGTCCCCCTCCTGCCCCCTGCTCCCTCCTCTCCTCCAGGCTCCAGTCCCCCTCCTGCCCCCCTGCTCCCTCCTCTCCTCCAGGCTCCAGTCCCCCTCCTGCCCCCTGCTCCTCCTCTCTCCTCCAGGCTCCAGTCCCCCTCCTGCCCCCCTGCTCCCCCCTCTTGTCCAGGCTCCAGTCCCCCTCCTGCCCCCCTGCTCCCCCTCTCTCCGCCAGGCTCCAGTCCCCCTCCTGCCCCCCTGCTCCCCCTCTCTTGTCCAGGCTCCAATCCCCCTCCTGCCCCCTGCTCCCACCTTTCCTCCAGGCTCCAGTCCCCCTCCTGCCCCCCTGCTCCCCCCCTCTCCTCCAGTCCCCCTCCTGCTCCCCCCCTCTCCTCCAGTCCCCCTCCTGCCCCCCCATCTCCTCCAGGCTTCAGTCCCACTGATTCCTCCCTCTCCTCCAGGCTCCAGTCCCCAGTCCCCCTCCTGCCCCCTTGCTGCCCCTCTCTCCTCCAGGCTCTAGTCCCCCTCCTGCTCCCCCCTCTCCTCCAGGCTCCAGTCTCCCTCCTGCCCCCTGCTCCCCCCCTCTCCTCCAGGCTCCGGTCCCCCTCCTGCCCCCCTGCACCCTCTCTCTCCTGCATGCTCCAGTCCCCCTCCTGCCCCCCCTCTCTCCTCCAGGCTCCAGTCCCCCTCCTGCTCCCCCACTCTTCTCCAGTCCCACTCCTGCCCCTCTGCTCCCCCTCTCTTCTCCAGGCTGCAGTCCCCATCCTGCTCCCCCTCTCCTGCAGTCCCCCTCCTGCCTCCTCTCTCCTCCAGGCTCCAGTCCCTCTCCTGCTCCCCCCTCTCCTGCAGTCCCCCTCCTGCCCCCCATCTCCTCCAGGCTCCAGTCCCCCTCCTCCAGGTTCCAGTCCCCCTCCTGCCCCCCTCTCTCCTTTAGGCTCCAGTCCCCCTGCTTCCTCCAGGCTCCAGTCCCCGGGCCCCCCCCCTGCTGCCCCTCTCTCTTCCAGGCTCCAGTCCCCCTCCTGTCCCCCTGCTCACCCTCTCCTCCAGGCTCCAGTCCCCCTCATGCCCCCCTGCTCCCTCCTCTCCTCCAGGCTCCAGTCCCCCTCCTGCCCCCCTGCTCCTCCTCTCTCCTCCAGGCTCCAGTCCCCCTCCTGCTCCCCCCTCTCGTCCAGGCTCCAGTCCCCCTCCTGCCCCCCCTCTCTCTGCCAGGCTCCAGTCCCCCTCCTGCCCCCATGCTCCCACCTTTCCTCCAGGCTCCAGTCCCCCTCCTGCCCCCCTGCTCCCCCTCTCTTGTCCAGGCTCCAATCCCCCTCCTGTCCCCCTGCTCCCACCTTTCCTCCAGGCTCCAGTCCCCCTCCTGCCCCCCTGCTCCCCCTTTCCTCCAGGGTCCAGTCCCCCTCCTGCTCCCCCCCTCTCCTCCAGTCCCCCTCCTGCTCCCCCTCCTCTCCTCCAGTCCCCCTCCTGCTCCCCCTCCTCTCCTCCAGTCCCCCTCCTGCCCCCCCATCTCCTCCAGGCTTCAGTCCCACTGCTTCCTCCCTCTCCTCCAGGTTCCAGTCCCCAGTCCCCCTCCTGCCCCCTTGCTGCCCCTCTCTCCTCCAGGCTCTAGTCCCCCTCCTGCCCCCCTGCTCCCCCCCTCTCCTCCAGGCTCCAGTCTCCCTCCTGCCCCCTGCTCCCCCTCTCTCCTCCAGGCTCTGGTCCCCCTCCTGCCCCCCCTCTCTCCTGCATGCTCCAGTCCCCCTCCTGCCCCCCTCTCTCCTCCAGGCTCCAGTCCCCCTCCTGCTCCCCCACTCTTCTCAAGTCCCACTCCTGCCCCTCTGCTCCCCTCTCTTCTCCAGGCTGCAGTCCCCATCCTGCTCCCCCTCTCCTGCAGTCCCCCTCCTGCCTCCTCTTTCCTCCAGGCTCCAGTCCCTCTCCTGCTCCCCCCCTCTCCTGTAGTCCCCCTCCTGCCCCCCATCTCCTCCAGGCTCCAGTCCCCCTCCTGCCCCCCCTCTCCTCCAGGTTCCAGTCCCCCTCCTGCCCCCCTCTTCCTCACGTCGTAAAGTGAATGACCGCGGGGGCGGACTTAACAGAGGGGGGCGTCAAAATGGGCCCACTACATCAAAGCAGCACGCTCGGCCACACCCATTGTGACACGCCCTCTGATAACTCCGCCCCCGGGGTAATTCACTTTACAACGTCAATTCCAAGAGAAATGCTGGGGTGAGCGAGAGTGTGGAGGGGGGAGCAGAGGGCGGGGATCGGGGGGGTAGGAGGGCAGAACTGTGGAGGGGAGAGCGGAGGGCAGGGAGCAGGAGGGCGGGAGCTGGACTGAAGCATGCAGCGTGGAGGGGGGAGCGGACGGCGTGTGCAGCAGTTTTCTGACTGGCCAGCCCGCACCATCATCTAGTTCTGTCTGTTTAAATTTCCGTTACAGAGAGACAGACAGACAGAATTAGACGATTATATTTTAGGATGCTGTAATTTTCCCACAAGGATCCTCAATGGTGTGCACTTTAAGATATATTAATATTGATCAGTGTATGCTGTCACTTACTGTTGCACTTTTCGACAGTATACTGACCGAGAGTATGGCTGTCTGAATGAGAACTTGTCTGTGTGCAACACCACACAAAGCATCCACCAATCACACCGTGGCCTGTCTACAGTGTGTTGGAGATGATATATGCACAGCATATAGATCCTAACTGCCTTCTTTCTGATACTATAATCATACAGTATACCTCCCCATCCCCTATTTTCTCTACCCTACTTTCTACAATCATCCTTTTTGGTCATTTAGTGTTGGTGACATTTTTGACTGTTCAATATCATGTGTTGTATATTCATACAAACCTGGCATTAATTATTTTCCATCCTTACAGAAGCTAATAATTATGATAGTTTGCCATTCTTGTTTTCTTTCCCTTTTTTTAGACTAAAGTTACCGTTACACACAGAGATATCTGTGCAGACATTGCTTGCAACTCACTTGTTGCAGAGAAATCATGGACACATTGTAACATTTTGTCCATGATTTCATTGCAACCAGTGAGTTGCAAGCAATGTCTGCACAGATATCTCTGTGTGTAACGGTACCTTTACATTGCAGTATGTGATTGATTTGTACACAAATATTACAGGTGAAGATGCAATTGGACATAAGTGGATGTCACCAAATTTCACAATACATATTACATACATTAATAATCAGTGACGTAACTTCAGGCCCAGGGGCCCCGATGCGAAAGCTCCAACGCCCCCCAATTATTGCAAATCTTTAAAAGTATTAGTCTTTTTCTATGGGCCAAAGGGACTTTTAGGGCCTCCCTAGGCTGCAGGGCCCGGGTGCGATCGCAACCCCTGCACCTGTGGAAGTTACGCCCCTGTTAATAATAAAAATGTATCTTAGACCTGTTAAGGCTGGTGTATTTACTATGAAAATGCAAGATCCTTCCTACCTTTTCCTTTTTTTAATCCATCACTGGACTCATAATGCTCATTGTTATATTCGGCAGGGGGATTTACATCTACATGTCTAAACTAAGTACATCTGCAGTGTATATTGTGAAATCTAGTGATGTCTTTCTGTATAACATCCATGTATTGCCTGCAAAAAGCCATTTGCGTTGTCTGAATTACACAAACATTTTTTTTAATAATTTAACCCTTGTCTGGTACCATGGGGTCAAAGTGACCCTATGAATATTGCATATGCATTTCATGGTACCAGACGAGGGTTAAACCCCAAATCCTCTCCACATGTTTTACAACTCACACAGTATCTTCAAGGAAAATTGTGTGTGTCCAGCAAAACATGTTGGGAGGCTTTGGGGTTTAAGGTATTAAATAGCAGCAATGTTTATGTAATTTAGAATAGGTGAATGGCGTTCTTCAGGCAACATTACTATCAATTATAAGGGTACCTTTACACGTTGCAATATTGCAATGCAACATCGACAAAAAGTCACCTGGTGTGGCCATTGCAGTTGATATCGTTCGTGCGTTGTGTCGTGATAAATGGGCAATGCGACTCGAAAAAATCGTAGCTACGATATTGCAAGAAGATTGTGCAAGCCCTTCAACTGTACGATATTGCATATGATGTGCATGATCGTGCTGTGTGATGACGCAACTACGATTTGGAGCGCAACTTCCCCTATTCACTCCAATGTTAATGCTCGGTCCCTGGATTGCTCATGCCCAGCGCAAAAAAGGGGCGTACAACATCGTAGTTGCGTTGCCTGCCGATATCTCCCTGTGTGACAGCTCCTATACTTAAGTGCCAAAAACGTGCACGCTCCCGTGAAATTGTGTGCAATATCGGAACGATATCGCGACGTGTAAAGGTACCCTAATATACCAGTAATAGCAAATACTGCAGGTTTAAGATATATTCAGATATTGTTAAGTGTTTTTAATTGTGTGCACAAGAGGCAGACCAAGGATGGCGGCCACAGAAGTGAAGACTGGTGCCTTTGTCCAATTGCCACAGAGGTCGTAACTGAACGTTGCACCGTATGTCTTTTAGTCCAACAGACAGATCTTCTTTAAATCATGGTCTCAGCAGATCCCTCCTTGTATATAGGACAGCAGACCTAATAGCGTCACTCCATGATCTCAGCATTATTTATTAATTAATTAACATATTAACCGTTATAAGTACTTGTTAGCGATCCCGTGATTATAATAAATCCCCCGTACTTTTCCCAAAAATCTGGATAAAACCTATTGACGTGTTATAATGCGAGGGTTGGACCTCATTGAAGTAAAGCTTAAACAACATTGAGGTATAACAGGATGTCCACCCCATGTAATACGTTCCTCCAGTTAGAGGTAGCAATCCCAAGAGATCCAGTGTAGTTATATACTACCGCGTGGTGAGTTTGACAGCCATTACCAGTGTAGTATATAGGGCGCAGACCCCGTGGTAGTATATACAGAGCACCAAGTGGTAGTAACAGCAAGTCCCAATGGTAGATTAAAGAGGCTACCAGTAATAATATAAGCCCTATGCCTAGTAGCTGACAATGCACCCAGTAAGTTATACAACACCATGTATAATTGGACATGACAGCCCATTAGTATTACACAGCCAAGTTAGACTACGGCCAGTGGTAGTAACAGGCACCCAGTAGTGCTATCAGCCCCAGTGTGTATGCCCCAGTGGATAATGATTTCAGCCCCGCGGTAATAATGCCCCAGTGGTAGCTATTCGCCCAGCGTTGTATAAGCCCAGTGGTAGTCATTTTCAGTCCCAGCGTAGTAACAGCACGCAACCGTATCCAAGTGCAACCTCCCAGCTGACCACCGTCCTTAAAGAGAACTAACAATTCACAGTGCCATGACCGACCGGCACACTGTTCTACCCCCGCGTCGCAGGTGCCGGACCGCGGACCTCCTCTTGGTCTTCTTCCTGGTCCTTGCTGTCGCAGGGAATGACGTACATTTCTCACGAAACAGATTACAAAATAGATTACGGGCTGGTAGCAGGCATGCGGCAGCGGCACGGACAGCGGACTGAGGAGAAAGTATAGTTCCTTACAGGTGACCGGAGTCAGGTTGGGGGCCCAGAATTACGGGGCTGCTGTATACACACGTATACATCGTATGTACCGATGTAATTATCAGAACAGCACTCAAATCGCGGTATAAGCGAGGGGGTCTTTTCAGCCCAATTTTGACTGATAAAGCTACGCTTAACGCAATATACGGTAAGATCTTTCAAATGATGAATCTACAATTTGAGTATTTGTTGTGGTTTCATACTTGATATTGAATACACATTCCCTGAATTACATAATGGTTTACAGACTTAAACTTTTGCAGTGATCTATCCATTATTTCCCTGCATGTATAATAAAGATTATAACAATATTCAGGTAATTTGAAAAAATGATTGTTATACAATTAAGTCCTGTATCAAATTAGATCAGCAAGGCTAAATTGGCTATATTGGGATATAGAATACTTGAGCTGACTATCTGGTGATCGAGTCTGACTGTCCATTTGACCTATGTGACTGACGTTATTTTTGGTTTATGATTTCCGATAATATATTGTAGTAACTATCTAGTTGTAACAAGGTACACTGTAAAAGAGGAACTTATCAAAGGATCCATTAAATGTATATCCTACTGCTAACAGCCTGCCTAATGCTATTTGCTAAAATCAATGTTTATAAAAAGCATGTATAATCTGCGCTTTCCCAATGCTAATTAGGCCTTTGACTAGTCGAAAGGGTTTAGACTAGGGCGTTAGACTAGTCAAATTAGGCCCAGAGTAGTTGGCCTCATTCCATGTTTCATGCCCCTGTGGGCATAACATGATTTCAAAGAGCTGGCCCCTGGAAATATTGTGCACGCATGCGGCTCATTTTGCCAGCGTCAGTGTGCCTCTGAAGCCAGGTGTACGTGTCCCAGCTTCAGAGATAAACACTGCACATGATCGGGAAAACACTTACAATCATGCAAAAGCTTCACAAGTGCACTAACACTTGCAAAACCAGCCACGCATGCGCAACAATTCCAGGAGCTGCAATGAAGCCGACTCTTGGAAATCATGTTCTCACTCCCACCGAGGTGTGATAACATGGAGAGTGGCCGACTGGGGAAATGCCCCTTTGACTAGTCAAAGGCCCAATAAGCATAGGGAAGGCATAATTATACATGCGTTTTATAAACATTGATTTTAACAAATAGCATTATACAGGGCTGGTTAGGCAGAGAATTTTTGGGTACGTGTCACTGCTGCTAGGTTGGAGGGCAGAAAGGTCCTGACAGGTTCCCTTTAAAAAGTGTGATTTTTACTAAATATAAAAATTACCTAGGATAGTCCAGAGAACACTCACTAATGTTCCCTGAAAAGGCTCAATTATCTAGCAAAATGTCAGCTCAAACTTCTGGGTTGTGAAATGCTGCCATGCAGAGTGAGATCTCACAACAGTTTGTGGCTACTCTCGTAATGAAAACTATGTCACAAGCATATCTTTTTCAAAGCGGTGACCGAACTGTAACATACTTAGAGTGGGGATCAGTCGGTCAGCGCTGGGTTAGTGCAAACACTGAGATCTGACAATAACAGCTAATTTTGTGTTCTCATTGCGAGAGTGATGCCAGAGGGTTGATACCAGGATCCTACAACCCATGAAGTCAGGCCCTTCTGGGCATACTAGACAGTGTTTTGAAAATATCTTATCACAGTATTTAGAAAAATGAGCTCTTGTATTAAATATTGGACAGCCCCACATTGGTGATATGTACTCTTTTGTGGTTTATATCAGGAGATCTTCCTGACCTTCCTACCTCTGATTTAGGCTCTTAAAGTGATGTGAACAGAGCCTAGTGACTTAAACATTTTATTTTATGACCTTTGGTGGATCTAGGTCACAGTATATGACATGATGATGGCCATTCTCCTGTTGTAGACATGTTCTGCCAGGTTTGACTACATCTCTCTCGACATTCAGGTGGACCTAGCAATGGATGCATACAACTGCTTATAGCAAAAAATCAACAATTAACACTTGTACTGAGAACTCAACAGATACAGGGCTATTATGGCATACACGTATGTCAATTAGAAAAAAAAATACAGGTGAGTGCCAAAGACCTACAAGTTTAGAAAAGAGTCCCGGAGGTGTTGGTGGGGCACTCACAGAGTGCATACATAGGGGCCAAAGTCACAGAAGGGTATGGTTTAGCACCGTCCATAAGTCCTCAAATTCTCATGCAATTATGTGTGGGGGTACCGAGCTGCAGTGCAAGCCTGTGATCAATGTGAAGAATAGAGGTATACATCCTGGTACATGAACATACAGTAACATTTGCTGTAAGTTATAGAAACAAAATGGAAACAATGCTGATACTGGTGAATTATAGTAAGAATCCATAACTGATGGCATCAGGAATGTGAACAAGCCTTGGGCAGTGAATGGGCATAAGGCTGTCTGGAAATTATATAACACAGACATTGGATGTAATAAAAACATATCAGAAGAGAAATACAATATGTATAACCATGGAGGCACTGATCTTCATTGTGGTGGGATGAGGCTCCTGGGTGACAATGCAAGATGTGAAGCAGAGCCCCCACCTGCCATGTGCCATTTATAATACTACTAACTCATGTGGCAGAGGGAATATTGGCACTATGAGGAATAGGGGTCCAATTGTGACCACTACCTGTGCATCCCCTAGAGCTATGCCACTGCTGGGTCCATCTAAGGTTGGCATTTATCATTTTCTGAAAGAACTGTTAGTGCAAAGGCAGTACACATGACGCATAAGTATTGTCTCATTGATTTTGCACTACAAGTACAAGAAGGCAACTTATTTGGTGGTTTCAGCCTGACCCAAAAAGCAACAACACATGGTGAAAGCACAGATTCCTTTACTTTTAGCTCCAGGGATTTGGTTTTGTATGAACTTCTGCAGCTGTTTAATGCTGCAGCCTTTAGGATCCTCGACTCACTGCCATAGACATTTTTGTAGTTTTAAGTGCCCATGTATCCAATTCAATGCTACCTATAGACTTCCTTCCTCTTATGAAGTGCCTTTATACTGCAACTAGACCGCACGATATTCATCTAGGTCAGAACAGGCTTTAGTTGCACAACATGGCGGAATATTCTCATGGTTTGTGACCTGTGACATCATGACTATTGTACCCAAATCAGTAAATCCTTTCTTTTGTAGGTTCATTTAAGCCCAAGATCATAATTCAGTGTACAATCTCCTCCGGGTTGAGTGGTTGTAGAGAGTCTGGAGTATTGCTTAGAGGCAGTTCTTGTTGTGCCTTAGAAGTTAAAGTCACATCTTCTGGACATGGATCTCCACTGTCTACAGTGAAAGGCAAGCCCATAACGGGCTGATTCTCCTGAACGTCCACACTCCTGGCACACTGGATGCCATTGGCAAGGTGCTGGTTCTTTGCCGCTATTGAATTTAAACTTTGTTCCGTACTAATGGCCATTAATGGCTGGCTGCTCCAGTCTTGGCTTCCATTATCAGTTACTATGGACTGAGTTTGGGGGTTAGAGGCCACAGTCAAACAAGTCTCAGCCTGGATTTTGTCTGTATCCAAACTAAGTTCTTCCTCTTCTTCGGAGTCCAGCCCAGCACAATGCCCGCTGCGCTCTGAAGCCGAGAAATCAGAATGAACAATGACGTCAGCCTCCACTTGATTTTGAGATGGATTCCTGTGATTTCTTCCAATATCAACCTAATGAGAAGTAAATCAGTATTAAGTAAGACGAATTTGAACCCAAATAAAACATTTAAGTCACCACACCAACATGCCAAATTTACCTTATGTGGCTCATAGGAAATGTCATGTAAAACCATCCTTAGACCGCCAGAGGTCATGTGATTCGCTGAGCCATTAGCAGCACAAGTCAGGTCTCCAGTGATGGTATCGGCATAGCTGGTGATGTGATTTGCCCAGTTCTGAGTCACTGATCCATTCCAAGAAGGCTACGAGAGTAGAATGTGGACAGAAGTCAAATCAATACTTTATTATGGATAAGCAGTAAAGAGTTTTTCCTGTTTCGGAAAACCCATGACTCACAATCGCAATTGCAAAAGATGCTTCACTCCCTTTCTGCTGCAGTTTCTGGTATCTACTATTGTGTGCAGCGCTGACATCTCAACATTAGCTACAGTCAATAACTGAGCTCAGCGGAAGACACTTCTCAGAGACTCTAAGATCACAGATTGCCTGCAAGACTGTCAACATGATGTTAGCAGTACAGACAGTAATACGTAATGGGAGAAACGGCAGATACTCAGTGCTGGACCCAGGGAGGGTGAATAAAACATGATTTGGTAATTATGAAGTAAGAAAAAAAGCTCCCCAACACAAACAGAGCACTAATATCGCCAGGATAACAATCCATAAGTGTCAGTCCAACTGGTGTAGCAACCAGACATTCATGCAGGAGTGAAGAGAGGAGTTTGGCACTTCCATCCAGATTGTAATTAAAAATGGGTCCTTATTGAAGAATTGTTAAAATCATGCAGAATAGATCCTGACGCATTTCTGGCATCAAAAAGTGCCCTTAGTCATAGGATATATGAAGAATCATACGGTATGTCCTATGACTTTTGACTCCAGAAACACGTCAGGTTTTTTGCCTGTTCTGCGATTTCACATGCTTTTAACGATCCTTCAATAAACATCAATTTTTAATTAGAATCTGGATGGATGTGCCGAATCCCTCTCTTTACTCCTGTCTAAAAGTAGGATTTGTTTTCCTTTATTTCTAGCCCTCGTAAATACCATGGTCATGATTGACATCAGCATTTGAATGGTTAAATTGCTGCGAGCTAGTTCTGAATTCAGAAGGGTGCTGGCTATGTAACAAAGCACCTCAGTCTGTTCCATATGCAATGTGCGCATCTGCCAGACATGTACAGTGGATGTTGGTAATGGAAATCTGGACCCATGCACACTGGACCCCCAGACACTTGACTGATTTTGCCAGTTGAAGACACCAGTCTTGACCCCAGTATTGAAAATTGCAGATCAGCTTCCTATACAGAAAAAAGAAGCAATGATTGCCAGTGCATACCTGCCCAGAAGATGCCAAAGAATTGCTTGGATATTTTTCACCTACTGGCTGGGAAAGTCTCCTGGCATATACAGTTATGGGAAAAACTGAGCACACCCTCTATGCATGCTATGGTTTTACGTATCAAGACATAATAAAGACCCATCGGGTCCTTTGAAAGTCTTAACATAGACTTAATACAAACTCAGATGAACAACAAGACATGAGAAATAATAGAGTGGTTATTTATGTACTTACTTACTGCTTACATAGAAATTAAGAGGGTAAGTAGCAGCAAAGCAATGCTAATCAAATGCTCTTGATAATTTGGTAATCAGAAAGTGCAACTCCTCTTTAGGGCAGGGATACACTGAGTGAGGCACATGCAACATACTCGCACGAGTCTCGCATGACTCACCTGGAAAGGCCGCCGCCTCTTTGGACTGGAGCGCATCAGCTGCATGTGTTTCTAGGCAGATGACGTGCTCCTGTCCAGATAGCCGGTGGCGCTCCGGGTGAGTCATACGAGACTCATGCGAGTATCTTGCATGCGTCTCACTCAGTGTGTCCCTGCTTTTAAGAACAGAAGTTATGGCTGTTTGTTAGTTAGAAGCATTCAGGTGTGAGGTAACACATTGGCAAGGAGGAAAGACATCAGCAATGATAGTAGAGAAGCAATTGCTGCCATCAGTCTTGAAAGGCGTAGAACTCATTTCTAAGCAATTTGTAGTCCCAGTGATAGAGATGATTCAGAAGTGGAAAACATTCAGCACATGCAATTCTCAGAGAATTAGAAAAAAACTCCTAAAAATGTTAAAGGTTCACGTTCATGGCAATACAGAAAGAAAAATATGGAACAGCTATGGGCTTGTTTAAAACAGTTTATAGGTTTACAGGAGAAAGCCTCTTTCTAAAGAGTACATGCCAGGGGTGCACATAGAAATTATGAAGTTCCATAGCAGAAGTTCTAATGAACTCACCCAAAAATAAAATGTAATAATAATAATTAGCAGGGTAAGTAAAGGAGCATCTCGCATGACTTGTCAGCCCTTACAAAGTCATTTTCCTCCTATTGAAGCCCCTAGATTTCCCTTTCATTGTACCCATAAAGTATGATGCGATAGGAGGCGTGGCCTGCAGCAGCATGTGAGGAGGTGGATCCCTGAGCTCCTGTGCCCACAGACAAGCTACTGGGAATTTTTGCCTTTTTAAAGGCAAATTGTCTCATCAAAGCGACAAGACCTGTAAGATCTAATCTTTGGGCTTCATTTGAACCCTTTGAGATCAATTCTGAGAGGAATTCACCTCAGGACACCTTGAAATCTGGCCCCTCAGAGGAGTGATGGAGGCTCCATTTTAAGACTACTGGTCACCTCATAATAATATCCTCCTGTTGTCTGTTAAAAGTCAGGAATTGACAGTTCAGGTCATAATTCTGAAATTATACTGACTTTTACCTTTATTCGGCTGAATTTGTAATGATTTTTACCTCAAGACACTGCCTGAAGTCTGTTTGTTTTTTTTTTAAATTTTTTTTTCCCCTCACATGAGAGTGAAGGTGGTCGCCATTTTGTGATCACTGAATGCTTCATAATAATACTCCTGTCACCCATAAATCATCTGAAATTGACAACACAGGTCACAGATTACTGAAGTAATATTAGACTTCATCTTTCTGGACCAGAAGATCTTGTCTTGGTGATATATTTATCAATATCTTATTCTGCTTTATTTTCAATATACAGCCTATGCTATCTCTGACATGGGCTTTTTTATTCACTTCTCTCATTAGTTTTTGGAGATTTTATTGTTTTGGTTATTAAGTTTGTTCTTAGACCATTTTCTGCTATTCTGTGAGGAAAACTGCCATTTCTCTCAGGGGAGTAGTGGAGGCGCCATCTTTGATTTGCTGATTGCGGCTTTCCCGGAGGATGCCAATTTACTACACAAACGGATTTTCCTCACTGTAAGATCCGGACCTCTGAGGTAAATTTTCCCTCATATGCATTTGGAAAGCAACAGTGACAGGTACAGGAGGTGTGGGGGATCTACTAAAAGATGAGCTGCTGTCCTGATTGAGGAGATTTAATATAAGTGACCAGACTGAGACATCCCTGCAGCCTTCTTCATAGACTATCTGGTCATACTATTTTGGAAGCTCCTTGCTTAGTTACATACTTACATAGGGTGGGGATAATACCATTCTACATATTGGACAATTCATGAGTCTGAAGGGGAGATATATAACCTTTCTAGTCCTAGTATTACACAGACTTCAGGAGACTCTTTTTCGCTACTCATTTGTTTTTTTGCAAGCTGTTGCCTTATAACTTCTTCCATCTTTGCGTGCTACTACATCTCCAAGAAGGACTTCTTCAATCAAGCGGGGTCGGCGGGCCTCCAACATATCCGAGCTACGTAGATGGATCCTGTTGTCTGAGGTTTCTACACGATCCGACCACTCCTGGGAGGGATCTCTTCAATCAAGCGGGGTCGGCGGGCCTCCAACGTATCCGAGCTTCGTAGACGGTTTCCGGTGTCGAGGAGTCAACTAAACAGCTATTCTTTTATGGGGATGTGCTGTTGGGGTACACCTTTATATAGATCTGCATATTGATGTTTGACTCTGTTTCTTGTGGATAAAGGTAGTTTGGGTGGTAGTTGTTGGGTCTTGGGTGGGTGATCTTTTCATCTTCTAATTGGGGGAGAGAGCTATTTACTTTATACTCTGAGTCCGTATTTACAGATAATTGTACTTCATTTCTGTTCCTTGGCTCTAGTATTGTGGAAGTCTATTACCTAATTGTAATTGTTTTTGGCTCAATATAATTTACTGGAGCTAGCTATAGAGACTTACTATACATACTTTGATATTCTTAATTTCTTAATTTATATACCTCAATTTATACGGTATACTAGTCCTAATGTCTCCCAAGCCTAAACCAAACGTTACTTCCAAAAATTCCACTGGTGAACTGGTGGAGGCTAGTCCACAGAGTGCGAACACTATGCCTTACTCGGCCTACCATAGTAATCAGTCACAAAGTGGCAGTAAAGATTCCTTACCAGTGGAGAATAGTTCAGAAGAATGGAAATCCACACCTATGATTTATGAATCTACCCAGGCAAACTCAAAAAGAAAAGAAATGGAAACTATATCCAGATCACATGATGGCTCTAATTTCCGGGAAGATTATGACTCAGCTCGAGACCCTCAAACCAAGAGCCCGGTGAGACAAAGAATGAAGACCTCAAGGAAAGACATAGATCCTCTCTCCAACCTTGACGATGGACAACTATCAGATAGAGATTTCTTGGTTAAAGTATTTGCTGATTTTAAAAAATCTTTGAGAGACGACATTGATGAGTTTAAACATTCGGTGGCCTCGATAGTTTCCAGAACAGAAAAAAACAGAGAAAGCCATTGAGGAATTAAAAACGGAGTGCATTGACTCTAGAAAATCTCAAGACAGAGTGACTAATGAAATTAAAGTTCTGAAGGATAGGTTAGCAGATAGAGAGGAACGGGACCGCAGGAATAACCTGAAATTTAGAGGAATTCCCGAAAAGATAAAGCAGGATAACTTGATTAATTACGTGAAATCTCTCACTAGAAAAATTGCTCCCTCACTGGAAAATATGGAGTATTTTATAGAAAGAGCCCATAGATTGCCAAGGCCCTTGCATCTTTTGGACGATGTCCCGAGGGATGTGATAGCTAAATTTAGCTTCTATCAAACCAGAGATAAAGTGACAATTTTCTTAAGAGATAATAAATCCCTACCTCCACCTTACGACGGGATTAAAATCTTCACAGATATTTCTAAAGACACGATGCTGAAGAGGAAATCTTTGAAGCCTGTAATGGACATTCTACGTGCTAAGGAGATCTTGTACAGATGGGGTTGTCCGACCACTAGTGTTATTTTTACATACAAACAGAAATCTTTTGTTATTGAAGATAAGTCTGAGGGACTGAAAGTTTTGAGAAACTTACATCTAACTAATACTTGACGGGTCTTAAGTAGCTCTGTTTGACACTTTAAAGATTTAAGGTCCAATTAGGCACAATGGCCAAAACATTAGCCTTGCAGGAAGTTGAATAACGGTTCCCTTGAACCCTTCCTTATAGTATTGATACTTACATAGTTCTTATTACTAGTTACATTCTGTGTTATAGTTTGCTTCATTTAATAGTTTGTTTCTTTACCTACCTGTAGTAGTTTAGTTTCCCTCCTAATTCTCTCCCTTCCCTCTCCCTCACACTTCCTCAACTTCATACTTTCATTGCAGCTAGCTTACGTACATTTTTAATTCTTCATTGAGACAATGACCACCAGATACCTTTCACTAAATGTCCATGGGTTAAATACCCCTCAAAAAAGGTTCCATGTATGGAAAGAACTTGCGAGACATAAAATTGATTTGGCAGGACTTCAGGAAACTAAATTTTGCCTAGAAAATCCACCAAAGTTTACGAATAAACTATTTCCTCATATCTATTTCTCCTCTAACAAGAAAAAAAAAATCTGGAGTTGCCATTTTGATTAGGGATACTCTTAAATTTGAAGAACTTGAGGCCCATAGAGATGATGAGGGCCGATATCTTATCCTGATATGTAAAATAAATGATACTCCTCACACACTTGTAAATTTATACGCTCCTAACAAAGGTCAAATTTCATTTTAAAAAAAACTGTTCAGGACTATCCATGATCATAAGAAAGGCAACCTCTTCATTTTTGGGGACTTTAACGCGGTTCCTAATGCTATGTTTGACTCTTCCAATAAAGCCAGGAATACCAATGTCCAGCTTGATCCATTATTTAACCAGGAGGAATTCTATGATGCATTCCGATGCATAAACTCGTCATCTATAGAATTTACTCATTTTTCTGACTCGCATAAATCCTTTGCTAGGATAGATCTAGTTTTGACAGATATCAATTCCTTGCAGAAGATTAAATCAATAGAAATACTTCCTAGATCTTGGTCGGATCACTCTCCGATAATCTTTGTTACTACAGATGGGGCTTCTTATAGTGGGCGGAAACTCTGGAGAGCAAATTCTTTTCTATACCACCATCCAGATTATAAATCCAAAATTCAAAGTATATTACAATATTACTTTAAAGAAAATGATTTGGGAGATATGCCTATTCCAACTTTATGGACTGCCCATAAGGCACTGATTAGAGGTCACCTAATTCAATTAAATTCTCTCCTAAAAAGAAAATTAACTAAAGATACGGCTTCCATCATAAGTAAGATTAAAGACTTGGAATCGGAGGTGATTCGGACCAAGAAAAATTCCATCTTTGGTGACATTCTTAAATTGAGGGTTGAACTAAAATCCCTTTTAACTGCGGAATTTGATAAGGTTTCCCACATTACTAAATCTAATTTTTATAATTGTACCAACAAACCCTCCAAACTATTTGCCAAATTGATAAAAATACGAAGGGTCAAAACGAGAATTCTACAGATCAGGAATAAACCTAATTCTATAGTCAAATCCCCTGCGGAAATTTCAGATGCCTTTGAAGTTTATTACAACAAGTTATATAACTTAGGAAAGGAGCCCGGGGAAGTTGATCCCTGTGCTGTGGAAATGGCTTCGTTTTTAGACTCTATTCAACTTCCTTCTTTGACATCTGACCAGTTAAAATTCCTAAACTTACCCTACACTGAAGCTGAAATCTCTGATACTATTGCGTCCCTAAAGAAATGTAAGTCTCCCGGGCCTGACAGGTTACAGAACGAATACTATATTGTCTTTAAAGATATCCTTGTCCCATATTTAACTAGGTTAATCAATTTCCTCACTACTGACCAGATTAGTCTTCCCAAGGAAATGCAAGAAGCAGTGATTATGGTTATCTCAAAAGATAAGGGTGATACTGAGAATGTAGCTAACTATAGACCCATATCGCTCCTGAATTCAGATCTAAAAATTATTAGTAAAACTTTAAATAACAGACTAAAACAAGTTATCTCGACACTCCTCCACGGGGATCAAGTGGGTTTCGTTCAGGGAAGGGGAACTTCGGATGCTACGAGACGGGCGTTAAATTTAATAGATTTTATAGAGAGAACTGGGACTCCAACCCTAGTGGTCGCTGTCGACGCGGAGAAAGCGTTCAACAGGGTCCACTGGGGGTTCCTGTTTGAGGTTTTGAGGAGGTTTGGCTTTGGGGGTAATATAACTAACTTAATTCATTCGCTTTATTCTAATCCGAGTGCGAAAATCATAACAAATAACTTTTTGTCAAAAGACATCTTGCTAACGAATGGTACACGTCAAGGTTGTCCCCTTTCCCCTTCTCTCTTTAACCTCTTTATTGAGCCGTTAGCAGAAAAAATACGTACTCATCTTTGATAAAAGGCATTCCCATTTCTATGAGACAATTTAAGATTAGTTTATTCGCTGACGATATCCTGGTAACTTTGACTGATCCCATAAATTCTTTACGATATCTCCTTGACACAATTGATACATTTTCTCGAATTTCCCATTATAAGATCAATTTGAAAAAGACTCAGGTGTTACACTTAAATATAGATCAGGACCTCCTTGATTTGTTAAAACGCGAACACTCTCTCTCGTGGGAAAAAGAATCTATAAAATATTTAGGTATTTATTTGACCAAATCCCTATCTAAGATTTTAGACGTTAATCTTAGTTATATCTACAAAGTCACTCAGGACAATGTTCTTCATATTTCCAAAATTGATATTTCATGGTTGGGAAGAATAAACTCATTTAAAATGTGTATCTTACCGAAACTTCTCTATATTTTTCATTCTGTACCCCTACCTGTGTCCAGACAATGGATGGCAAAATTACAAACTCAACTGACGAGGTTCATTTGGATAAAAAAAAAAAAAACAAGAGTGGCTAAGACTACCCTGGAGAAAGGGAGGTCTAGAGGAGGTCTGGCTGTTCCCAACCTCACCGCATATCATCACTCCACTATCATAAAACTGAGTCAATCATGGTGGGAGACAGGCAATAGACCAAGTTGGCTTACTCTTGAAGATAAAAATATGCTAAAGGGAGGCCTTGGTCCACAGCTTCTTTCCTTCCTTTGTGATAAAAACAAACCTCTTCCGAAAGAAACGTTAGTGAAAGCCTCTATTCAATCCTGGAGATTGTTTGTTTCCAAATCATTGAAAAGCTTTCAACCTCATCCACCTACTTGGATCCCAATTGATATATTAGACTATATTTCTGCAAACCTGAAACTTAAATCCTGGAAAGACCATGGGATTGGTTTTATATCTAGCATCTTGGATGGCAGAGGAGGGTTGATTCCCTTTGCGGTCCTGCAAAACACTTATGGTCTGGAAGACATAGAAGTTAAAACCTGGGAGGAGATTCATCGCATTCTGTTGAGCCATAAACTGGTATTCTCTCTTCCTCACAATGCGACACAACTTTTGAAGTTCCCGCAGAGTACCTTTTTTTGGAAGCTGAAAAACATATATCAGGATATTAACCTAGATTCGGTCTATGTGAAATCTTCAAATGTAGTAGCCTGGGAGAAAGACCTGAGCATCTCTATAAATACTGAACAACTTGGCAAGTCCTTTGATCTTATGTATACACAGGTACCGTGCATCTCCCTTATTGAGACCCAATTTAAATTGTATTCAAGATGGTATCTTACTCTGTTGAAGCTCAATAAGTTTAATTCACTCAACTCCCCGATGTGCTGGAGGAACTGTAACCAAACTGCTGATCTGACTCATGTGTTCTGGGGATGTCAATTCCTTAAAAAATTTTGGAGAGACATAAGGCATCTAATTAAAGATATTTCTGGAATGAAGGTTCTTCTATCTCCTGAGTTAGTGTTGCTTTTGGTTGGGTTGGATTCTCTTCCTAACGTATAAGGCCACTTACGATTCATATTCTTTTAACAGCAAAAACTATGATTGCCTCACTTTGGAGAGAGTCTACAGTCCCATCTATACAGGATATCATAGACAGAATTGCATCTCATAATTCTTTTGAATATTCATTCGCTATTAGAAATGGCCTACAAACCAAATATCAGAAGAAATGGGCATTGTGGAATATAAAATTTCCATCTCCGTTCTTAAAGGCAGCCAAAGTCCCCCCCAGATAACTTTCTCTAGGCTTCACCACTGGACTGTATGATGGACTCATTGTCTATAGCTTGTACTATAGTAAGTGTCTATAGCTACCTTTCCCCCCCTTCATTTCCTTTCCTCTCTCCCTTATGTTTATCTGCTGAAGAGCAGTTCTTCATAACTTGACTTAGCTTGAGATTCTTGGTCCTTAGTATTGATTGCCTTTAGTTATACTATTTCATAATTACTTCCCAAAGTATTATTTGGAGATGTGTAATTCTATGTTTCCCTGTTTACTTTCATTGTTCTCTTTTGGTGTTCTGTATTTGATGAAATTGATTGTAATAAGGTAATCTCTTCATATTATACCTTTGATTTCTCTACTTATCAGTTTGCTGTACGACTGTATTTGATTATTATACTTTGTACTTGATTTATTGAAACTCGAATAAAAATTATTTGAACACAAAGTATGATGCCAACAAAAGTGCCCCACAAACAATGTATGATATCCCATAGTGAATTCCTCCACACGCACAATTTTAAACCTCAACTGTGACCCCCATACAGCCCTCCAGACAATATAATGACCCTAACACAACCCTCCACACAATATGATGACACCAACACAATCCTGGACACTGCATGATAACCCGCGCCATCTGAACAGTTTAATGGCCCCTACACAGCACTACAAACAGCATATTTTCCCCCACAGCATATTGGAGCCCACACAAACCTTCACACTGTATAATTGTACATACAGTATAATAGCCCCAACAGCCCTTCAAACAGTATAATGGCCCCATCATAGCCCTTTAAACAGTATAATAACCCCCCCATAGCCCTGAAAACAGTATAACTGCCCCCACATGGCCCTCCATAAAGTGCACTGCTAAAACAAATAAAGGGAACACTTAAACAACACAATGTAACTCCAAGTCAATTACACTTCTGTGAAATCACCTGTCCACTTATGAAGCAATAATGATTGTGAATCAATTTCTCTTGCTGGTGTGAAAATGGAACAGCAACAGGTAGAAATTATAGGACATTATCAAGACATCCCCTGTAAAAGGAGCGGTTCTTCAGGGGGTGACCACTGACCACTTCTTTGTTCTCATCCTTTTTGGCTGTTTTGGTCACATTTGCATTTTGTCTTTGCTCTCACGTAGAGGTAGTATAAGGCGGTGTCTACAACCCACAGACGTTGCTCAGGTAGTGCAGTTCATCCAGGAGGGCACATCAGTGTGAGCTGTGGCAAGAAGGGTAGCTGTGTCTGTCAGCACATTGTCCAGGACATGGGGCAGATACAAGGAGACAGGCCAGTACATCAGGAGACATGGAGGGGCCATAGGAGAGCAACAACCCAGCAGCAGGACCACTACCTCCTGCTGTGTGCAACAGAACAGGAGGAGCAATGCCAGACCCCTGTAAAATGACCTCCAGAAAGCCACTAATATCCATGTGTCTGCTCAAACTGTCAGAAACATATTCTATGAAGGTGGTATGAGAACCAAACATCCACAAGTGGGTGTTGTACTTATAGCCCAATACCGTGCAGGGACATTGGCATTAGCCAGAGAACACAGAGATTGACAGATTCGACATTTGCGCCCTGTGCTCTTCACACATGACAGCAGGTTCACACTGAGCACATGTGACAGAAGTGACAGAGTCTGGAGACGCCGTGAAGGATGTTCTTGTGCCTGCAACATAGTCCAGCATGACCGGTTTGGCAGTGGGTCAGTAATAGTGTGAGAAGGCATTTCTTTGGTGGGTTGCACAGTGCTCCATGTGCTCGCCAGAGGTGCCATGACTGCCATTAGGTACCGGGATGAGATCCTCAGACACATTGCGAGACCATATGCAGGTGCAGTGGGCCCTGGGTCTCTTCTGAAGCAAGACAGTGGTAGGCCTCATGTGGCTAAAGTGGTATTGATGCTATGGACTGGCCTGCCCGTTGGCCAGGCCTGAATCAATTCTATCACATTTTGGACATCATGTCTCGTTCCATCCACCAATGCCATGTTGCACCACAGACTGTCCAGGAGCTGACTGATGCTTTAATCCAGGTCTGGGAGGAGATTCCTCAGGAGAACATCCACCGTGTCATCAGGAGCATGCCCAGGTGTTGTAGGGAGTTCATACAGGCACGTGTAGGCCATACACTACTGAGCCTTTCCTTGTCTTGAGACATTTCCCCTGAAGTTGGATCAGCCTGTAATGTGATTTTCCACTTTGATTTTGAGTATTATTCCAAATACAGACCTCCATATGATATTAATATTGATTTACATTATCATTAATATGTTTTATTGTTCTTAACACATTTCACTATGTAATGAATAATGTAATGGAATGGAATATTTAATTCATTGACATCTAGGATGTGGTATTTTAGTGGTCCCTTGATTATTTTGAGCAGTGTATAAAGGCCTGCACACAGCCCTTCATATAGTATAATAGCCCCCACAAAGCCCTCCGTATAGTATACTAGCCCCCTCATAGCCCTCAAAATAGTATAACTGCCCCCATATAGCCCTTCAAATAGTATAATGGACACAACCTTGCCCTTCAAACAGTATATGGGCCTTACATTACCTTCCACATGATATAATGCAGCCCCCATAGACCCCCCAAGAGCACTATAATACGTATAATACGGCCCACAATGTACTCAATGAATAAAAAAAAAAAATACCTCTCCTCATTGCCGCTCAGCCGTTAGACACAGAGGAAAGATGGAGGAGGGAACAAATTGTTCCCTCTTCCATCATTACTTTTAACTATATCAGCATTCACAAAGTTAAGTGTGATGCCAGGTGGAGGGTTTAGGATTTGGGCTTGTTTGGCAGAACCTAGCAGCTTTCGAACACTAACTTCTCTGTATCACAAAGTGAAATTTAACACCATCTATCGAAGAACTAAAGATCAGTCAAAACTGGGTCATGCAGCAGGACAATGATCCCAAACAAGCACACCAACAAATGGACATAGCAATAGATGAAAAAAATGAGAGGAATCAAAATGTTGCAATATCCCTGCCTTCAACCCAATTGAAATTCTGCAGCAGAACCTTAATGGCCACTTTACACGTCCCGATATCGGCGTCCAACTCTGATAAAAAGTCACGTGGTTCGTGCGTTGGCCCCGATATCGTTCGTGCGTTGTGTGGTGTAAATGTGCAATGCGATGCAAGACCGATGCCAAAACGATATCGGGGGAGAAATGAGCAGGCTCATCAACCGCCCGATATTGGATGGACGATCTGGCAGGATCGTGCTGTGTGAAAGCCCAACAACGATTTGGAGCACAACTTCCCCTATTCTCTCCCATGTTAAATGGTCGTTCCTGGGTCGCCCGTACAAGGGGGCGTACACATCGCTGTTGCGTTGCCTGCCGATATCGAGCTGTGTAACATCTCCTATGCGATCTTGGAATTCTGCCCAAAAAATGTGCGCTCCCGCGCCGTTGTAGCCAACATCGGAACGATGTTGGGACGTGTAAAGGCTATGTCCAGATACATTGGTTTTTGCTTTCGCCAAAATGCAGCAAAACCATAGGGGTTTCTACTATCTCCTGATTTGTTGGCCGGAGATTTGCTGTGTTTTTTGCTGCATTTTTCCTGCAGATTTGCCATAGAACACTGCAAATATGCAGAACACAATTGACACGCTTACTCTATCAAACATGCAGCAAAAACAGGGGTGTTGACACTTTCTGCAATGAAATAAAACCAATGTGTGTAGACAGCAAATCCTAGAATCACATAAGTTTTGCCGGGAAACAAAAACACAGGTTAAGATTAACATAGATTTGCATAAAATCAAGGAAAAATCTGAGCCCAAAAACGCCTTGTGTGAACATAGCCTAGTACAGTGTTTCCCAACTCCAGTCCTCAAGGCACACCAACAGGTCATGTTTTCAGGATTTCCTTATCATTAGACAGATGATGGAATTATCCCCTGTGCAAGTGATTAAACTAACACCTGTGCAATCCTAAGGAAATCCTGAAAACATGACCTGTTGGTGTGCCTTGAGGACTGGAGTTGGGAAACACTGGCCTAGTAGATGTGCATAAACTAATTCTGAAAAACATCAATTAACGTAAGGTATATTGTAAAGGCGAGTGGTCCACAAATCCTCCTAAACGATGCAAGATTGATAAAGTCACAGAAGATGGTTCTACCGGTTAATTTTCTACACACTGATTCTGCATCTTGGCCAAGTGTTTGGTAACTGTATTATGACATGGTGTAATATGTCATCTGCTTTTGTTCATCTACATTTGTATTTACCTCCTTGTAAGTCTTAAAAGAAAAAATCCTGTCTGTTTTTTTTTTAATCATGTTCACAAGTATGTAAAAAAGAACATTTTGCTTACTTTTTCTTATTAGTAGTAGCATATATAGTCAGGGATGTATATGTGTGCATTACATTTGCTTACGGTTATTTATTTATCTTAAGTGCTTATGTAGCGCCATTAATTTTCACAACATTTGACAGATATCATCATCACTGTCCCAACTGAGACTCAAAACCCAAATTCCCTATCAGGATGTCTTTTGCTCTGGGAGAAAACCAGAGTACGTGGAAGAAACCCACACAAACACGGGGAGAACATACATGCAGATCTTGATCTAGGACCCAGTAGCGCAAAGAAACAGTGCTAACCGCTGAGCCGCCGTGCTGCCTTACTTAAGATGACTTTGTCCATGCTCATTGATTAGCGGATTGCCTTCCCTAGTTTTAGGCTTCATTGTAATGTACTGTGTTTCATAATGAAGGTATTTCAAATCCTTTAGATCATGATTAAAGGGAACCTGTCAGGTATTTTAGCCCCGCTAACCTATAAATATCTGTCCCTGCAGCGTCCATCTACTTTACTATCTATTACTATTTACTTTACCTATCTAACCTATAAGTGATTTATTATACCTGAGTACAACGGTTTATAAACTTAGATCCTCTGTGGCGAGTAGGCATTCCTATGTGCCTTGGCGATGGGTGTGCAGGCTCTCGAGGTCCGCACTCCCCCCACTTCACAGCTGAAATTACGCCCCAATAGGCGGCATCATTGTTTGAGGAGCAGACTGGGGATTTAAATTTCCCGCCTCATTCTTCCAGGTTTATTCCCGGACATGCGCAGTCGCCTTCAGAGCATGCGCTGATGGCATGTTGAAGGCGGCCTCGCTCTGCACCCACTACACCGGGCGCACTGCACATGTCGGGGAATGACGCGCGTCCAGCGTTTTGCGTCATAGACCCAGAAGAAAGATGCAGGAAATTTAAATCCCCAGCCTGCTCCTCAAACAATGATGCTGCCCATCGGGGCGTAATTTCAGCTGCGACCTGGAGACACCACTTTCCCGTCGCCAAGGCACATAGGAACGCCCACCCGCCACAGAGGATCTAAGTTTATAAACCGCTGTACTCAGGTATGATAAATCACTTATAAGCTAGAGATAGATAGTAAAGTAGTTGGACGCTGCAGGGACAGGTATTTATAGGTTAGGAGGGGCTAAAAGACCTGACAGGTTCCCTTTAAGCTCCTATTTTCTTGCACTCTTCTACAGTCGTTTATCCATATGTATCATATCTACCTACCTTAACCTTCACTTGGTTTTTGTCCTCTGTTGGTGGGTTTAAAGCAAGGCTATGGCTTCCTAATAGATCAGGAACTGGAAGAGAAGAAGTATCTTCTTGTGCAGGAGGCATCAAAGTCTCTAACTCATGGGAGTCCTGGCAGTGAGTTTGGGAACATGATCCCTGTCTTGCCCTTTGATAGGATGACGGGCCCCGAGTAGACCTGGTCACCAGATCAGATCCTACTTCCCTAAGAAATAGAAAGAGTGAAACAGATTACACATACAACGCTGCCATAAGGTAAGCAACATGAAAGCTGAGCATTACAATCTGGCTACCTAGAAAAATCATGGTAATATCTATGTACTGTAAATGCGCTGAGCAAATAGTTAAAGTGTGCAACTCATGGAGTATTTTAGGGATAACACATTTGCCTTTGTAAATGGGGCGTCAGTTGGCTTCAAAGGGTTGACCCCTGCCACCCACCTTCCTGTTTGCCAGGGGTTTTGCACTCCTGATGGCTGACCGTTCGGAGCAGTGAAGTCTTTGTACCGTTGGCCTGAACTGTGTGTGATATAACGCTGCAAGCAAGGGCATCTGCAGCACTAGAAAAATGTAGGGACATTGAAGCCAATGGATCCGGTGATCTGACCAGCTTCATAGAAAAAGAATGGATGCTCAGCAAGCCTTATATTTAAAGGGTAAAGTTTTCCCATGAACAAAGTTCATTTTAAAGTTAATTTTAATCAGTAGATCTTGGAATAACAGTAATTTCCACAATTGGATTGATTTAAAAAAAATGTTCCTGTGCCGAGATAATCTTATATATGTGTCCCTGCTATGTACTGTGTAATGGATGTGTCTGACCGTACAGGGACATGGTCTGATCATACCACATCTCCTGTGCTGAGATAATGTTATACATGTGTCCCTGCTATGTACTGTGTAATGGATGTGTCTGACCGTACAGGGACATGGTCTGATCATACCACATCTCCTGTGCTGAGATAATCTTATGTATGTGTCCCTGTTATGTACTGTGTAATGGATGTGTCTGACTGTACAGGGACATGGTCTGATCATACCACATCTCCCGTGCTGGGATAATCTTATATATGTGTTCATGCTATGTACTGTGTAATGGATGTGTCTGAATGTACAGAGACATGGTCTGAGCATACCACATGTCCTCTACTGAGATAATCTTATATATGGTTTTTTTTTTGCGGCTGCATCTGTCGGATTTTCCGGATTGAGGCAAAACCGCAATTGCCACAAGCCCCAAAGAGAATGAATGGGGGCTTGCCACAAGTGTACCACAAGTCATCCGTTGGGCGGCAGATGTGGTAAATCTGCCAGATTCGGACAGAACCGCTGATGTGAAAGGAGCCTTAGATGTCTCTGGCTGCAGATTATTACTTAGAGGACAAAAGGATCTACAGCCTGTAATCGAACATGCTGGATCCTTATTTCCCTTGACCAATCATCAGTTAGAGCCCCCATACACATTAGACTGTCCTCGCAGGTTTGGCCAACTTTAGTCTTATGTGTATGGAGTTCCTCACTACTATCTGAAGACTACGAGCACTGACATTTGTGAACCCCCGGAGTGCTGGAATTCAGATAAAAGATAGGACAAACAGTTACAAAGGAAAACTTCAAAAGACTGAACACATGAACAGCAGATGGTTTATTCATTCCTTTTAGCATTTATCCGTTGCTTGGTCAGGCGGAATACCAAACTGATCTGCCTGAAAAATAAAATACGGTGTCTACATACGCTTAGTCTGACTGATCGGGAGGAGCGCGACCGCTGAAGGTGCCTAGGGCGGCAGGAACTCCAAATACGGCTCTGATCGGAGGCACTGCAGGACCTGTCTCCACCGTGGTGATCGGTGATAGGACTTGTGGTGATGTCGCGACTCGGAGATCCCGAGTCACGTGATCACAACACGTGACCGGTACCCGGCCGGAAGATGGAAGGGAAGACACCTCCGGAGTCCGGCGGAGAAAATTGCTCCGGCCCCGGGCCCTCCTTGAGTCCTGCTTGTTGCCATACACTGGGGTTGTGCAGAGGTGGCGGTGCACAGTGACAACCCCAATAGGTGAGTGGCCATTTGGCCCAATACTTACCCCCCACAATTGCACCCCTTCTCTCTGTGTTTTAGTATAGTAGTTATATTCTTGTATATAAGGATATATACTCTGCTGCAATTGCACCCTCATCGCTGACAGGTGATGGAGGGTATAGATGGAGTCTGCCCACCGAGAGGTGGGGGAGCGGAAAAGGAGGACTTGGGTGTCAGCATAGGACTCGTCGTGCCTGAAGTCACTTTGTCGCAGTCGACGAGCAAACAGACCTTGGCCAATGTTTGTACTAAGAACTTCAGAATTAAAAGATAAGATGTTGAGTTTTTTCAGAAAAACGTAAGTTTTTAAACTTTTTTCTCAAACACATGGCTTATAGCATTATACAACATTGGTAATAGCTGTGTGCTGCAAGGAATTTTTTCTAGTTTATATGTTTCTGCGTCTCTGCATGCACCAGTTCACACTGGTCTGTGAGTGCTGTGCAGCTTTTTTCATTATATATATATATATAGGGTGCCTTGACGAGGAGGTCGTCCAGATAAGGGATGACCAACAGCCCCTGTGAGTGAAGTATGGAGACCACTGACCACTGAGGCCATCACTTTGGTGAATATTCGTGGGGCGGTGGCCAAGCCGAAGGGGAGGGCCACGAATTGGAAATAGTCGTCCCCAATCGCAAACCGCAGGAACCTTTGGTGAGCTGGGGCGATGGGGATGTGTAGGTATGCATCCTTGATGTCTATGGATGCTAAGAATTCCCCTTGAGACATCGAGGCTATCACTGAGCGCAGTGATTCCATGCGAAAATGTCTCACTTTGACGTGGTTGTTGAGGAGCTTTAGGTCCAGAACGGGGCGAACGGACCCGTCCTTCTTGGGCACAATGAAGAGATTTGAGTAAAATCCCTGAAACCGTTCCCTTTCGGGGACTGGGACAATGACTCCTTCCCGCTTTAGGGACTCCAGCGCTTGATGAAAGGCGTGGGCCTTGGCGGGAGGGGGAGATGTCATGAAGAAACGGCTTGGAGGGACTGAGTTTAGTTCTATGAAGTAGCCGTGAGTGACAATATCTCGCACCCATTGGTCTAGGATGTCGGAAAGCCAAATGTCCCGGAACCGGGACAATCTGCCCCCGACCTGGGGTGCGGAGCTGGATCCGGGCGAGTCATGCCGAGGCCGTCTTGGACGGCTTCTGACCAGAAGACTTTTGCTGGCGAGAATGCCAGGAGGTACCCTGGCCTTGGGAGGGCTGGGACTTGTCAGAACGAAATGTCCTGTTGGTAGAGGGCTGTCTGGAGGACCAGCCAGGGGAAGGAAATGGACGAAAGGAACGGAACCTGGCCGATTTCTGCTGCGCAGGTTTGTTTCCTTTTTGTTGGGGCAGGAGTGTACTTTTACCTCCTGTTGTGTCCTTGATCAGTTCGTCCAGACGTTCACCGAAGAGACGATCCCCGGTACAGGGAATCCCTGTAAGATGCTTCTTGGAAGAAGCGTCACCTTTCCAATCCCAGAGAATTCTCCGAATGGCGAGGGAATTGGCGGCTGCCACTGCTGAACGCCCGGCTGAGTCAAGCACAGCGTTCAGAGCATACTTTGATACCATGGCCATTTGTTCGAGGAGGGGAGACGCCTCAGGAACCTTTTAGTAGGTCATGGAGTGAACTGTGTCTGTAAATGCAGACAATGCCTTTAGGGACCAGGCAGCTGCAAAGGCGGGAGGGAACGCAGTGCCAATTGCGTCATAGATTGACTTACTTAAGAGCTCAACCTGACAGTCTGCCGAGTCCTTCAAAGAGGAGCTGTCGGCGATGGAAATCGTGGTTCTGGTAGCCAATCTGGCTACGGCCGGGTCAACTTTAGGGGGTTGAGACCAGCTAGAAAGTACTGCCGGGGCAAACGGATACTTGGGATCCGTGGATTTTGGTAGGAAGCGTTTTGCCGGGCATGCCTTGGGCTTCTGCACTGTGTCCGTAAAGTCAGGATGATCAGAGAAGATGCTGGCAGGTTTCTTAGGATCCCCGAGCGAGACCTTGGCTCGCTGCTCAGACTGTGTGTCAGGAGCAGGCAGGTCCAGGATGCTATTAATAATGGAGACAATATTGTCAACCAAAGTGTCCCCTTCAGGGATAGATTCAGAGGCCGTCTGTTCTGACTCAGAGCCCGAGGCAGAAGAGTCCTCTTCCTCACCCTCCTCCAGAGGTTCCCTCGACTGGGATCTGGAAGAGGAGGGAGATGGGTCTCGGCGGCGTTTCTTGGGTCTGGGTTCTCCGAGAGACGGAGTGGCCCTGTCACGCCTCGCCGGAAGAGAAGGACCCGGGACCGAAGAGGGTCCGTCCCTTTCCTGATCAGGGTCCTGGTTAATGGCCTGAATGATAGACCTAGTCATGGAAACTACAGATTGTGACATAGCTCGTGACACTGCCAGGGCCACTGAACCGGATAATGATTGTGATATGGCGTCAGTCCACTGAGGGGCCGGTGTTAAGACCGGGGGTAAGGACGCCTGATCCCCCGAGAGGGTAGGGGCATCCACCTGGGACCGGGTTCCGAGGATATCCAGGGACCCATTCTGCCCACAGGCTGTGCAGTGGGGATTGACACTCTGCTCAGGCAACGTGACCTTGCACACTGTACAAGTTGCATACAATTTTGGAGCCCTGGGGGTCTTACCCTTGCTCTTAGAAGCACACATAGTCTGACCCAATCTTGTGTACTTGATACCAAAGACAGTGTAACTGAAGGAGGGAGCCACAGAGGAGAATCCACACCAAATGGTGTGGATTACCGCTCAGCCAAATGGCTGTGAGTCCAGGTCTCCAATTCTGAGTCTCCCAGAGCAGCAGCTATGTGTGTGCTCCAGAATCCTGTAAGGCAGGGGTGGGGAACTCCAGTCCTCGAGGGCCGCAAACAGTACAGGTTTTCAGGATTTCCTTAGTATTGCACAGGTGATAACATAATCACTTGCACTGGTGATGATTCCAATCCCTGTGCAATACTAAGGAAATCGTGAAAACCTGAACTGTTTGCGGCCCTCGAGGACTGGAGTTCCCCACCCCTGCTGTAAGGGATGAAGCCAAGATGGCCCCCACAGCTAGAGGAGGGGGAGCCAGAGGAGGGGAGGGCCCGCAAAAAAGCGGGAAACTGTGGCCCCATTCTTGGGTCTGTGGATGAGAGAGCAGAGCCCGCCCTCCTGCAGTGATAGACATGCGGGGGGCGGGATTGCGGCCTAGGCCTCCGGCGAAGCCGGGGACTAGATTAGAATGCCGCGGCCGGCCTGCGTGAGGGGGTCGGCGCGGTAGTTACAAAAAAGCGTACCGCTGAGGCCACCGAAGTGTGCCCCATACTGTGAGCCCTGTGCCCCGTCCCCCTGCTGTGCGAAACATGCAGGGAGGGGAATTGCGGCCTGGGCCTCCGGCACAGCCGGGGGCCTCGGATCGTGGCTGGAGATGCGGGGGACCTCCATGTGTCCGTGCACATACCTGAGTCCCCAGAAGTGGAGAAGAGGGGGCCAGCTCAGTTACCTTGTGGCAGAGCCTGCATCCGGAGCCTGTGACAGTCAGGAGTTGAACTCCGTCACAGGGGGCCACACAGTGACTGTGTAAAGGCCAGGGGAACAGAGAACTGTAAACCCCTCCGTCGGCTCCCACCTCACCAGAGGCCCTTTGAAAGGGTATGGTGAGGGAGCACGGCATATGGGGCCGAAGGCCCATGCCGGGGGACCCCGATGGTCCCCTAAGCTTCATCTGTAGCAGGAGCTTCAGTGTGGAGATGTGCCTCCAACGACACCAAATTACAAACTGACAGTATTCCTGCAGGGGGCGTATATGCTGCAGAGGAGTAAACTCTCCTATAATTGGTGTGACCTCCAGGGGGCAGCATATAACACCTGATGTCAGGGTCTCCCAGATTTTGGACGACAAGGAAAAGGAGATTTTTGTGTACTCACCGTAAAATCCTTTTCTCTTAGCCTCTAATTGGGGGACACAGACCGTGGGTGTTATGCTGCTGTCCACTAGGAGGCGACACTAGGCAGAATCTGAAAAAGATTAACAGTGGCTCCTCCTCTGCAGTATTACACCCCTAGAGCAGGCATTGCCTCTTCAGTTTTGTGCTAAAGCAGTAGGAGAGTTCACCGAGTAATAATAGTAATAACAGTACAAGGCATGTAACCAAACAGGCAAACCTGTGTAAACATGTAATACTTAACATGGTAATAACAGTGTAACAAGGCCTGTAACCAAACTGGTACATGGCAAACAGTTAAGAGTTAACAGTAATAAAAGTATAACACAGCCTGTAGCCAAACGGGCAAACATGTGTAAACAGTTACCCTTGTAACAGTTGAGAAACAACATGAGAACTGTAGTAAAGGCCCCAAAGGGGCAAAAGGGTGGGAGCTGTGTCCCCCAATTAGAGGCTAAGAGAAAAGGATTTTACGGTGAGTACACAAAAATCTCCTTTTCTCCTTCGCCTCATTGGGGGACACAGACCGTGGGACGTCCCAAAGCAGTCCCTGGGTGGGAAAAGCGATGGAACTAGTAACGCTGAACATGGTCAGCGAAAAACTATGTACCTACAGGAGGGCTGCTGCCTCCTGGAGGACACATCTACCCAGACCTGCGTCTGCCAAGGCCTGAGTGTGAGCACTGCAGCGACTTGTAGATGTGTGTAGGCTGAGCCATCTGGTTGCCTTTGACACTAATTGTGTTGACGCCTGGGCCCGGACAGCCTAGGAGGCCCCCACGGCCGTAGTAGAATGTGCCCCAACACCTGCAGGAAAGGGGCGGGTTTTTGAAGGTATAAGCGTCTTGGATGGTTGGTGGAATCCATCTAGCTATAGTAGCCTTAGAGGCTGACATGCCTTTATATCGGACCTCTTGAAGAAGGAAGCGAGAATCCAACTTCCTAAAAAGGTGCTGTCCTGGATACATAGATGCGTAGGGCCCTGAAGAGGATCTACAGGGCCCTGACGAGGTCCTACATATGTAAAGCCTTCATGACCCAATGGCCTGGACCCAGGCGCAGAGATGGCAGAGAGAGGGTCTTCATTTAGGCGAAAGAAGAACCTCGCCAGTGGAAGAAAGGAGGGACCGGCCGAAGGGCAACATTGTCTTGGTGGAAGACCACATAAGGAGATTTACCTGAGTGCTGAAGTTCCGATACTCTGCAGGAAAAAGTAATCGCCACCAAAAACCACCACTGTTAGTATGAGAATGCCAAGGGGAGTGACCCGTAGAGGCTTAAAGGATGGTTCTTGTAGAGCCGTGAGGACAAGGTTTAGGTCCCACGGGTGTAGCGGCCTGTTGAATGGGGAAATGAAATGGCAGACCCCTTGAAGGAAGGATTTCCTTGAAGTCTGGGAGCAAAACGTTTGTGGAAGAAGGTGGAAGTGGCTGAAAACTGCCCCTTGAGAGAACCCAAGGACAGGCCTGAGTCTAGGCCTGAATTGAGGAAACTGAGAATTCTTGGTAGGGATAGGGCCAAAGTGAATGGCCTCTAGAGGTGCACCAAGCAAACAAAAACAAATATTCATGTGCGATGGTAAATGTTTGAGGAGGCTGGTTTCCTCGCTCTCATAATGTTCGCCACAATACCCTAAGAAAACCCAGCTTGGGTTAAGACCCAGGTCTCAAGAGACATTCCGTCAATACAGAGTTGAGGAATTCTGACGGTATAACCTGTCTTGAGAGAGTGAGTCTGGACTGTCTGGATGAACAGTCTGGCAAGTGCCATGGTACGGCTGCTATGAGTGAGAGACGGAAACTGATCCATCCCTCTACTGGTGTGTGTGGTCCCAATGACTGTGGGTCATAAGACCTGGTCATGAAGGCTGGCATCATGAGTTCCTCATCCGGGGTTCCCTAGCACCGGTAAATTCATGGGACAACGTGAGGGTGTGGGAAACACTCCCTTGAGGTAATCCCCTTGCGGGTGAGGAAAAACACTACCCGGTCATCTCAGCCAGTATGTGACCGGCTTATAGTGCGGAGTTTGTGGATTCCGCCCAGTGAAGTACGTGATGAACTTCATCCGTTGCCTGGAGACTTCGGGTTCCGCCCTAGTGACTGACATATGTCACAGCCGTGGCATTGGCTAAAGGACTTCAGTGCTAGGACTATTTCCAGAATCTTCTGTATATTCATGGGCATTTTTGACTCCGGGCGGGATCATTTGCCTTGTGTTCTGTGATGGGGGACACTGCACCCCATCGCGTCAGGCTCGTGATAGTGGTTAAACTGTTCAGCTAAACTGTTCAGCGTGGTGGAACGAAAAGCCTTCCCTGCATGATAGAAAGAGTGGTCAGAGCCACCGGGGGGGGGGGAGAAACCGCCTACTTTCAGAGGACAGGTGAAAACTCCTGTCGAGTGATTGAGGTTCTTATTCCTTGAATTGAGAATGGAGAGTGTGAAGGCGGTCTGAGATGCAGCTGTGAAATTGAAACTGTTGGATCTGGAGTATAATTGTGGTGGTTGTTTTAGTGTCTACAGCATTGAGACACTATGTTCGCAGTCCGCGAGGATCAGAGTTTTGGATAGGCAGAACGTCCAAGGACGGAAGAATGATGACACCCCTGGAGTGAGGGGTAGTCATGACGTCTGCCCTGACCTTTGTGAGCACTGAAGGAGCTGTAGTTAAGTCGAAACGGGAGTGCCACTAATTAGTAGCATTCCTGTTTGAATACAAATCTGATGGAACTTTCTGTCAGTAGCTGCATAAGAATATACGGGTAGGTGTCCTGTATATCTATGGGCACAAGGAATATTTATTGTTCTTTGGAAGCAACTTGGAGTGGAGATACCATGTAGGATAAGTTATCCGGACATGTTAGTTTAGTTGTTTTAGGTCCAGTACGGATCGTACTGTATCTTCCTGATTGGACCACAGATAGGTTGGAAAACGCTCTTTGCATGATACGGTTACAGCGACTCCTGAAATGAGGAGAGGCTTTACAGCATGGAAAGGTACTTGAGCCTTTACGCAGTGGAGACGATTTGGTCTCGGATTGGTGAGACTGACTCTATCAGGATGAGCTACCCTTCTGGGTATCCTGGGACAGGTACCTGCGTGGCGACCGAGTACTCGTCAGTGTCGGTCTAAGTCTTGACCGACCTTAATAAATACTGAAAGGAACGGTCGTCCTGGTTTGCACTGAGGGAGGGAAGTGCCCTTGTGTCTCTTAGCATCTGAAGTTAACTTGTCCAGCTGTTCTTCGAACAGGTGTCCTCTGAGGAATGGAAAAAACTGAGGGGCTTCTTTGAGACCATGTCCATTCTTCCCTTCCCGTATCCAGAGGGCACGTCTAAGGGAATGGCATTGTGAGCTGCTATTGCTGAGCAACTGGCAGCATGCAGGGCTGCGCACATTAGGTAGTCAGCTGAGGTGGCGACTCGAGTTGTTTGGATCGTCAGAGTAGGGCGGCGGACGAGGCATTCAATATTGGTTGACCTGCTAATGCTGTGATGGCTGTCGTTGCCCTGACTGAAGCGAATCTTGTCCGTGTCAGTCTAGATGTGAACTGGCCGAATGAATTCCGGTTGGAATGCAGTTTGCTGACGGCGCTTGAAGGACCGCCTGGCTGTGCACTGAGGGAGGGAAATGCTTTTGTCTCCCATGGCATCTGAAAACAATGTGACCAGTTGTCTTCTGGACAGACGTCCCTGGGATATGGGAGGCCTGTGAGGGACTGAGGCTACAGTATATCTTAGAACTTCCAATAGAGCGTCAGCCTGGCGGCTCTAGGACTAAGGACGTATTGAGATCTGAGTCGTGGTTAAATTGGCCTTCTGAGGGCAGGACTGGGCTGCTGCCTGTAACGCCTTTACTGTGATATTATTGTCCACGTCACGTCCTATGTCCTGTGTGGAGCCACAGTCGGGAGGAAGTATGCCGAGCCTCTGATTTATCCATTTATATAGCGCTATTAATTCCATAGCACTTTACATACATCCAGAAATACATATATATGTATCTATATATATATATATATATATAATATATAGACACACAGGTGTAGGGGATTTTAACTTGGCAACCCGCAGGTGCAAGGTCCAGATCACTATCCTCCAGGCTACAATGCTTTGTGCTGCAGGGGAAAAAGCATGCAGAGCCGCAGCAGGGAGGGAGCCCTGCTTGGCTTCATTGCAGAGAGTGTGCAGTGTGAGATCCTGCGCCGCCAGTACTGCTGGACAACATGGCTGGAGGATTCGGGGATGACTCCTCAACCTAGTATTCCCAGGGAATTCTGGGGAAGGGGGGCGGCATATGACACGGAGTCTCGACCTCAACCATGCCACCCTACAGTGGGAGTCGGGGATGAAGCATGTCGGTTCCCATGACATCGATGAGGGCACTGCGGACACCGCAGACCGGTACCCCACGGGCAGGCTACTGTACAGCCCCATTCCCCTGTGTGCCTGCATGCTGCGGCAGGGAAGAGGTCCTGTGGGGCTCCCAGTGCTTACGGGCCACAAGAATAGTGGGGCTCCGAGCATTGTGAGGGGCTGTACGGTGTACCCTGCACCTGTATCTGAAGTGCGGGGATCAAGGTATTCCTTGCTAGATGCAGGGATTACCAGAGCCCTAATATCTGCTTTATTATATGGCTTTGCCATAATACAACAGATGTCCCCATCATGGCCATCATCCCTGAAGTGCAGGGCTGTAGAAGAAACCAGGAGGGAGGCGGAGCGTGCAGGGAAATGAAACTCTGCTCCACAGTGGCCTGCACGCTCCGTTCCGCCCCCTCCATGATGCTGATCGCGTCATCCGGGGGCGGGGAAAGAGGCGGCGGCCTCGTTCTCTAGGCCGAAGCCGCGGCCTGTAGTAATGTACCCATGCCGCAGATGGTGCTCGGCCGGCGCGGAGACCCGCGGAGGGACCGGAACAGACCCGGATCCCCAGGTATAGTGCGGCGCTGTCCCTCACAGGAGAACCCAGGAACTGGGTCTCCTGGAGCTCGGCCTTACATACAGCTGCCCGCAGACAGAGGCAGCTGCTGGACCCCCGGCCATTATGGCGCCATTGTGGTGGCGGCTCCCGCCGGAGGACCCTAGGTCAGGGTCTCCTGGGATATGGCCATATATGCAGGTGCCGGCTTCCAGGGGCATGGTGCTGGCCTGCAGGGACATAGGGAGTCTGTGCTCCGTGTAATAGGTGCCTGTACTGCCGGACATGATGTCCTCCGGCCCCACCAGGAGCACACAGCAGGGCTGGGGCTCCTGGGATGTGCTGCAGCCCTGGGATGTGTAGCCCATCAGAAGCACTTAGCATGGCTGAGGCTTCTGGATTACACTGCAGCCGACTTGTAGCCTGTGACCTGTGGTGCCTCAACCTAATGGTCCCACAGGGGTGATTAGGGAGGGATGCTGGCTGCCCCGCTGCTGGTCCCTTGGCACCCTCAGGAGTACACAGCGAGGCTGTGAGTCCTGGGTGTACTGCGGCGAACACGCTGCCGCTGAAGTCCATGGAGTGGCTCAGCAGGGCTGAGGACTCCTGGGGTGCTCTGAGTGCTGCACCTGCTGGCTCTACCTGTGGTGTCTCAACCTAAATGAACCCCAAAGGGGAATTTAGGGAGGGATGCTGCTCCACCATCAGAGGCCTTGTCCGTCACCTCGACCTCAACCCAATGACCCCAACAGTGGGGAAATGGGGAAGGAGGACCGTTGTCTCAACTTCAACCCAGCGCCCCCAACATTGGGGGGCCGAGGAAGGAGCGGCATGTTAGGGGGAAAAGTCTACCTCAACCAGGCGCCCCAACAGTGGGTGGCCGAGGAGGGACCATGCCGGGAGTCTCGTTAGAGACCCACTTTTCTTCTTCTTGAAGTAAAAAATTCAAAAAGTGAAAAATTTTAGGAGCAATAAAATGTGTGTGTGCCTCCTACAAGACACTAAGCAAAAACTGAAGAGGCAATGCCTGCTCTAGGGGTGTAATACTGCAGAGGAGGAGCCACTGTTAATCTTTTTCAGATTCTGCCTAGTGTCGCCTCCTAGTGGACAGCAGCATAACACCCACGGTCTGTGTCCCCCAATGAGGCAAAGGAGAAATTAGATCTTTGAGTGTAGCGTGGGCTCTTTGGATGCTTCCGGATTCGCAACGACCAAAGGGGCGGCAGCCGCGGCAAATTTTTCAACTGCCCCGGGCGCCACAAACAGTTGCTACACCACTGCATATATAAGATTATCTCAGCACAGGAGTTGTATGATCAGACTATGTACCTGCACAGTCAGACACATCCATTACACAATACATAGCAGGGACACATATATAAGATTATCTCAGCACAGGAGATGTGGTATGATCAGACCATGTCTCTGTATATTCAGACACATCCATTACACAGTACATAGTAGGGATACATATATAAGATTATCTCAGCACAGGAGATGTGGTATGATCAGACCATGTCCCTGTACGGTCAGGCACATCCATTACACAGTACATAGCAGGGACACATTTATAAGATTAAAAAAATGGTCCTGTGCCAAAATAAACATCCAATTGTGGAAATTATTATTATTCCAAGATCTATTGATTAACAACAACTTTAAAATTAATTTTGTTCGTGGAAAAACCCTATTAACACCAGTTAACTTTGAGAACCTGTAGAGGTGGCCGGTAAGCTAGACAACAAGCAACAAAAAATACCAATCCCCTTTTTCTTGAAAATAAAGAGGATTCTTACTAACACATAATGAGGTGGCTCATTTCTACTAGCTTAAAAAATGCACAAATTAACAAATTCAAAATTTAAAATTATGAGAAAATCCCTTCAAATAGTCATATCTGCACCAACAAGTCGGATTTTTTAGGATGCTGTTATATCTCCAGTAAGCTAGCGCTCACCTACAATATACTGAATAGCCATTCAACCTAATGCTCCCTTGTTATAATTCTCAATACTGTCCTACACCAACGCAACAAGTTTATTTTGTTTTTAACTTGATTCACTGAAGGATACTGGCAAATATGCACAACATATCAGTGAAGACAAAACAACAAATGCTAATATCTGACACTGCCATGTACACAACCGATTACTGATTTCAAGTGCAAAGTATAGCGGGCAGGTATCACTCCTGATTGACTTACCTCTGCTTGCCCTGCTGGAAACTGGCACACATACAAAGAAGTAGGCACAGGAGGCACAGGCAGACACCAACAATGATACCAGTAACAGAATTCATATCCAGGACATCTGGAAAAGCAAAACCTGTACAATTAGTCGTCTGTGGATCGTGCAGAATAGACCAGATACAGCAGAGATTGAATAGACCAGACACACAGAGCATTCACCTTTCTCCAGATTCTGTACTTTAACCCCTTCATGACCCAGCCTATTTTGGCCTTCCTGACCTGGCCATTTTTTGCAATTCTGACCAGTGTCCCTTTATGAGGTTATAACTCGGGAACGCTTCAACGGATCCTAGTGATTCTGAGATTGTTTTTTCGTGACATATTGGGCTTCATGTTAGTATTAAATTTAGGTCGATAATTTTTGCGTTTATTTGTGAAAAAATCAAAAATATGGCAAAAATTTTGAAAATTTAGCAATTTTCAAATTTAGAATTTTTCTTCTGGTAAACTAGAGAGTTATGTGACACAAAATAGTTATGAAATAATATTTCCCACATGTCTACTTTACATCAGCACAATTTTGGAAAAAAAAAAAAAATTTTGTTAGGAAGTTGTAAGGGTTCAAAGTTCATGAGCAATTTTTCATTTTTCCACCAAAATTTACAAAACTATTTTTTTAGTGACCCCGTCACATTTGAAGTCTTTTTGAGGGGTGTACATGACAGAAAACACCCAAAAGTGACACCATTCCAAAAACTACACCCCTCAAGCTACTCAAAACTACATTCAAGAAGATTATTAACCCTTCAGGTGCTTCATTGGAACTAAGCAAATTGGAAACAAAAAAATGGATATTTTAATTTTTCTAACAAAAATGTTCTTTTAGCCTCAATTTTTTCATTTTCACATAGGCAACAAGATAAAATGGATCCTAAAATTTGTTGGGCAATTTCTCCTGAGTATATCGATACCTCATATGTGATCATAAACCACGGTTTGGGCGCACGGCAGGACTCTGAAGGGAAAGAGCGCAATTTGAATTTTGGAGCTAATTTTCCATTCAAAAAGTGAAATGGCGCTCCTTCACTTCTAAGCCCTGCCGCGCGTCAAAACAGTGGTTTATGACCACATATGAGGCATCGGTGTACTCAGGAGAAATTGCCCAACAAATTTTAGGATGAATTTTATCCTGTTACCCATGCGAAAATGAAAGAATTGAGGCTAAAAGAACATTTTTGTGAAGAAAAAGTACTTTTCCATATTCACAGATCAATTTGTAAAGCATGTGGGGGTTAAAAATGCTCACCACCCATCTAGATAAGTTCCCTGGGGGGTCTAGTTTCCAAAATGGGGTCACTTGTGGGGGAGCTCCAAAGCTTAGGCACACAGGGGCTCTCCAAACGCGACATGGTGTCCGCTAACAATTTGAATGGAAAATCACCTCAAACTGTTAGCGGACACCATGTCGCATTTGGAGAGCCCCTGTGTGCCTAAACATTGGGGCTCCCCCACAAGTGACCCCATTTTGGAAACTAGACCCCCCAGGGAACATATCTAGATGCATTGTGAGCACTTTGAATCCCCAGGTGTTTCACAAATTGATCCGTAAAAATTAAAAAATACTTTTTTTTCCACAAAATTTTTTTTTTCATTTTTATGGATTAATTTGTGAAGAACCTGGGGGTTCAATATGGTCACCACCCATCTAGATAAGTTCCCTGGGGGTTCTAGTTTCCAAAATGGGGTCACTTGTGGGGGAGCTCCAAAGCTTAGGCACACAGGGGCTCTCCAAACGCGACATGGTGTCCGCTAACAATTTGAATGGAAAATCACCTCAAATTGTTAGCGGACACCATGTTGCATTTGGAGAGCCCCTGTGTGCCTAAACATTGGGGCTCCCCCACAAGTGACCCCATTTTGGAAACTAGACCCCCCAGGGAACATATCTAGATGCATTGTGAGCACTTTGAACCCCCAGGTGCTTCACAAATTGATCCGTAAAAATTAAAAAAAATAATTTGTGTGGAAAAAAAAGTATTTTTACCTCGTTACGGATCAGTTTGTGAAGCACCTGGGGATTCAAAGTTCTCACTATGCATCTAGATAGGTTCCTTGGGGGGTCTAGTTTCCAAAATGGGGTCACTTGTGGGGGAGCTCCAATGTTTAGGCACACAGGGGCTCTCCATACGCAACCTGGTGTTTGCCAACAATTGGAATTGTTAGCGGACACCAGGTTGCGTATGGAGAGCCCCTGTGTGCCTAAACATTTGAGCTCCCCCGCAAGTGACCCCATTTTGGAAACTAGACCCCCCAGGGAACATATCTAGATGCATTGTGAGCACTTTGAACCCCCAGGTGCTTCACAAATTGATCCGTAAAAATTAAAAAAGATAATTTGTGTGGAAAAAAAAGTATTTTTACCTCATTACGGATCAGTTTGTGAAGCACCTGGGGATTCAAAGTGCTCACTATGCATCTAGATAGGTTCCTTGGGGGATCTAGTTTCCAAAATGGGGTCACTTGTGGGGGAGCTCAAATGTTTAGGCACACAGGGGCTCTCCATACGCAACCTGGTGTTTGCCAACAATTGGAATTGTTAGCGGACACCAGGTCACGTATGGAGAGCCCCTGTGTGCCTAAACATTTGAGCTCCCCCACAAGTGACCCCATTTTGGAACCTAGACCCCCCCAAGGAACCTATCTAGATGCACAGTGAGCACTTTGACCCCCCATGTGCTTCACAAATAGAGCCGTATAAATGAATAAAGAAACTTTTTGTGAAAAACATACTAGTCTAGTAGTTGCAATTCGCAGCATAGGGGACCCAAAACATTTGGGTCTCTCGATGCTGATTCCAGCCCCCTAGCTGCCAAGTTGTACCTGGCTGGCAACCAAAAATACAGCAAAGCCTATTTTTTTTTTTATTTCTAGAATTATTTCTAGAAAAAAAATGACATAGGGCTCCGCCATATTTTTGGTCCAGCCAGGTACAACTTGGCAGCTACGAACTGCCACCCACCCCCAGCTGCCTCGTCATACCTGGCTGGAACCAAAAATACAGCGAAGCCTTTTTTTTTAATTTCTAGAACTAATCCTAGAAAAAAAATTACGTGGGGCTCCGCCATATTTTTGGTCCAGCCAGGTACAACTAGGCAGCTGGGGGCTGGAATCCTCAGCATAGTGAGGCCCAAGCGTTCTGGGCCCCCCATGCTGTGAATTGCAGCCCGCAGCCGCCCCAGAAAATGGCGCATTCATTGAAGCGCCATTTTCTGGCGCTGTACCCATGCTCTTCCAGTTGCCCTGATGCCGGTGGCTAACTGGGTAATAAAGGGGTTAATGCCTGCTTTTTATTGGCAGCTGGCACTAAGCCCGAGATTCATAATATAGGGCCAATGTTAGACCCGCCATTAGGAATCTCTGGTAAATAGTCAGAAAATACACACAGAGAAAAATCTTTTTATTTGAAAAAAAACAAACAAAATTCGGACTCCATCTTTATTATAAAGATCCGACGTAGTCCACAACGAAGGTCCCACGACGCTCGATCGCCTCTGACGTAGTCCACAACGAAGGTCCCACGACGCTCGATCACCTCTGCTACATCCAGAGACTGCAGCAAGGGATCAAGTGTCCTCTTGTTGTAGTTTCTGGGGTCAGAGTCATGGTGCACGGTATGGCAGATCATTGCCATACAGTGCACCATGACTGACACCAGTGACTACAACAAGAGGACACTTGATCCTTTGTTGTAGTCTCTGGGGTCACAGTCATGAAGTACTGTATGGCAATTATCTGCCGTACCGTGCTTCATGACTGTGACCCCAGAGACTACAACAAGGGATCAAGCGTCCTCTTGTTGTAGTCTCTGGGGTCAGAGTCATGGTGCACGGTATGGCAGATCATTGCCATACAGTGCACCATGACTGACACCAGTGACTACAACAAGAGGACACTTGATCCCTTGTTACACACATGCACCCATCCAGCCACGCATCCATGCACGCACCCATGCGCCCATCCATCCACGCACCCATGCGCCTATCCATCCACACACCCATCTATCTTTGCACCCACGCTCCCATGCACGCACCCATGCTCCCATGCACACACCCATGCGCCCATCCATCCACGCACCCATGCGTCCATCCATCCACGGACCCATGCGTCCATCCATCCATGCACGCACCCATGCGCCTATCCCTCCACGCAGCCATCCATCTTTGCGCCCATGCACGCACCCATGCACGCACCCATGCGCCCATGCACGCACCCATGCATCCACCCATGAACATGCACACATACACATACACAAACACACACACACACATACTTACCTCTCTCAAGATCCTCCAGTGAGGAGGAGGAGCCTGGGAGAAGAGGAGGAGCGCCACACCGAGGAGCCGCGGCACCACGGAGGACGGGTGAGAGGGGACACGGGGAGGGGGGGTTTGGGCACCAGGGCACCCGGGGCAGGAGGGGCAGGAGAGTTGCGGGGCACTAGGCATCCACCGGCTCCAGACCGCGCCGGTGCCTGCACCGGCGCCTGCAGCAGCGCCGGCATGCAGCAGGCTGCTGAGAGGGGATCGGTGCCGGTGCCGGTGCCCGGTGGTGGGTGGGGGTTAGCTTGGACTCGGAGGGGCTGAGGAGGGGGAGGGCACCCGCGCACCCACCCCTCCAAGCCTGATTGGAGAAATCCAATCAGATTTGGAGGGGAGAATCGCTCTGATTGGCAGTTCAGTTTAAACTGCCAATCAGAGCGAATTCAGCGACGAGGGGGAAATAGCCACCCCCCCAGGACAAAGTACAGGTCCTCATGTTCCCGCGGCACCAGTGACATGTCACCGGCCCCGATCACCGGTGCCGCGGGAACGCGATCCTGCCATGACGTCGTGGGACGTCACAGGTCGGGAACGCATCGACTTCTATGACGTCCCACGACGTCACAGGTCGTGAAGGGGTTAAGACCCTGTGCACACAGTGTGTTTTCAGCATTTTTTTATGTTTTTTTTTTTAGTGCAGTTTTGTCGCAAACAAATCCTTATCCCAGCAAAGTCAATGAGAATACCAAAGATTTGTGCACACGTTGCTTTTTTTCCTCTTGCTGATAGGAGCAGAAATAAATGTGCAGGATGTCAATGCTTTCAGCTTTTTTCCACCCCAGAATGCATAAAAATGCACTAACACGTGTAAAACATATGCCTTTAAAAAAAAGTAGATTTTCTTTTCTGCCAAGAAATGCAGATTTGGTGCAGAAATCTCTGCGACCAAATACTCACAGTGCGCACATAGCCTATATGGAACAATGTCCAGGTGGACAGATGGTCTTTTTTTATTCCCACTGTTCCCCTGAGTCCTCTGTTTTTGGAGAGGGTTTTATTAATAACTAATATGGTCCTGGAGATATGGGATTTTTATACAGTGCTAATTTATATGGTTGTTACAAGGAGGTGCTGCCTACTGGATTCTCTGGGCTCAGATCTCTGAAACTGTATGGAGGATTTTATAAAATGAAAAAAAATCAGAATACTCAGTGTAGCAGTGAAAATAAAAAGACAGCAAAAAGTGGCCACTTTGACCTGGTTACAGGTCCTATTTAATCCTATCCAAATATATAGTAGGTATAATAATAATTATTATTATTATTAATTTATATAGTGCTATTAATTCCATAGCGCTTTACATACATTTTACAATGCTGTCCTTCTTGGGGCTCACAATCTAAACATCCTATCAGTATGTCTTTGAAATGTGGGAGGATAATATTAGCAATTCCCTCCGATTAGGAATGTAATATAGTTCTCCTGATTAGCCATGTCTCTTATCTCATGTGCAGCACATTACAGCTTACGTATCCATGGTTACGACCACTTATACGGTGACAGTTAGTTGCTTGTGGTCGTAACCATGGATACCTAAGCTACATGGCTAATCAAGAGAACTACACTATACTAGAGTATGGCCCGATGCTATCGCATCGGGAGGCGGGTGAGTGTGGCGGCGGTGAAGGGTCAGATGTTCCCCCTCTCTCTCTCTTCTGATCTCCCATCTCCCTCCTCCTCCCCCCATCTCCCCTCTCCCTCCCATGATCTCCCCCCTCCTCTCTCCCCTGATCTCCACTCCCTCTCCCCTACTCTCCCCTCTCCCCATGATATCCCTCCTCCTCTCTCTACCCCCTTGATCTTCCCTCTCTCCCCCCTTATCTCCCCTCTCCTCTCCCCTATATCCCCCCTGCTCTCCCCTCTCCTCCTTCTCCCATGATCTCCCCTCTCCTCTCTGATCTCCCCTCATGACATCAGCGGGCCCAGATGATGGAGGAGCTGGGCGGACATACAGAACCGCCTGCAGGGACAGGGGCAGCACAGGGGGGCAGGATACAGGCAGCACAGGGGGCAGTACAGGGCAGGTGCAGGGCAGCACAGGGGGGCAGTACACGGCAGGTGCAGGGCTGCATTCTGCTCCATCCGTGTGCACTCTCTCTATGTACGCTCTGCCACTGTGCTCTTTTTGCCCCCCTCTCTCTTTTTGCCCCACAGTGTGCTCTTTGCGGTCCCGCGAGATTTCGCCGACGCCATGTTAGATCTCACGGGATTTCGCTGATCCAAGATGGCGTCGGCGAAATCCCGCGAGATCCAAGATGGCGTCGGCTAAATCTCGCGGGACTTCGCCGATCAAAGATGGCTTTGGCGAAGTCTAGCGAGAGTTCACCGCCACCATATTGGATCACGCGGGATTTCGCTGCCGCCATGTTGGATCTCACGGGATTTTGTGAGATCAAAGATGGCGTCGGCTAGTTAAGATGTGGCCGGCGTGGAGGACGTCGGTATCCAAGATGGCGTTGGCGGAAGAAGATTTCGGCGGCTGTCGTGGAAGTGCAGGGACGGCGGCGTATGTCTTGTGGTGAGGAGTGTGATGGCGGGGGGGGGGGGAGTGTGGTGGACAGCAGTGACAGACCGGAGAGTGTGGGGCGCAGCAGAGGCTCCCGATGGCGATGGTGGGGCTTTGATAGTAGAGCTACCGCCAAAGGTCAGTCATCTTGGATCACCCACGATGGGTATACAGCCAGCTTCTGTCACGGATGTGACATAGTGATACCATTACATAGTGACGGAAGTTGGCTTAGGGCTTTTATTATAATAGATTTCTAATTGGAGGTATTTTCTAATATTATTATATATTATGGTGCTCTCTGATTACATAGCAAAAACCTGGAGATAGACTTCCTTACAGCCCATTCCAATGGGGGGGTGTTCAGCACTATAGTGGTGCTTTCAATCTAACTCTCCGCTCTTATACGGCATCTTTACCTTTTTTTATCGTCGTTCACACGGCGCCATCTTGTGTCTGTAATTTCAGACTGGCAGGAAGTCAGAAGTTACATCACAAGCTCCCAGTGCAATTCTATGAGAGCCAGAAGGAGGCCAGAGTGAGGCTCTCATAGAGATATATTGATTTGTGACGCTCGGCACGTTCCATGGAACACTGGAGCTGATGGCAGGTCACAAACTGCAGAAAACACACCAGGGTGGTGCCGATAACAAATACAGACACCGGAGGGTGAGAAGGGGCAGGAGACTTAGATTTAAAACACCGATAAAATAAAAATAAAAAACACTTGAGGAGTGCGTTATATAAGTTTAGTATAAAAGCATGATTTAAATGACAGGTCATTTTTTTAATATTTCCCACTGTAAAAATGTGGTGTACCGAAGCATAATTTGAAGCTATCTTTTATAGTGAGATTAACTTGTAATAGCAATCACAACATAGTAACTTTGTATTCGTGTACAGGAAGGTGTATTGTTTTCTTGTTCTGTAATGGTTTTAGAAAAGTGAATTTACACAGACAATAAAATGCATAAAACCTGATATTATGGTATATACCTGGAGGTCTTGGAGGCAAAGTCTCAACTTCTACTACACTCGAATATGGCCCCCACCCTGACACGGTCTTGGCCCCCATCTTAAAGTAATATTTGGTCCCACTTTGTAAACCATCCACTTCGGCACTGAATACGTTTCCTGTGTAAAACAAAATATATTGTCTTGTTAACACCTAAAATAGACTGAGGTCCCTTCAATACATTCCCCTAGTTCGGCCTACAGATTGTATAAGGGTTTATTTACTATATAAAAAAAACTAAAATGGGTTCCCCACCGATTTACACTGCTGGAAAACAAAACACAGACGTTAGATAGGGAATAACTTAGAAATCACTGAGGATCTGACTGCTAGGTCCCCCACATTTTCCACAGTCCCACAGACAATGAATGGAGCGAAGGTTGAGTATGTGCTCCTCTGCTCCATTTACAACTAAGCTGCAAGAGCAGTCAAACCCTGAGCGATCGGTGAGTTAGTCCTTGTCCCAAGGATAGAGGATAAGTTGCAATTCTGTGAAACACCCTTTAAGGATTGCAGGGTCAGGTCACCAGTTGGGGCTAAAAAAAATAAAATAATGTCATAATAATAATAAAAAAAATAGTTGTGGAATGCAGCAAAAAAGATATTATGTAACAAAAGCAGGTTATATTGTGCAAAAATAGAAAAACATAACAACCTCACGTGAGCCCCACGAGAGCGAGTGCTGACACTGCTGAAATGGCACCAGAACGGGTGGAGAGTATAAGCTTTTTATGCTTATTGGGGTCAAACATGGAGAATGAAAAGGCGTCATTCGTGTGGTAGACAACCCCTTTATGTTGCTTTCCTTTACATCGGTTTAGGCCTCAGATGTCTGTTTTTTCACATATGTAAAAATATGGACTGTTGTTCATCAGTGATTTGGATCCGAGTTTCATCAGTGTTTGGTTCATGTCAGTTTTTAACATTGGTGATGACAAAAATAACTAAATGACAACGCTTGTCCTATTCATCACAGTGTTAATCACAGATAGCACATGGACGGCTCACTGATGCACACACTTGTATGGGTAAATTTGATCAATGACTTCAATTAATAATGGACATGTTGCCATGATTTTTTTGTGTTCCAGTTGGTTTGCCGAGAAACACAGACATTTGAAAATCATTATAGACTATGATGGGTGTGTGTCCGAATACTGAAAATCACAGCTAGAAAACATACTTATTTAGGCCCCTTTCACATCAGCGTTTCTGGACAGAAATCTGCATCCGCCGCCTAATGGCTGCACTTACTGTACACTTGCGACAAGCCCCATGCATTCTCTAGGGAGCTCGCAGCAAGTGCGGTATTGCTGTGATCCAACACTTGCAGCCGTGAAAAAAACACAGCTGACCGCAGTTTTTTTTTGAGGCGGCAACTGCCGCAAGTGCCAGATTGCGGCAATACCGTACTTGCTGCAAACCCCATAGTTGGGCAGTCATGATCCTGTGCATGTTACAGTTCTGGTCTGATGCTAATATGATAATATGAAGAATAGCATAAATGTAATAGAAATGAACAGATAATGCATAGAAAGCAGGCATGTTAGCATGAGTATAGTACACTTACCTTCCCTGGTTATAACAGTCCACATTTCATCAGGGTGGCTTTTATTGGCAGTGTACAGTATAAGATACTGCACGATTATTCCATTTGATTCCACTGGGGGGCGCCAGTGCACCTGAATGGAAAACTGTGACAGTGGCTGCAGGACTAGGTCAGTGGGAGCCGAGGATGGTCCTTAAGTGAAAAGCACAAGGGAAGAGACATGAAAGATGGCAGGGAGATCATAAATGTCATTTCTTTATCAGACAGATGTGTTTAGATGTGTTTATCACTAATTTTTTAAAAGATTTTTTCCAGTTTAAGAAAACTCCTCTCCCGCAGGAATAGATTTAAAAGAATAAAAAAAAAATCTACTTTAATCGCCATCCCAGGGTCCAGCGGGGTCCAGCACTGGGTCTCCGCAACTTCTTTTGGTGTCTGTTATTGACTAAGGTGATAAAATCAGGTAGACCACGCTGCAGCCGATCATTGAGGACAGAGGCTCTACCGGCAATGACAGCTTACCGACCCAAATAGGTCACTGACTGACTGTAGCACTGGCAATGTGACATCAGCGCTGACAATAACACCGGGAGCTGCGGTAACGACTCAGCACTGGACCTGGGGAGGGTGAAGAAACAGATTTATCTTTAATCATATCACATCCAGCAGAGAGAAAACTCCTTTAATGATTGCAGATTGTTTCAAGGAAAGAGGATAACATATATTGTCAGAATATTGCTTAGGGTGCTTTCACATCAGCGGTTTTCGCTGATCGCGGCAGTTGCGGTGAAAAACCCGCAACTGCCGCGATTACCGCATAACGGCTGCACTTGCGGCACAGTTGCGGCAAGCCCCATACAATGTCTGTGGGGCTTGCGGCAGGTGCGCTATCGGCAGGTGCGGCCGCGAAAAAAACGCGGCATACCGCGTTTTTATTCGCGGCCGCACCTGCCGCAAGTGCCGAAACCGCACTTGCCTCACCTACCGCACACTTGCCACAAGCCCCATAGACATTGCATGGGGCTTGCCGCAAGTGCAGCCGTTATACGGTAATCGCGGCAGTTGCGTTTTTTTCACCGCAACTGCCGCGATCAGCGAAAACCGCTGATGTGAAAGGGGCCTTAGAAGATAGATGTATAAACAATCTTGGCTACAACTCAAGATTAAGGAACAGTTCTTAAAGGGTTGGTCCCCACAAACAAAGTATATTGTAATCAATAGATCTTGGAATAATAATAATTTCCCCAATTGGATGTGTTTAACAAAAATGTTCCTGTGCTGAGATAGGCTAGGGTCACGTTTCCATTTTTTTTGTAAAATCCTGATCCGGTTTTGAGCTTTCAAAAAGCTCAAAACCGGACCAGGAAACGCTCCTCATAGGAGCCTATGCAAAACACCGGATGGCTTCACAAGCCATCCAGTGGCCGGATCCGGCACTGCTGCCTACGTTTAAAATCATGCAGGCAGCAGTTTTCGCAGCGTTTCCAGGGACCGCACTGCGGTCCACCGGATGGCTCAGGATGTGTAATCCTGAGCCATCCGGTAACTGCAGAGTTTGCGTTTCCCGGCTCAGCAAACCTAGTAAAGAGTTAAATAGCTGACCTAAATGACTGTTAGAGGTCTGTAGGGGGGCTTAGACCCCCCTACAGACCGGCCGCCCACTTCTATAGTGTTCTTCAACAATTTCTTACTGTGCACGGGCGAGGAGCCCGTGCATGTCAGCCAAAGTTGCCCCTACCCCCCCGTATCACTATAGAGGGGTGCATACACCCCTCTATTACAATTATGCTTTAATTATGTGATGTACACCAATAAGTGTCACAATCGTCATGTAAGAATATATTTACATGTTCCGGAGGCAGAGTGAAGGGAATTCCATGGGCGGGGCTGTGTGCAGTAGCCTCCGCCCGCTCCTTCTTGATGGCCGCCCCCTCTGGCCGTAATCCAGTCTTGTGAGGGCGGGCACGTCGTTAAAGGGGCGTGGCTAACTATGTGCCGCAGTTAGCCACGCCCCTTTAACGACGTGCCCGCCCTCACAAGACTGGATTACGGCCAGAGGGGGCGGCCATCAAGAAGGAGCGGGCGGAGGCTACTGCACACAGCCCCGCCCATGGAATTCCCTTCACTCTGCCTCCGGAACATGTAAATATATTCTTACATGACGATTGTGACACTTATTGGTGTATATCACATAATTAAAGCATAATTGTAATAGAGGGGTGTATGCACCCCTCTATAGTGATACGGGGGGGTAGGGGCAACTTTGGCTGACATGCACGGGCTCCTCGCCCGTGCACAGTAAGAAATTGTTGAAGAACACTATAGAAGTGGGCGGCCGGTCTGTAGGGGGGTCTAAGCCCCCCTACAGACCTCTAACAGTCATTTAGGTCAGCTATTTAACTCTTTACTAGGTTTGCTGAGCCGGGAAACGCAAACTCTGCAGTTACCGGATGGCTCAGGATTACACATCCTGAGCCATCCGGTGACCGCAGTCCGGTATTCAGCACACATTTTTGTAAAAAAATGTGTGTGCTCGGCATTGCGTTCACCGCATCCGGATCCGGATGCGGTGAATGCAATTTATGTTTTCAATGTGACCCTACCCATAATCTTATATATGTGTCCCTGCTATGTACTGTGTAATGGCTGTGTCTGATCGTACAGGAACATGGTCTGATCATACCACATCTCCTGTGCTGAGATAATCTTATGTATGTGCCCCTGCAATGTAGTGTGTAATGGCGGTGTCTGACCGTATAGGGACATGGTCTGATCATACCACATCTCCTGTGCTGAGATAATGTTATATATGTGTCCCTGATATGTACTGTGTTATGGATGTGTCTGATCATGCAGGAACATGGTCTGATCATACATCTCCTGTGCTGAGATCTTATATATGTGTCCCTGCTATGTAGTGTGTAATGGCCGTGTCTGACCATACAAGGACATGGTCTGTCATACCACATCTCATGTGCTGAGATAATCTTATATATGTGTCCCCGCTTTGTACTGTGTAATGGACGTGTCTGACCATACAAGGACATGGTCTGTCATACCACATCTCATGTGCTGAGATAATCTTATATATGTGTCCCCGCTTTGTACTGTGTAATGGATGTGTCTGACCATACAGGGACATGGTCTGATCATACCACATCTCCTGTGCTGAGATAATGTTATATATGTTTCCCTGCTATGTACTGTGTAATGGATGTGTCTGACCGTACAGGGACATGGTCTGATCATACCACATCTCCTGTGCTGAGATAATCCTATATATGTGTCACTGTTATGTACTGTGTAATGGCCATGTCTGACTTTATATGGACATGGTGTGATCATACCACATCTCCTGGGCAGGGAAGGAAGTAAAAAAGTAAACAGATATTACAGCACGGGATCCTAGATGATTCTGTGATGTAAAACCTGATTAAAAACAGGAGGGCAAATGTTTTACCTCATAGAAAGAATCATCAATATTCCCATTCTGTAATGTCGGTATTTTTCTTTTCCGTCCTTCTGTGCCCAGGAGTTGTTGTATGAACAGACCATGACCCTGTACAGTCAGACACATCCATTACACAGTACATAGGAGGGAAACATATATAAGATTATCTCAGCACAGGAGATGTGGTATGATCAGACCATGTTCCTGTATGGTCAGACACAGCCATCACACAGTACAGAGAGGGACATATATAAGATTATCTCAGTACGGAACATGTTAATATACATCCCATTTTATAAATTATTATTATTCCAAGATCAATTGAAAACCCTTTCAAAATCATAAAGTGAGAGGTGAAGCATTGTGCTAGACATATGGACCAGGCCTCGATACACAGGACTCTATGGACAGTATGTATTCCTCATCTGTGATCATTCTCAGTGCAATCAATACTGAGACACTACAAGAAGTGTGAGCGTGGCCAATCCTCACATGACAAAATACGGCATACATTTCTGGTGACTTATATTTCTGGCACATGAACAATCCAAATTCATTAAAAGACACACATAGATGAGCAGGTTCAGATTTGTGGAAGAATTTGTAACATTTTCTGGCTTTAGGTTAAAAGGGGTTTTAAAACCCTTTCTTCAACTATATGGCTACAGTATGGTAAAAAATTAAAAAATAGTTTATTCAGATCCCTGCTACTCCTCTGACCTGTTGGCCGTGTCCCCTGCCTGTCTCCTCTCCTTTTCATGATTAACAGACAATGGTAGCCAATTACTGAAGCTACTGATTAGCTGCAGCGGTCACTGGAAGAGAGGAAGAGATCAACAGAGGACAAGACATGGGATGAAGGGTTGAAGGGGGATTAGAAGGTGAGGATATACATTACTTTTATTGTTACGAAACTAGAGCCATATATAAAGTTAAAGAAAAGGGTAAATCTGTCTTAAAAGGAACATGTCAGTTACTTTATGCCCCTAAACCTATTACTACCTGTCCCTGCAGATTCCTGGTAAATCCCTAATCATCCCTGTCTGTGCTCTTACTGTACTGTAATGGTTGGTAAAAATCATTTTATAACTCACATGTTCGTATGGTAATTAGGATTGTGTCTTCGGATTGTAGTCACTCTGGGTATAATCTAAGCATTCATGTCCCCCTTGCTCCGTGGTTATCACACCCCGGTGGGCGTCCTGGAGTTTGAAATTTATGTGGGCCTATTCCTGGTATGACTCCGCAGTGAGTCATTTCCGGTACCTGTATTATTAGGGATTATTGGGTGTACTCACCTGCTTTAGCTATGGAGTTGAATAGTACACCCAATATACCCCCATAATGCACAGGACCGGAAAGGACGCACCACGGAGTCATACCAGGAACAAGCCCACTTAGATTTCAAACTCCGGGACTGCGCATGGAAATTAGGTTATTATGCCCACCGGGGTGATAACCACGAAAGCGAGGGAGGAAAATGGAGGCTGAAAGAACACCCAGACTGTCTGCACTCTAAAGACACCATTCTAACTAACATGTGAATATGTAAGCTATAAAATTATTTTTATTAGTGATTACAGTACAGTATTAAGTCAGACAGGGATGATTAGGGATTTACCAGGAAGGTGCAGGGACAGGTAGTGATAGGTTTGGAGGCATTAATGACCTGACAGGTTCCCTATAAGGTACCTTTACACGCCGCAACTATCACCGGCGATCGGAGGCAACCGAACGTGCGCGTGCACGTTTTTGACGTCATCAACCTAAGGGATATTGGCTCCCCGGAGAATTAGCTGACTTACGGGACCAATTGCAAGGGAACACCGGTTGAGTGGTGTACGCTGCCCAGACAGCTATTACAAGCGAATAGTTCAGAGGCCGCAGCTGGCAGGAAGCTGGTATTCCAGGACACCAAGCACGTGTATTAGACAACCTCAAATATGGTCCATGTGAAGGCCAATGGAAACACAGTAGCCCCCACCAATCATCGCTGATGGGGCGCGGTATCCAGCACGCTGTGGAACGCCTCTGGGAAATCACTAGGCGACGCTGATTCCATCCTATCACCCGTTCACACGCCAAAACCAGGGCAATTCACCTTCAGGGTTGCCACTGGATTTTGAACAATGCTCTGAAACTGCAACCGGCAGCAACTTCGAAAATCACCATCGCTTTCCCAATTACATGCCGCATTTTTTAGCAATTTCAAGGCAACGGTGACGGAAATCCCGATTGCCTCTCAGTTGCTACACCGTAGTTGCGGCGTGTAAAGGTACCTTTAAAGTTGTTGGCCACACACTCTTCTGGCAAACCACATCTACTCTGACAAATTTTGGAACGTGCAAATGTTTTTTTTGCTTAGTTTACACCTAATACTTGCAGAAAACGACTGATAAATATGGTCCACGGTGTCTCTTAGCCCCAGAAATCATAAGGCTAATATGGAGATATATGTCACATGTTCTGTGCTGCACACAATCATCAGTAAGTGACAAAGAAGCTTCTCCAGCGTCCCTGAAGTGTCCAACCACTGAGCAGGTCCTGTCTTGTACTCACTGTCTGGAAGGGTCATCTTTTCCACAATGTTGCTATAGGGTCCGTCAACTCCGGCTCCACTGGACTGAACTGCAAACTCGTACCTGGTGTATGGTTTCAATCCATTGATCACAATTTCTTCTAGAGCGCTGTGAACAAACAGTGTGCAAATTTCTAAGGCCTGTGTGTAGAGGTGACATTACAGAGAGCACATTAGCTCCTGGTTACCTGTGATGATAGCTGAACATAGATGCATTCTTAGTCCCCCAGGGTCCACTTCGTACAGTGTATTTCACAATTTTGCTACTTATTATGGGTTTCCTCCATCTCACTAACATTGATGTAGAGCTGTTTGGCGTCACTTGAATATGGCTGGGTGGCAAGGGTGGGATCTTCTGGTCTATGAGATCTTCAGAATAAAAGAAAAATTTAGTTTAGATGCAATGTATATACCTATTCCTAATGAATTTGATTAGCCAAGGGAAACTGCAAATAAAATACCCCACTTACTAATACCTGGAGCAAAGAGGAGTAATATGTCTGATGAGGTGCCCGCCAGCCACCACATTTAAGCACAGAATTCCAAGTTGGATATGTAATAAATATCTGAGATGGGAATATACCTTTAAAGAGAACCTGACACTTACTCAAAAATATTGCGTTAAATATCTTGTAAAATCCCTGTTCCACTGAGTCTGAAGCTTTTTTCCATTTTGCACTGTCACTCCATCGCAAAGAAATTTGCATTTGTCTCTTTTACTTGCAGGGTACTTTGTGAAATTTCCGCTTACAGACCAATATTGGAGGCTTCTACAGAGTTTTCTCTGGAAAAGTGCACTTTCACCCCTCCCTCCTAGAATCTGCCAATTATAGCTTGACATCTTAGTCTGCCATATCACATGCTGAGTCTGGGCTTGGACACACTTTCCTAGTTACATCAGAGTTTGACTGAGGAGACTCTGAAAGGGCTGGAGCAGTGACCCTGAACAGCCTCTCCCTCTCTGGACGGGGAGTCTGGAGCTGCACAAAAACACAATCAGCTGACAGCCCCGTCCAGATAGGGAGAAGCCGTTCAGGGTCACTGCTCCAGCTCTTTCAGAGTCTCCTCAGTCAAACTCTGATAAGTGTGTCCAAGCCCTAATAGGCAACGTCTGGCACCTCCCAGAGACTACTCTGAAAAAATGGTCATTCGGACTGCAAAGCAGAGATTTCACATACAGAGCTCCGGAAGAAACAAATGTGAATATCTCAGCAATGGAACAATGCAGTACAGAACAGAAAAGACCAGCAAAATCAGGGGAGCTCAGTGATTTTTTTCATGGCATTTATCGAATTTTTCGAGCAAGTGACGGGTACTTTTTAATCCCTTAATGTGCGTATTCGCATCATACCAGTTAATTTCAATTGTATGCATAAGTAGATTTTAATTCAGGCAATTAGGGGTTAAACCTGATACTATTGCTTCATTCAAGCTATACTCCTTTCTTAAAAGGGTTGTCCTTTAAGTAACTGCAAACCCGTGAATCCTCACCACACATGTAATAGGCGCGCTGTGAGGATTCTCTGATGCCAACGCCGGGAGCAGGCACTCAAGTTATCGTAAATATTCACTTTGAATACGTGTGGTCACGATCATATTATCATATTGTTATCGTAAATATTCACTTTGAATACGTGTGGTCATGATCATATAGGTACGGCATCACTCTATGCAAGTGTATTGAACGAAGCTGGACACAGTCTAGCCAAAATGTGGCCAGAAGTTGATACTTGTAGTTATATGGCCGCCTGCTCCCAGCACTGGAGAATCCTCATGGTGTGCAGTGTACGTAATGTGAGGATTCACAAGTTTGCAGTCATATAAGCGATAAGTCTGCATTCACTCTAAGACCGTACAACCCCTTTATAGGAGTATTCACAAGTGCATTTCTAGGTGTAATAAAATGTTATACAGTTTCCTCTGATATTTTCTAAATTAATTCCTCAACTTTACTTGCTGTCCTAGTTTACTTCCAGTTAATAGAAATCCGTCCTGGACATGTGATAGACATACAGACACGCAGCTCATTATTAGAGCAAATTGTGCACATTTGTGTCAATTCCGTGTTCATAGACAGATTTGTATTCAATGGAAGAAAACAATGAAGTAGAGATCTTAAAAATGAACTTATTTTTGGAGCAGAAGGACTAGTGATATCCTGGATTCTCTATCATGCTTCTAAAGGCCCCGTTACACGGCACAACATCGTTAACGATGTCACTGATACGTCATGCGTTTGGAGGCGTGCAAGCGACATCGTTAGGTCGTGTTGCGTGTAACACCGAGAATTAACAACGATAAGTTGTTGGATGGTGATCACAGATTTGAGAACCTCCCCACGATCAACGATTCGCCAACCTGCTAGATCATTGTGTGTGACACCCATTCACAGAAATTAGTAGGGATCGTTTGCGGGGTTTGCGAACGATACCTGCTACATCGTGGTGAGTTGTCCACGATATCTAGACGTGTGACATCTCACCAACGATGTCAAAACGATGTCTGCAACAACCGCTCGCCCACAAGATCATTGCCGACATCGTTCCAACGTCATGCCGTGTAACGGTACCTTAAGATACAACTGCATTAAAGCTGGAGTCTTATCCGATAAAATTTAATTTTCCAAATACAAGTGCAGTAATGGAATAAAATGACAGATATCGCCTGACAATCCTCACCTGGCGGTGCAGACAGGATCTGCCTGGTTCTTCCCTCCCACATGGCTGTCTGAACCTCCTGCTTCTTATTGTACGTCACCAGTTTCACTTGGTATAGCTGTCCAGGTACTAATAGAAAAATGAGGCCAAAAGATAGGAAACATAGGAAACATAGAAACCTGCTGCTTGTTACATTATAACATTATGGCCAGTTGAGATGCAACCTCTTGGGTCCTTGATGTTTGAGAAAATGAGAAGACTGAGATGCCTTTGTCTTTTCTCCTGCAAAGCGATGTTGATGACCCACAGTGAAAGGTTTAGCTACTTAGAGAAAAGGGCCAAGAATATTGTTGTGTAGGGGTTCACTGTCATGGACTCAGCAGCTGGCCCCAACCTATTGGTAAATTATGGTATATATCATCACTTGCTACAGTGGGAGAACCCATTTATCAAAGGTGAACCTTGGTGCGTACAGTATATGACAATATAGTTTAGCTCTGCCTTTATAATAATTTAGATAAAAGAGCAAGAAACATAGGAGAAAATTCTAGATTAACAGAAAGAAATAATGGAAATTGTTAGATAATCAGAGAGAAGAAAGGGAAACATGATGGTAAATTCTAGATTATCAGAGAGCGGGAGACCTGGTGGTAAGTTCTAGATTAATAGAGAAACATATTAAATTCTGAATTACTAGAGAGCAGTAAATATAAGGCCCTGTGCAATCAGTTAATTTTTAATTTTTTTCAATCTTTTTTGTAGTACATTTTTGTCCCAAAACTGCATGCACATCCTTATACCAGCAAAGTCAATGAGAGTTCTGTAGTTTTGTGCTTGGGTTGCTTTTTTCCCATGCAAATTTGGTGCAGAAACAAATCTGCAACATGTCAATTATTGCAGAATTTTTCCACCCCAAATGCATGAGAAATTCAAGGAAAAAAACGCATTGCACTTTTGGAGTGTTTTTCTGCCAGGAGATGCAAATTTAGTGGATAAATCGCTGCGATCAAATACTCAATGTGGGCACATATCGTAATGGTAAATCCAATATTACTGAATTTATTATGCTGAATTTACACTCAACAGTAGCCAATAAATTACCACTAATGAGCTACATTGAAGCTAATTGGCAGCAATTTAATGACTTGTTTAGCTGGTTGACCACACTCCTATATGCACTGAACGATTGATAATATGATCTTTCCGTGCACATAAAATATCTTTGTTCACAGCAGGACATAACCTGTTTACACAAGACAATGTGCTGCTGAGAATGATGATTTTTAAAGTAGCGGTCAAGTGTTTTGCTTTTTTTTTTCAGCACTGGAGTTGGGCTGTAAATCTACGTTCACCATCCCCAGTCTTATACTTACCTTCTGATGTTTCTATCCTTTCTTTCGGCGTCTCCCCGGTTCTGCGACGCCATCTTGTGCCTATAAATCCTGACTGAAGTCAGACGTTATATCACAAGCGCTCAATACAAATGTGTGAGAGCCACAACAAGGCCAAAAAGAGGCTCTCATAGAGTTGTGAGCTCAGTCTCGCTCCATGAAACACTGGAGCTTTTCGACAGGTCACAAATCGCAGGAGACCAACCGGAAGGATTCTGGAAACAGATTCAGGCGGCAGCAGGTGAGTATTAAGACAGGGGTCAGGGAACTTACATTGAAAGCACTACTGAAGTCAAAAAACAACATAAGGAAGCTAACAAAATCATTGCACATGACGAATGAGCGTTTTTCTCGTTTGTCGGATTACTGTTGGCTTATTTATACTGTATGATAACTCGGGAACAAGTGTTTCTAGGAATTAGAAAGCAGCATAATACACCATCCTTTCATCTTTGAAAGGGAACTTACTTAAATGAGTTAAGTCATATTGTTTTCTTTTCTTCTTCAGTTTAATCGGCCCCACATCCCAGTCAGTCTGTCCTTGCCGCGGGCAGGAAATATTGTGACTCAATAAAGGGCACACCATGCGGTAATACAGTCTATAACCCGTGACTTGGAAATCAGAGTGGGGCAGCTGCCAGCTCACAAGAATGGAGTCTGTATGGGCAATGACTTGTAACTGTATTGGTGCCTGGTCCACTGTACAGAAAATGCAGATAGAAATACATTTTAAAGAAGGTAAGATGACAATGATATATACATAGGACAATAAATGGAAGCAAGCTTCTGTAACACAATTAAAAAAAAAATTTTTAGATGCCATAAAGTTGAGCACCTTGTGTCTGATTCACTCTGTCTAAAGTGCGGTGCAGCACCCAGTTTGAGGGGACTCCGTATCCAGCTGTGGTGGCGGCAGTGATCCGGACTTTATATACAGTATTGGGCTGCAGTGAAGACAATGTGACCTGGGTGTCATTCCCACCAACTTCCAGCATGCTGACCACGCCTGAAATGTCAAAAAAAGCAATGAAATGTGGAAGCCTACCATCATACATCATAGACACCTCAGAACTTGCATATCCTACAATTTCCTAACCTCTAGAGTAGGAGTCCCCAACCTGTAGCTCAGGAGCCACATATGGCTCACGGGCCTGTTATGTGTGGCTCGCTGCTGTCTTCCAGCTTGGTGTATGAGCACCAGGTCTAGCCGACATATCTGAAGAGAAGGTCTACAGATGGTGACTTTTGTGAGCAGCTCCACATAGAAGAGCAGATCGGAAAGGTGGTATTGTAGGAACCTCTGGATCTTGGTATATCGGTGTGATTCCTGTGGAAAAGCTTTGGCTATCGTTATACCAGTAATGGAGGTTCATTACTGTGAGGGGGTTGGGGGTGGATGTGGCTCACAACCTTCTCTCGGAGTTGAAAGTGGCTCCAACCCTTTTTCAGGGATAAATCTGGCTCTCAAAAGTTAAAAAGGTTGCAGACTTCTGAGTAGTCAAAGATTTTTGGGAGAGCTCAGAATTTGACCTCAGAACAAATCTGACACATTACAATAAAAGGTCACACAAAGCAAAAGCTTTTTTTAGGATGTTTGGTCAGAGATTTTACTGTAACTGAAATCTCTGAGGTGTGCCAAGAGTTGTGGGTGCTCAATAAACTGCTGAAGCAGTCACTCTTGAGGTGGTCATGGTCCAAACTCTCATATTCCACCACACACATTTATAACAAATCAAAGAGTGATTTTTAGTTGTATCAATATCTTCAACCAATGTTCTATTTTCCCATATACTCTTCCAAGATCCCCTTCATTAATTAATCTTCCTCTTCCTTAGGGGGCCGTCACACGGAACGATATCTTGCCCGATATCGTTTAAGCGATCTCCTTTTTGATCGCTTAAGCGATATCGGGCAAGATATCGTTGCATGTAATCAAGCGATTTACGATGTTAAATCGCTTGATCGTGACATCGCTGATCTGAGCTCCGGTTCTCAGATCTAGCGATGAACGATGCAACGATCTGCATCATCGTGGTGTATGACACCACGATGATCCATCTCCCAGCGACCGCGCCTATGCTGGGAGATGGTAACTATGGTACACGTCGGGTAACTAAGCGACGCGCGGCGCCTAGTTACCCGATGTGTACCATAGTAACGAGCGAGATCGCGGCTCCGCATCGCTGGTGAGTCTGTCTGTGTGACATCTCACCAGCGATGTGAGCGATATTGTAAGCGATTGCGCGTGCACGTGATCGCTTACAATATCGCTAAGGATATCTCAGCGTGTGACGGCCGCCTTAGTAATGATATCAACCCCAAGTAGAGGAAAGAACAAAACACCTTCAGAGGAATTCATCATGAATCATTGTCGTCCTGTGCTCCAAACATATCAAAAAGTGTCACACGGTATTTGATAGATTTGGCTTCTGATTAGATAGAAGACTTCAACCTAGAACTGGTTTTCAACTGTTTAGTGGGGAGCAAGCGCTACCATGCTCGGGTGCTCAATATTTGTAACAAGCAGTCAGTTGCTCGGATGAGTGCAACCTTGAGTATCCGAATATAATGGAAGTTAATGGGGAAGTCAACTATTTATCTTCCAGAAAAATGCTTGCGTTCTCCATTGAGTTCCATTATATTTGGCTACTCAAGACATGACACCTATCCGAACATCCTACTGCTCATTGCGAGTATCGAACAACCAAACAAGCAGTGCTTGCTCATCATTGTTGCTTATACAATTAGAAATGATGCTTGCTCATCACTATTGCTTATACAATTATTACACAGAAATAAGTTTGTAACTTTTTGTAAAAAGTGATTTATAAATCTGGCCCACAACTTTTTTTGCAAATAAGCCCAGATTACACCCAATCTTTAAAAGTGGCGAGTGTAGAATAACATTTTAAAAAGTTGTACATTTATCATCTAAAACAAGGTGCAATAAGATGTATAAGTTTTTATGATGAAAAAAAAACTGTAAAACCCAACATAATTGTCCTAAAGATATACTGTGAAAAAGCATTACCTACTGTAGCTATTAGCTCTTTAAAACATCTGAAAGATCAACTGTTTGCACGCACTATTCAAAAGACTATTCAGACAAGCTCAGACGCTCATTGCACAATTGGTGTAAATGAGTTGTTGGGTGGGAGTTTTCACTCATCTCTGCCCTGTTCCTCTTCTTTGACAGCTCTGACTTCACAGTAGCCACAGGAAAGAGATAAAAGGAAAATAAGTAGGTGGGAAAGTGCACTGGACTGTTTGGCGCTGAGTGCAAGTGCTGAGTTTGAACCAAGGCTGTGTAGTCAGAGTCGTGGAGTCGGAATAAAATGGGCCGACTCCAACTCCTAAAATATATAATAAATTGGGTACAGTAGTTCAATGCTATATATGCTGAATATTAGTATTAATTAATTATTATTATATTCTATCTAAATAGCTTGATTGTGCATACTCGTGCATACTCATGTATGTAATGCCATTTTTCTTCATTTTGCTTAATAAAAATGATTTGATTAAAAAAAAAAAAAAAAACTTGATTATTGTATCATAATAATGATTAAAGCCTGATGTTACCATTGTACTAGAATAAATTTATCACTTAAACATGAGGGAGACAGAGTCAGGGAAAACTAAGTAGTTGGAGTCAGAGGTTTGGCTTACCGTTTCCACAGCCCTAGATTGAACAATCATGTTGTGCTGACAGTCCCCCCTTAAACGCTTTTAATCAATCTAAATGAATATGCCCAAACCATTCCTATCATTGACATGGTTTTGGTGTTTTTACTTGACCAAATGAAGAGCTTCCCCCACCAGCTCTGCATTGATTTAAGTGTTGTAGAGCTGCTAGTAAAAGCTAGCTCTGGTGGAATTGACGTAACCATATATTACCTCTATGAATATTAATTTTTATGGCCACCATGTAATACTGTATATTTTTTCTAATGTAAAATAATATTCCAAGGGACTGAACTAAATGAAATAACGGGGTTCACACAACTCAGCACTGGAGGAGCTCTTCTTTCAAATATATACTTTTTGGTAAAATGTGATCTTTGTGGTGGAAGTGCTGCTTTGCAAAACAATGTTTGCAGCTATTTGTCCCTTTATTGCATGTTATAGTATCACTGTGGTTCTGTACTTTAACAATAACTTAATAAACACATACAGTGGTGTTCAAAAGTCCTGCATAGGCATAGGATAAATTGATTTTTCAAGTTTTAAACGTTTTCTGTCGAATATCTTCGATGCTAATATGACATATTATATATGGTTTTGTTCGGAATACAATTTTGCATTCTCTCCCTGTAATATTTTTAGCTTTTGAAGCAGTTTTGCCTGAAATTATTGCAACAATATGGGAATTAGAGAGCACAACTAAATATTGTACAGCTTCAGATCCAAAATTAGGCAATCACAGATGAGGTTCTTGTGACCAATCATAACCTGGATATGGCAGCCAATCACTTTCCATTACATTGCATCACATTTGCTGCTTTGTTTGTGTGTTTTATCTGTTGGTCTATCTAGTGAATCATACTGTAGAGCTTTATGATGGGAGCCTTCAGATTGTTGTCAGGGAGGATCGTGTGCGAGTTGTGGTGCTACATGAAGAGGGTTATACTGGCCCCCAGATCACAAGGAAGGTCGGCTGTAATCAGAGTACGTCGTAAGAATTTTGCAGAAACATGAGCAGCTTGGAATTACCCAGGACAGGCCCAGATCTGGTCGACCCAGAAAGTCAACTAAAAGGGAGGATAGAGTACTGATAAGAACATCCCTTGCCAATGGAAAGCTCACCTCTCCCCAGCTTCTGCGAGAATGGCAAGAAAAGTGCAATATTGAGGTAGCAACATCAACTGTTAGGAAGAGATGTTTGGAAGCAGGATTGAGAGGGTGCAAGGCCCGAAAGAAGCCATTCATGACAGCCATACAAAGACAAAGGCGAAAACTGTGGGCATTGAAATATTCAAAATGGAGGAAGGAGGAGTGGGAAAAAGGGTTATTTAGTGATGAAAGCACTTTTTGCATTTTAGGAAATGATGGCAAGTCTTATGTGAGAAGGTTTCCACATGAAGAGTACAAGCCAGAGTGTTTGAGCTTCTCTGTGAAACATCTGATGAAAGTAATGGTCTGGGGCTGTATGGCAGCCAATGGTGTTGGAAGGCTTCATATTGTGGAGGGTATGGTTAATGCAAAAAAATACATAGACATCCTTAATAAGAACATGCTGCCTTCTGCTCAACACCTGTTTTCAGGGAATTATATCTTCCAGGATGATAATGCTCCTTGTCATAGAGCTAAGACAGTAACGGAATGGAAAAAAAAGAACAAGGTGGCTACTATTGACTGGCCAGCCCAGTCCCCGGACCTCAATCCAATTGAAAATTTGTGGCACAAGGTATCAATAGAGATATCTAAAAGACAGCCAAGGACCAAGAGAGAGTTGATTGAGGCTCTGATACAGGCCTGGAACCACATCATCACTCGTGACCATCTGCAGAAGCTTGTTCACTCAATGCCACAGGGATGCAAGTTGGTGCTCAAGAGCAAAGGCTGGCCAATAAAGTATTAGAAGCTAAAGATGCACTCAAAAGGCCCTTTTCAGGACTCTGAATTAAATAAAAAATAATAAATCTTAAAAAGTAAAATTTAAGTCTGTGTGAACTTGCATTGAAAGTTAATGAACTTAGAAACCTGTTCACCATTCCACACACTGTACTGGTGTAGGTATAGTTATGCTGTAAAAAAAAAATATAAAAAATGCAAATACCATAACAATGTATACACTTGGGACATTCAAAAATGAGTATAGCACACAATGAGGGATTACAAAAACATATATGTTCCACCAGTTTCACTGTAGAGATGCAGAAGTATGAAATATATAGTTTTCTTCACGCCTATGCAGGACGTTTGAACACCACTGTATAATGTAGGATACATACCATCTCTCTGGGTGCAATATTCAATGCGATACTTTGTGATTTGGCCATTGCGCATCTCGAGCAGTAGGGGGAGCCATTTGGCATGGAGATCCTCTGGAGCATCGCTACTCAGTGCCAGCATGGGAGCAGCTCCGGGGACTGTAGTGATAAACATAGATTCATGAGATGCAGAAAACATTAATGACCCCTATTAAATCAGTAATTTATGGTGTATTTACACATGCCGTTATACAAGGCGTTTTACTAGGACACTCCAATTTCTGGGTTTTACAGTCTTGTTGTAAATAAAAACTTAATCATGGTAAAATGAAAAATTGTAGGACTTCCTAGTACAACTTTTGTTTCAGGTTTATTGTTAGTGAATGTGAACCCTCCTGTTCATACCCAGAGGCTGAATCCTGTACATACCTAAGCCTCGGAACGGAGCTGAGACGTGGATATAATTGTATCCAGACTCTGGACAATGGGCTTTGAATTGAACAGCTAATACATTGTATCAATCTGAGCAGAAAACAGATTTGTGCGGTTTTTATTTAATACTACATCAATTTCTCAGCTCACAGCGAGGATACAATTAGAAATTTTCAGCTGCTAGAAGTCAGGAAGGACAAATTCATTCAGTCTCAGAGTTTTTTGCCTGTATTTTTATTTTAACTAAATACTTTTAAGTTGATCCTTTTCAGTCTATTATAAATTTGTTTCCTTAAAGGGTTGAGTGGGGGTATGTTCAGCATTATGGGTATTGTTTGGTGTATTCAGATACGTTTTGAGTGATTCATTGATGGCAGCTTTTCAAATTCCTCCCAAAACATTTAGTGCTCACGTTGCAACATTTTAGCATAACGTTTTGTGCAAAAAATTTGCCAGGAACAGTCACTTATATGAATGAGGACAGACACACTATGCGAGATGCATGCGAGATACTCGCACGAGTCTCACATGACTCACCTGGCACGGCCTCCCCCTCTCTGGATGTGAGCGCGTCAGCGACTTGTGTTTCTATGCAGCTGACACGCTCCCGTACAAAGAGATGGCGGCCAGACCAGTCATGCGAGACAAATGCGAGTATCTCGCATAGTGTGTCTCTGTCCTAAGTCACAATGTTAAAAATGTAGGTGTGCGCTTCGGGGCCTTCATTCAGCTGATTGACTGGATGATGTTACAATCTAGGACAAAACCTTTAAGCTATATGAAATTTTTAATAGATGTCTTTACTCATTATCACAATATGAGAAATCAGTTTGGCCAGGTACACATGTGCAGTATTTGGTGAGTTTTTACCTCAGGATCTCTAATCCAAAACCAGGAGTGGAACAATCAGAGGAAAAGTATAATAGAAACACGTCAGCACGTCTGTATTTATCACCCACTCTTGGTTTTGGCTACAAATCCCGAGGTAAAAAACTCACCAAATACTCAATGTGACAACGTGGACTCAAATAAAAAAAAAAAAAAGAAAAATATTGGCAAGTGCATTTGTTTAGTATTTTACCTCAGTATTTGGCGAGTTTTTTACCTCAGTATTTGTAGCCAAAACCAGGAGTGGGTGATAAATACAGAAGTGGTGACGTGTTTCTATTATACTTTTCCTCTGATTGTTCCACTCCTGGTTTTGGCTACAAATCCTGAGGTAAAAAAAACTCACCAAATACTCACCGTGTGCACATGGCTGTATACTGACTTGTACCTCAAATAAGGCCACGTGCACACAATGAGTATTTGGTGACTTTTTTTACCTCAGGATTTGTAGCCAAAACCAGGAGTGGGTGATAAATACAGAAATGGTGATGTGTTTCTATTATACTTTTCCTCTGATTGTTCCACTCCTGGTTTTGGCTACAAATACTGAGGTAAAATATTGATCAAATACTCAACGTGTTTATGTGGTCTTAAGCGGCCGTCACACACACAGATATCTCATGCGATATTGTAAGCGATCACGTGCACGCGCGATCGCTTACAATATCGCTCACATCGCTGGTGAGATGTCACACAGACAGACTCACCAGCGATGTGGACCAGCGATCTCGCTGGTAACTATGGTACACATCGGGTTACTAGGCGCCGCGCGTTGCTTAGTTACCCGACGTGTACCATAGTTACCATCTCCCAGCATAGGCTCTGCCGCTGGGAGATCGTTCATCGTGGTGTTATACACCACGATGAAGCAGATCGCTAAATCGTAAATCGCTAGATCTGAGGTCCGGACCTCAGATCTCGATTTTGCGATTTGATCAGATCTCGCTCGTCGTATCTTGCCGTCACACGCACAGACATCGCTTACGCGATGTTTAATATGCCGCGTTCAAGCGATATCTTGCGCGATATCTGTGCGTGTGACGGCCGCCTTAGACGGTTATTCCCATCTCCAAGACTATGTTGTAGGTGTAATACTAATACTATTAGCAAATACCTCCAATTAGAAATATAGTGTACTTCTTTTGGTATAGCTATGTCGCTTACCTCATGTGCAGGACATTGCAACAGCTTAGGTATCCATGGTTATGGCCACTCATATAGGCACAGTTAGTTAGTTGCTCATGGTAATAACCATGGATACCTAAGCTATTGCAAGTACTATACTACTTTTGTGATTGTAGGTATTTGCTATTATTACACCTATTACATACAGGGATAGCATCTTGAAGATGGAAATACCCCTTCCAGTCTCCTTTACACTAGTTAGTATGGATTCTGTGCAGCCCTATCATGGACCTCTGTTTCATAAGGAGGCATGCAAAATTTTCTATATGTTGGATTCCCATATTATTCCAACAGAAATCATTACATCATGCTTCATCGGTTGTCAAATTAAAGAGGCAGTCTCCACTACAGAATGACTACATGGTGCCACCAAGAGCGCCGTACAGCAGAACTCAAGGTATTTATAGCTATTGAATTAGAGAGCCATAGATATCCACATCCCTTTATATAGCCTAGTACATAGTTCTTATATATTCCAGATAGACCAATGTTCACAAAAAAAAAAAAAAAAAAAATCTATTCAGAGATATTAAGTAATTCTTTTAAAGGGAGTTTCTCAGGATGATTTTACAAGTGAAACTAGTGTTATGGCTGTATTTGTCCGAGTATAAGAGTAAAAATGATACCTATTTTTTTTAGTATTCCCATGTGCCAGTGCTGAGAAATCAAGCTTTAAAGTCACATACATAGTATCATGTAAGTGCATTGTGGGCGTGTCAATGTATGCTGCATGTACCACGCCCACACAGCTTAACCAGGCTAATTTGCATGTGGCTTCAGAGCTTTATGTGTCAGCGCTGGCACATCAATTGCTGCAAAAGATAAGGTATGTACAACCATAGCACTAGTTCAATAGTAAAAATGCCCTGGCAGTTAAATGTTACTCCAGGATAACAAATGGGACATGATTGCTTTTTCTCTACGCTCATGTGTGCTTGTACTCATACATTAGTCAGGCTTCACCAAACTGAACACAAAAGGTTAACAAAACGTCATACAGAAGTCAGATACAATAGTAAGGCTTGTTCACATTTGTGTCAGACGCTCCGTCCTGTCTGTTCTGATCAGTGAATGTCTCCATACCATCATCCAATGTCTGCACTACAAGAGGCTCTGAAGCACGACTGGCTCCTTGCTGGGAATATGCAACAACGTAGAAGGTGTAACTGGTCCCAGGTTCCAGGTATCTTACGGTGAAGTCTGTAGTGTTGTTATTAACTGCAAACTGATATTCTTCATTATTGGAACCTGAAAAGTATAAACGGTAGGTTTTATGGTGCTAGACAAGAGCCCATCTGCACTATGTGTAACATTCAGAGTGGATGACAATCCAAAACATACATACCACCTGTCTTGGTGTAATGAAGAGAGAAGCCCACAACCCTTTCCCAGTTGCTTTCTGGTTTATCCCAAGATACAGATATTGTCTTGCTGGTTACAGCCTGGGATTTCAAGGTTTGTGGTGGACCCGGCAGGCCTTCCTGGACAGTAACATGGAGCTTTGCCACCGCACAGATGCTTCCCAAAATATTCTCTGCTACACATTGGTAATAGCCATTATCCTCGAGAGCGACCTGTGTGATAACTAGGCTTCCCCTTGGCTGTATCCTGACTCTGCCGTTGGTGAAAAGCGCCTCTCCATTTTTTAACCAAGAGATGGTAGGTTCTGGATCACCTTCAGCTCTGCAAACAAAGCGGGCAGTGCCTGCTCGTGCCCGTGTGATGGTCTCTGGAGGTTGAGTTATAACTGGAGGTACTGAAAACCACATCGACAAAAAAAGAGAAAAGAATATTACATGACAAATCTATATATACACATTCAACAGGGTTTTTCAACAATTTTTTAACAGGCAGTCATTACTTTGTCTGGGATGACGTTCTGTTTATCAACGACCTGACCTGGCAGTTAACTGCTGATCTAATTAGTAAGTGAATTAATTAGTAGAGGTGAATGTACCATGAGGATATCATCACTTCCAGACCCATCCCAGCAGATGCAACAGAAGTGGCTGCAGTGAGCCAATGTTTGTCCAGAGAGATAAACAGCACTTTTTTATTTTTAATTAAAGGGAACCTGTCAGGTCGTTTATGCCCCCCTCTCTCCAGCTATACTGTCTGCACCTGGAGCTTCATAGTGCTATTCTCATCATCACTGTCTGAGCTCATAATGTTAAAGGTGAAAAAAAAAGCATTTATACAATTACATTTTCTTATGTAAATGAAGCAGTGTGTAGTTACCTTGGAAGATGTAGTCACTCTGGCAGGTTTATAGTTAACATTTCTGACGAATGTCAGAAGATGCTTCGGGACCTGTGTGATGTCACGATCATGAAACTATAATAGGCGGCTCTAAGTTACCATAGCCCATAATAATTTTGCTTGCTTAGCTCCGCCTACTATAGTCACATGATTATTACATCACACAGGTCCTTTCTACAGAGACGTTTTCAGTGAGTTAACTATTAACCTGTCAGAGAGACTACGTCCTCCAAGGTGTAGTCACTGCCTCATTCACATAAGAAATTATAAGTGTGTCAATGTTTTTTTTTCACCTATAACATTACTGTATTAGCTCAGACAGGGATGATTAGAATAGTTCAATGAAGTTGCAGGTGCAGATAGTGGTAGCTGGGGGGTGCATAAACAAGCTGACAGGTTCCCTTTAAAAGGAACCTGTCAGCTACTTTGTGTCCCCCCAGCTATCACTACCTGTAGCTGTACGTATATAATACTATTCTAATCATCCCTGTCTGAGCTAATACATTCCCATGATGAGCTTTTGAAGAATTTTTGATGTTGCAGCATTTCTGCACCTATCATACAAATTGGGTGTTTTTTTACATACGTTTTTATTTATTTATTTTTTTTTTTTTTGAAAAATCTTTTTAGTTGTTTTCACAAATTGACCAACCATAGAAACATATTACATCATAGGGAGTCATACAATTCCGTTTCTATCGTACGTTTACATTAAATCACTCGTGTCTCCCAACGAAGATAGCCTAGACAAAACGCGTCTAGTCAAAACCACCCCCCTTGTCCTCCCTGCCCCCCCTTCAAATTAGCCATATACCATATAAATGTTATCATCGTACCATTTATGATAATCGCTGTGCATCTCCCCCACCCGCAACTCTCCTAATGTAGCCTTCAAGTCTTCCAAACAGTACCAGGGCGTATTATGGAAAGACGTGATTAATTTGTGAAATTCTCCTCTGTTGAATTGACGTATAATAAAATCTTTCCGTTTTTTAAAGAATTTTTGTGCTTTGTTGTCTTTGTCACTTTAAGCTTCCGTTTTTTTCAAGAATCATAGTCCCTTTCAAAGGGATGTCATGTTTTAAATAAAGCTGCTTTGTTTTTGATACTTCTTGGAATCTAACTTTGACAAAACTTTATTGAACAGTCATATGCAGCTTACTGCGCTTTTGATGTTTTTCCGCAGTGATGGCACATTAAAAACACAATGTGTTTTTTACTTGCGGATTTTCTGTATCTCTGCAAGGTTATGGGGAGAATCTTTACATAAAATTCAGCGTACACTCATGAGAAATTGACATGTTGTGGATGTGAAACGCACTGAGTGAAAAAAGCACAGTGGGCAGGAGATTTCTATACATCCATCTACATTGCTGAAATGAGAAGATATTGTGTTTTGATGCAGCGAATATACAGTGTCAATACCTCCATAGAAACTCATTGTGCGTACACAGCCTTACAGTCCTGGAGCTGTTGTTATGCACATTATGAGTATTTGGTGAGATTTTAACCTCAGTATTTGTAAGTAGAGATGAGTGGACCCGAGGAAGTTTGGGTTCTGGGGGTTCAGCCGGACTTTATCTAAAGTTCTATTCTGGACCTGAACTTAACCTGAAACTCACTGGAAGTCACTGATTGGGCAGTTCACATGCAGCTATAGTGTAAACAAAGCACTTCCGGGGAGGGAGGGCAGGATTTTGTCATTTTTATTTTTTTGGTACATCTGATAACGCTGATTTTACCCCCACTGCAGCCTATCAAACACTGCAAGCGTCTCACACTGGGCCGGGCACAGAGGGTACCCAAGCACAGCAATGCTCGCTCCAGTGGTTTGCATATGTAATGCACCCAAATTCCGAACCCGAACACTGAATTTTATTGTAACGTTTGGTCCACTCATCCCTGTTTGTGTAGCCAAAACCAGGAGTGGAACAATTAGAGGAAAAGTATAATAGAAACACGTCACCACTACTGATCTTTTTTACCTACTCCTGGCCGGCCCATGGAGGAGTTAACAGAAGAGGCCACATGGGATTGTGACCCCTATGGGGGGGTTAAAGTTTTTAATTCAAGTGTAGGATGCCTGTTTAAGGTGTCTTATTTTTAATCCATAGGATCTGTAATTTAGGAGGTAATTTATTGTGGTCAGTGCAGGGTTTAGGCCTTGACCTTGGTAACAGAGGCTTGAGATCCATGATTGGCTGAGCCATCGACTGACACGATGTGATGACATGTTTGCGGACTGTGATGACCCCTCAGGGGCTCGGTCTCCTCAGCAGCTGGTCAGCACCCACAGAAGAAGCCCCCGCTTGCCCATTTTATTTGTTTCCAGCTGATTTTTCTTTGTTGTTTGGTTTTAATGGAAGGAAAAATATGCTCATGTGTTGGGCGATTTGAAAGTTTTACAGTTCAGTCAAGTCTTCGACTAAGGTCAAGGAGGTGTTAAAAGTGATTTAATTTATTAAAGTTGATTTATATATATATATAGGTAACCCTCAATAAAGACTCATGGCCATCTCATGCCAACAAAGGTCTGTTAGTATTATTTCGCCTGCTTAGCTATAAGTTATTTTAGTAAGGTCTACAATCCCATGGTCTTGATTTACAAATACTGAGGTAAAAAAACTGACCAAATACTCAATGTGTGCACATGGCGTTAATGTGAGATACCATATTTACTCCACTGTAAAATGCAAGGCACCAATTAATCATTTGCTTATTTTGTAAGCTTTTTTATTTGCATTCTTATTGTTTTGTCTGATTTTGCATCACATTTATCAAATTTGGTGTAGAGTGTTTAATGACTTGGCCACATTCAAAGATTATAGTGCTAACCCTTTTAACCATCATCATTGTCAAACTCATTTGGAGGTACAGGGTCTCAGAAGCCCATTCCGGTGATTGTGAGGCTCCAGCGATCAGATATTTAGGCCCCGACTCATCAAGCAGTTTTTGTCAGTTTTCTGGTGTAAAACTCTTTGAAATGTCATAAAGTTTTACACGGCTAATAAATGTTCACAAATTGTAAAACCTTTGTTGGTTTTACCTAAGTCCTGACTAACTTGCCAAGAAGAGTTGAAAATTAATCATAATTTATGCCGCAAAATTGTGACAGAAATGTACTGCAGTCTGAGGCACACAATTCTTAATAAGTTTGGTGCATCTTACTCCAGTGTACTCTTCATAAACACTGATGGGTAAAACGGCAGTGTAAATTAATCAGGGCCTTCATAGCTATATGGTGGACAGCTGATAAGTACACCACTTTAACAACACTATCTCAGTAATGAAGCTTAGATGCCTCAGGCCAGTAAAGTTCTGCAAGGACATAATGGAACAGGATCAGAACACTCAGTTATGCTATTAGTGTCTGTCTTCAGATCCATTTGATAACCAGTTGATATTTTCTGATAAGTGTTTAAGATGCATTTTTCCATTACCAAGGACGTGGAGATGGGCTGAAATGGTGACAAAGTGCTGACTTTGCGGATTCTTAGCTCTGCACATGTAAACTCCAGCATGATGGGCCTGAACCTGCTGAATCAGAAGACTGCCCTCTCCCAGCAGGATGATATCAAAGGAGATTGGATTACCATCTGCACAACAAATAGGTTATTTTACATAAGATTATCAAATAATATGCTTCAAAATTCACAATACAAAAGTAAAACTCAAGGAGTTAGAGACACAAGCATGATGCATGTAAGGTTAGGTCCACACTGCACTTGTGCAATTAGGCTACATTATATGTCAGGAGCTTTTTATTACATTCTGCAATGTCACCAGCCGAGGCCAATAGTGGGTTCTTTCAGCATTCGTCTCACAAGTATATGTCTCATACCGTTTGTTTTACTGTATGGCTACTTTCACATCAGCATTTCTCATCAGATCTGGCAGTTTTGCCTGATCTGGCAGATGCCGAACACTTGCAGCAAGACTGTGTTCGACCTAATGCATTCCCTATGGGACTTGCAGACGTGCGGCACTTGCGGTTTTTCCGCAATCCAGCCAATCTGGCACTTGCAGCAAGTGCCGCAAGGGCAAAACTGCAAGTACTCCCACATGTACATAAGTCCCATAGTGAATGCATTAGGTTGAATGCAGTCTGTCCGCAAGAGTTCCGGCTACCAGCAGATGCGGCAAACTGCCAGATCTACTGGAAATGCCAAGAAACGCAGATGTGAAAGCAACCTAAGAAAGCACAGGAATGCATACATTATAAATATTCGACCCACTAAGCACATCACAGACTCAGGAGGTGGACACATATCAGATTATTCAAAAAACCTCTCTAATATTCATAAAGTCACTATTAGCAACTTCAAATCAATATTTTAACAAAAAAAATCAAAGTAAAGCCTTAAATGCTAAAAATATTTTATAATTCATATTAAAATAGCCACAAGCCAAGGACAATAGCTATGTTCCCATGATGAGTATTTGATGTTGCAGACCTATTATGTAAATAAAATTACTTGCATTATTTTACATTCATCTTTATTTCGTTTTTGACACTGCGGTTTTGTCTTTTGTTGGTATGTCATTGTGACATCCTTCAGAGGGATGTGACGTCCGTCCGAGGCTATTGGCGCAAGTCGCTCCGTTAAAACAGAATCCCGAATAACACTGACATCCTTTGAGGGCCAGTTTACACACACCAACTTATCTGTCCAACTTCTGACCAACTTGCTGGTTGCAGTGAAATCATGGACACATTGCTCCATTTTGTGACTGTGTACAATGGAACAATGTGTCCATGATTTCACTGCAACCAGCAAGTTGGTCAGAAGTTGGACAGATAAGTTGGTGTGTGTGAAGTGGCCTTAACCCCATGGCAGGGAACAGGGATCTGGATTTACAACAGAGTCTAGGCGTTAACTGCACATGGCAGTCCAGAGACAAGAATGGTCGAGAAGCAGGGTCAAAGCTGGCAGGTAAGGGAAAGGACAAAATCAGAATCCAATAGCGTAGTCAGGGAGCCGGGTCAAAACCAAGCAACAAATTACAAAGTCGTAAGGAAGAGGAAGCGTCCAAAAAACAGGTCGAAGTCAAATTGGAAAAAACTAAATGCACTACAAGACTTAAACAGGGAAAACAAAAACTATTTCTGGCAGCTTGCAGGAAGAGGCTGAAGGTATATGTAGGGTGTGGTACTTTCCAATGCGCTGGCGCTCAGGAACTGATGAACTCACCTGGACTGGCCACAAATTATCACGGTTAGACTGAAGTACTACAGGTCCCAGCCACTCTAACCCTAGTGGATGAGCAGAGCCTGAGCTCTCCATAATTTCCTGCATAGACTTCTCTATCATTAGCACCAACGAATACGCCAGTGTCTAGTGATGGAAGCAGAAGTCCCAGGAGCAGGCCCTGGTGAGGATGGGACAGTCATGTTTTAAATAAAGCTGCTTGTTTGTATTCCTTCTTCGTGTTTGGCTTTGACAAAACTTTACTTGATATAGTGATATGTGACTTAGGGCCACGTCACACACACAGATAATTGTGCAGATATTGTTCGCAGATCTCTGGTTGCAGTGAAATCATGGACACCTTGTTCCATTTTATGGCTGTATACAAATGTAACAATGTGTCCATGATTTCACTGCAACCAGAGATCTGCAAACAATATCTGCACAAATATCTGTGTGTGTGATGTGGCCCTTACATGCACTTTGGTGCCTTTCCTCAGCAGAAATGCACTAAAAAAATGGACATGTGTTTTAAACCTGTGGATTTTCCACATCTTATGCAAGTCTATGCACATAAAACTCAGCACACGCGCAGAGAAATAGACCTGTTGGGAGATTTGTAACATGCACCGCAGGTCAGTGTATGCTAAATAAAAAAGAAGCACAGTGGGCAGGCGATTTCTGTGAATCACATCCACTGTGCTGGAACTATAAAGGTACCGTCACACGCGGCAATATTGCTAGGCAATTTCGCTGTCAATTTGCTGGTTGCAGTGAAATCATGGACACAGTTGTTGTATTTTGTTGCTGTGTACAAATGGAACAATGTGTCCATGATTTCACTGTACCAGCAAATTGCCAGAGAAATTGCCTAGCAATATTGCCGCGTGTGACGGTACCTTAAGATGCTGCGTTTTTCCTTACCGAAAACACACAACGCCAAAAACGTACCAAAAACGCATCGTGGGCATATAGCCTGAAGACGACATATCAGATCATACGTAACAGTGCAAAATGCATATCACATGTAAAACAAATTACATGATTAGCTCTAATACATGAATAGGTTATAGATACTATCTTAGGCCTCATTCACACGTTTGTGTTTAAACGCATTTATGACAAAATGATACAAGTCGCATTAGGCCGGCTTCACATCACGGCAGCATCAGGGCCGGGGCTGTCCGATGTGAATCACAGCCCCGGACCTGATCTGGACAAAGAACCAGAGGGCCAAATATGCCCCCTGGTCTGGTGTCCAGCCGGATTCTTCTTATAGCAGCCGCAGCTGCTGATAACTCAAGATCGCGACTAGCGGGGAGCTAACTGAAGTCACGAACTGTCAGCAGGGGACAGCTCCATGGTGCTGAAGTTCTGCGCTGGCCGGCGCTAAGCTTCAGCACCCAGCGTCTGGCTCCCATGCGATCCGGCGCCATAGACCCCCATGTTAGGGGGCGCCGCATTGCACCGGAGCGGGAGGAACCAAGTGTCTCAGATGTCTGCATGCAACGTTTTTGTGTCCGGGAGGAAAATCCGAATACACCCGAATCCTCCCGGACAGATGGAAGCCGGATGGCAGATAGCTGCCATCTGGCTCCATCCGGCCCCATAGCATACTATGGGGCCGAAATCTGATCCGGGGTTGTCCGGTGTGAACCGGACAGCCCCGGATTGGATCATGCAGTGGTGTGAACCCGGCCGTAGTGTTTTAGATCAGTGTGTCACCAATGTACGATCCATGTGTCTGCCTTTATCCATTAGTGTGTCCTGAGTATTTTTCACAAGTGGATAAATAAATGACAAAACTTCTCGTATACTTTACAATGTTAACCCCGTACAGCACATGGATTACACACAGTTGCAATCCATGTGCTATTCATGTTTATCATGGATCGATAGACTTGTATTGACACTTTTCATGGAAAAAAAGAGACGTGTCTCCATGAGTTTTGCATGAACACATGATCGGTGAAAATCAGACATGTGAATATGTGTTATATCCGTAAAAAAGCAAATGGATACAACATGTCCAAGCAAAACAGACATTTGAGACCTTCCCCATAATAGGGCGCACTATGGAAAGTGACTACCAAATGCGCCCCAATGTTAGTTTCGTGCAATCCGTCTTTCTCAGGGAGTGCAGGAAATAATTCCTCTTCTTGACATTCTGGTCATTTGAAATAAATGTATACATTGCAGTTTTTTTTCATGGTAGACAGATGCCTAGGCATCAGTCCTAACTGGCGCATACCTCATGTCCGGGACAAGATGCAGTGTGTACATTGACTAGCAATTTCATGTGTGTAAGGGTCACGTCACACACACAGATAATTGTGCAGATATTGGTCGCAGATCTCTGGTTGCAGTGAAATCATGGACACATTGTTCCATTTCGTGGTTGTATACAAATGGATCAATGTGTCCATGATTTCACTGCAACCAGAGATCTGTGACCAATATCTGCACAGAAATCTGTGTGTGTGACGTGGCCCTTAGTGCTATATGGCATGCCAAGTGTTTATTTTCAGAATTCATATGGGCATGGAGGTATTACATCATACAATTACATAGTTCAGGACTTATTGGTACACGTCAGAACTTTGAACACTTTACCAGCCACTAATGGAAATGGTGCAAAATGTTGAGAAACTCTGGTGAAGGAAAAGGTTAAAAATGTAATGTTTCTGTCTAAAGATCAATGCTTACCTTGGCGAAACCAGGAGATGACCGGTGTCACATTCCCTTCAGCTATACACTCCATCACTGCACTCTGACCCACTGCCACCGTCAGGTTCTGTGGGGCTCTGATAATTGTAAGCTCATCAGGTAATTGTTTCCAATCTAGACAAGGTGGTACACAAGAAAAGCTTAAATGGGTTGTCCAAGATTATACACGTATTTATATCCTCACAAGTGCATTACACCTACGGGGGAAATTGAAGAACGACTTTCTAGCACAAACATAGTGCTTTTCCCTCAATACATTTTTGCTCCACAATTTAGATTTTTGCCTTTTGGCCACATTTCAAAAGTGGCAAAAAAAAAGTGTGTGACCTAAACAGCAGGGGCTTAGGGTGCTTTCACATAACGATTTTTTCATTTCCGATGCTGTCCGATCAAAATCGGACAGCATCGGACCGATTTTCGGACCCCATGCAGCCCTATGGGCATCGGACCGAATCGGATGTGCACTAAATGCCATCCGATTTGGTCCGATCCGAATCTGTCCGATTTTTTTATCGGCGCAAAAATCGGAGCTTGCTCCGATTTTTGCACCGAAAATAAAATCTGACAGATTCGGATCGGACAAGATCGGATGGCATTTAGTGCACATCCGATCCGACCCGATCAATTTAGCATGGGGCCCTATGGAGCAGTGTCCGAGGAAACATCTGATGTCTCCTCGGACCGATTTTAGTGTACTGAGCATGCTCAGTACACTAAAATAGCTCCTAAAAGTAAATTAAGGGGTTAATAAAAAAAAAAAAAACTATGCTCACCTGTCCACGAGGCCCCCGTCGTCTCCCGGCGTCTCCGGTATCTCTAGGTATCTTGCCGTCTGTGCTGAAAGACCTGCCGTGATGTCACAATCACATGACTGCCAGGAACCAATAGCAGGCAGTCATGTGATTGTGACATCACGAGAGGTCCTGGCAGCACTGAGACAGAACAGCAAGGCACCGGAGACTCGCGGGACCGTGCAGGAGTCGTGGACAGGTGAGAAAGGAGAGGAGAAGAGGAGGAGGACACATGGGGGGATCGGAGCACACATGGGGGCACCCGGAGGACACATAGGAGGACCGGGGGCCAAGAGGGGAGACAGGGGATGAGAGGACCGGGGGCCAAGAGGGCAGACACAGGGGATGAGAGGACCGGGGGCCAAGAGGGCAGACACAGGGGATGAGAGGACCGGGGGCCAAGAGGGCAGACACAGGGGATGAGAGGACCGGGGGCCAAGAGGGTAGACACAGGGGATGAGAGGACCGGGGGCCAAGAGGGCAGACACAGGGGATGAGAGGACCGGGGGCCAAGAGGGCAGACACAGGGGATGAGAGGACCGGGGGCCAAGAGGGCAGACACAGGGGATGAGAGGACCGGGGGCCAAGAGGGGAGACACAGGGGATGAGAGGACCGGGGGCCAAGAGGGGAGACACAGGGGATGAGAGGACCGGGGGCCAAGAGGGTAGACACAGGGGATGAGAGGACCGGGGGCCAAGAGGGCAGACACAGGGGATGAGAGGACCGGGGGCCAAGAGGGCAGACACAGGGGATGAGAGGACCGGGGGCCAAGAGGGCAGACACAGGGGATGAGAGGACCGGGGGCCAAGAGGGGAGACACAGGGGATGAGAGGACCGGGGGCCAAGAGGGAAGGACCGGGGGCCAAGAGGGGAGACACAGGACCGGGGGCCAAGAGGGGAGACATAGGGGATAAAGGAGAGGACCGTGGGAGAGACTGTGACAGCTCTCAGGGAGCGATCTGACAGGAGGGCGGGCATCCTATTTTCTGTCGGAATCGGATGCCTATTTGGCACCCGATTCCAGGCATCAGAGGAATCCGATGCTGTCCGATTTATATCGGACAGCATCGGATTTTACAAAATCGTTATGTGAAAGTAGCCTAAGCCAGAGCAAGATTGATACATGTATCAATAAAGGCAAAAAATATGTCCAAAGCAGAACAAATTTACACCTGCTGAAAACATGCACAGAGTCACAGACTGCATTTCTAATATTAGCACAACCCAAACAGCTTCATAATGAATTTACTCCAGTAAACTTTTGTTTAAGACTGTCTCTGGATGTTATTTCCAAGTGTAGAGCTGTGTATATAATGTGTAATCCTGAACAGCTGTACAAATCTCTGGGCTAGATTTCTACAATGTATCAGTCTGGAATGCAGCTATTTAGATCACTGGATACAATTGGCAGCAGGACTAGTCATGTATAGGTTTAGAAAGAAATACAACTTTACATTTAGGAAATAAGGAGATTTTCCCAAAATCACAAGTTATTGCCTAGGAACCTTAGCAATCTTGACAATTGGACTGCAGAAGTTGAAGAACCCCATGTACTAGACGGAGCTGACATGCACATGCTTAGCTATCTGCCAACAGTCTTATGGTACCTTTACACGCAGCTACAGGTAACAGGTTTTCCACAGGTAACTTACTGGCTGCAGTGAAATCATGGAGAGATGATTCCATTTGTACACAGCAACAAGATAGAACCATGTCTCCATGATTTCACGGCAACCAGTAAGTTACCTGTGGAAAACCTGTTACCTGTAGCTGCGTGTAAAGGTACCATTAGGGTATCGTCACACCTGGAGATATCGGCGGCGATTTTATAGGCGACGCTGGGGCGTGGCCTATCACTGCCGACATCGTCGGTGCGTCACCTAATGTAATTAGGCGATGTCGACGCCTTAGAGTGGTCGCCTGGTTTCTCAGCACTGCTCTGAAACCAGGGAAGCACTCTGGGGCGATGTGTACACATCGGCCCATGTAACATGACGACGGCGATGTTACAGGCGATGGGAGCCATAGGCTCCCATGTTACAGGATCGCCGCTGGGGTTTTTGGGACACCCCAGCGGCGATGGCGCCTGTAACATCGCCGGTGCATCGCCGGAGATATCGCAGCATATAAACACGCGACTGCGACGCTGGCGGGGCGCCAAAGACATGTCACTCCCACACGTCGCCGGTGATATCTCCGGCGACGTCTCCAGGTGTGGCTGTACCCATATTCTCAGGATCATTAAAGGGAAGCAACCAGCAGGATTTAGGGCTATAAAGTGAAGCCAGTGTCTTATAGGCACTGGGATGCTGAATGCAATCATAACTTTACTTGAATGACTCCATGTTTGATTGCAGAGAAAAGAGTCATAAAACTCCTGGAAGACAAGGCAGCAGATGTGTGCAGCACTTGGAGTTGTTTTTTCCCCTGCTCTGTGGGCATGCATTTCGGCTAGCCAAACCCTCCCCCCTCTGCCCCCACACTCTCATTTCTTTCAGTTTCCTTCAGGGGGAGGGTTTGGCTTACAGCCAAAATGCATGCCCACAGAGGAGGAATCATCTGCTGCCTTGCCTTGAAGGAGTTTTATGACTTTTTTCTCTGCAATCAAACATGGGATCATTCAAGTAAAGGTATGATTGCATTCAGCATCTGAGTGCCAGTAAGGTACTGGCTTCACTTTACATCCTGCTGGTTGATTCCCTTTAAGGATCCTAATGGCGGGTTTACACGTCGCGATATCGTAGTTCGATTTCAATCAAAAGTCACGTGGTTCAATCGTCGGAGCCGAAATCGTGCCTGCATCGTATTGGACGTTCACACCATACAACGCAGGCACGATTTTGGCTCCGACAATTGAACCACGTGACTTTTGATTGAAATCGATGTCAATGCGATATCGGGGATTGAATGAGCGTGCTATTCAATGCTCCGATATTGCATAGCGATTGAAGCCGGATCATGCTGTGTAAACGCCCAAGTACGATGCGATTTGAAACGTCACCCATTCACTCCCATGTTAAGTATGCGATCCTGGGTTGGGAGGCGGAGACATCGCACGGACGTTGTATTCCGATATCGCAGCGTGTAAACATTCAATGCGATGCGGGAGGAACGTGCACTAATTGCGCGCTCCCGCGCCATTGAACTGCGATATCGGATCGTGATTGAAGCGTGTAAAGCCACCTTAACAGTTTGATCCCCCAATGATCAGCAAACTGTCCTCTATCCTATGGATAGTTAACAACTTGTGATTTTTCAGGAAAGCCATTGAGGCTTTACATATATGAAATTGAAAACCATCTATAAAGCTAATTTTGTGCAAAAATAGAACATACTGTAACTATCTTGTTCTCAATTTCCCTTCTTCCTAGCATGCTCTTATCCTGAAGTGACCATCTTCTCCAGTCTTATGTTGCCTGGATTTAAACAAGTCTGTGTGGCATGTAGAGGCAGAGTACTGTATTGCAGAAAGAATAATCAGTGACCATTTCGCTGTTTTTAAAGCAACATGGTGAAATGATGTCACTCAAATAGAAAGTCAACTGATCGGTAGGCAACTTAAGTAAAGATAAATTACGATGTATGGGTATTCCTAGTTAATGGATTATATTTAAGGGGGTTCAGTAGTACTGTAGGACGGTGTGCACATAAGATAGGCCACCATGTTTAGTCTATATGGCTCTGACCCCCAGAGACATAATTTAGCAGAACAAAGGAGTCAAAGCGCTCCAGCAACTATCCCCCTATTGGTGGCTATGCCTGGTTGGTAATGCACACCAGCCCTATTCATCTGCAGTATAAGTCGGTTCCATTAAAAATGCCCACAAGGAAAAATGCTCACAGGCAACCCTAACCCTAACCCCTAATCCTAACCCCAGCCCTGTGGGCAATTTTCCTTGTAGGCATTTTTCTGGTTACCGTACAAGTCACATCTACACTCATGGTCATTACTAAGCGTCACTTAAAATATTTCACAATTACTTCCTAGATATTTAAAACTGCACACAGTTCTGAAGTTGTTTTTACAATAATAAAAGAAGCAAAAAAAATAACCTTTTTGTACAGTAAGTTGAGCTTCGTTGCTATATCTAATGGTCAGTGTGTTGGCAGCCACACAGCGATAGAACCCTTCATCTTCCTGCTGCACCCCAATGATCTGCAGGACACCAGAAGGAAGGATGATGATTCTGCAATATAACATAGAGCGTCTGAGCAGATGTCTCCAGAAACAGGAGTACATTACAATAAGAGGAGAACTCTTCTAATTACTCCTAATATTAATGTGGCAGATGCTTCAAAATGGTGCAGGGCTCACAAATGTTCTGCAAACTCAAAAATGGTCTTTATTTTTTGTTTATAACCTTTTTTGTGACCTTTTTAGCACAAAAAGTCACACATTTCGCTAAATTTCCCCAAAACATCTGGAGTACTTCAAATTTCTCCAGGGGGAAATAAAGGACATTTTTGACAGTAGAGATGAATCAGGAGAAAGTATCTGAAAACCCTAAACTCTACCACAATGGCAAACATTAAAAATATGTAATCAGTTAACAGGTGAACACATATAGACTAGACTTTAAAAACGGCGAAGAACTATGTGCAAATTAAGACGAAAGACACCAAAAAAATAACCAACAATAGGCGAAAATATAACAGTTAACTAACCCCAAGACTACCATTAAAAGAGTTAGGGACAATCCATGCTTCCAGTAATTCACTTGGCTATCCAATTGATAACACTGGTCAACAGCATTTTTGGTGCCAAAGATATTTCATTGAATTTAGGGTAACTTTGGGGTGCTGATTCTGAATATGTCATCAGTTTTGCCAGATTGGCTCAAGTTTTTGAGATTTTTCGTAAAATGTGTAAAAAAAAAGACGTTTTTTGCTACACGCGCATTAACTTTATTGATATTGTCATGAATACAATAAATTTAACAAAGTAAATGTTGATTTTAGTTCATTTTAACTAGTTTTAGAAAGTAATCTTCAAAAATGAACAAGACATGAAAGATAGACATTTAATCGCTGGAAAAGCGCTTTTTATATGATTTGCTTCTATGTGAGCTATTGGGGCAGTCACGCTGTAGATTCCAGCAGTAATCAGCCATCATATGTCTGTCCCATCTGCCTTGGTACCTTTCCTCCATCACCATAATATCCTGATGAAATCTCTCCCCTTGTTCTTCGCTAAAATCTCCAAGGTTTTCTGGAAATCTGTCCAAGTGACTGTGAAGATAATGCAATTTAATGCTCATGTGTACACCCAGATTTCTAAATCTCAATAGCATGTTTTGTACCAGTTCTTCATAATTGTCTGCCTTTTGATTTCCCAAGAAGTTCTTCACTACCAACACAAAACTACACCATGCAGCAGCTTCAATGTCATTCATTTCCTTAGGAAAATTTGAATCTTTAATGAGTTTCCGAATTTGAGGACCATCAAAGATTCCTGCCTTCAGTTTTTCGCTACTAAGACCAGGGAAAGATCTGCAGATGTACATGAAGCAATTACCATCTTTGTCTAATGCCTTGACGAACTGCTTCATTAATCCTAACTTTATGTGAAGTGGTGGTAGAATGATTTTTTCCCTGTCCACCAAAGGTTCGTTCACTATGTTTGATGCTCCTACTGTCAAGGTGTCCCTTGGAGGCCAATTCAGTTTCTCCCAGTGCTGATGTTTTGCTCTACTATCCCACATGCAGATGAAGCAAGGATACTTTGTGTATCCACTTTGCTGTCCAAGTAAAAAGTTGACCATTTTTAAATCAACACATATCAGCCACGAATGTTCATGGTAGCACAGTTTCTCCAAGACCATTTTGACATTTTGGTATTGTTCTGCAAGTTTAGTTGAGTGAGCTACTGGAAGAGATGCACACTGATTGCCATTGTTCAACAAAACACATTTCAAACTCCTTTTAGAACTATCTATGAAAAGCCTCCAGTCTACAGGACGATATACTTGTAAACCCATTTGCAGCATCAGGCCAGGAATATCCTTACAATATACAAGTAGGTCATCTTCACAGAAAAATGGAAGAAGTGCTTCTTCTCTGGTCCTGTAAGATGTCATTTTAGTTCCAGGCGTCAGACAATTTTTTTCACTTAGCCTTGAAGCTAAAAGTTCGGATGCACTTTTTGAGAGGTTGAGGTCTCTTATTAGATCGTTGAGCTCTCCTTGGGTAAATTGCGTAGGTGTTCTGAAACTTCCTTCATATTCTAGTTCACTTCCAGAACTAATGCTTAGCTCCATACCCTGCATTTCATCATCATCATCATCAGGTGGGGGAAGGTCAGGTAACATGGTAAACACAGGTACAGGCACATCTTCACAATGAGGGACAGGCCTTCTTGCAGATTCCATGTTAGGATACTCCCATTTTCGTTTCTTATGCTTATTGAATCCTTGTACTTGCACTGCACAGAAATAACAGTCATCATGATGATTTTTTTGCTCTCTCCACACCATTGGAACACCAAATTTGAAGCTTGTTCTTTGTCCTTTGCTCCATTTTCGTAATAATTCGATACATGCTTTGCACACTATGTGTGGTGCCCAAAACTTGTCTTGGTCCCCAAGCATAACCCCAAAATAGGCAAAATACACTTTTTTAACGAAGTCTGTTATGTTTCTTCTATGTTTTGTCAGTGTATATTCACCACAAATGTAACAGAATGAGTCTGGATCGTTAAGACAACTTCTTCTTGATGAGTTCATGCTTTTCACTGGAAAACAGACAACAACATAAAGTTAGTGCCAAAAACCAAGCTATGAACAAACTTTTAGAACACTAATTAACACAAAACTATATTGAGAACTGCTCAGTTCAAGTACTAATCCAAAGAAATTAATGAGATGATGCGTCGCATTTACCAACAAGTGCTATAAATAAGATACCAAAAATCTCAAAAACTTGAGCCAATCTGGCAAAACTGATAGCATATTCAGAATCCGCACCCCAAAAATACCCCAAATTCATTAAAATATTTTGGGCACCAGAAAAAAAAATTTTTTTTGTTGACCTGTGTAATAAACTGTGCCAACCTGCAAGTCATCAAGCCAGTAATACAATGTGTCATCATTCCACACGAGCACTGTGCCATCCTTCCAGGAAAGCATTATGACAATCGCCGGTAATGTATTGTGCCAGTCTTCTAATAGTAATCCATGCCAGCCAACCAGTAATACATTATACCCTCTTCCAGTAATGTGCATCCAGTCAAGCGTACTGCACTATCCCCGCACCTCAGATTCCAGGACACTTACTATTTTATTAGGGGCTGAAGGTCCGTTATGCTTATACAGAGCTCCAGCGCCACGTTCCCCTTCATATATAACTAACAGAATTTTGGCAGCCATGCTCAGGCTTTTATCCAACTCCTGAATTACAGCAATTGGTAAAGGGCACCAATAAAAGGGAAGCACTAATATAATATTGACCAAAATACCCTAAAGTTAAATGATATGTAGATTAAAAAGAATAAATAAAAAAAAGGGTTTAGCTGGAAACAGCGTCTTATACGCAATACATAAATGTGTCTGCATTATATGACACAATCACCACAGAATCACACAACATACACACAGACCTCTCAGTAATACACAGTAAGGTCACTATCAGGAAAGCAAAGTCCATACTTTGCACACAGAGAAACCAGGGGTCTCCACACACAAACCAACAGACACGTAAACATATATGACGCTGTTTGGGTCAAGGGATCAGCGGATGGTTTCTGCTTTGCCTTGGAGCAGAGGTCTCCAACCTTTCTGACCTTGAGAGCCACATTCAGCCATGTGAGAGGATCACAAGCCACATCCAGCTCTAAGAGAGGGTCACGGCCCACATCCAGCTCTAAGAGAGGGTCATGAACCACATCCAACTCTTAGAGATGCTCACGAGCCACATACAAAGCGCTTAGGGTGGTTTCACACTGGCGTTTGTGTCTGCATGCGTATGGTATGCGGACGCACACGCAGTGCAAATGCAGCCATATTAATGTGAAGGCAGCGGAGAATCTCCGCATGCATTCACATTAATATGCACCCCGGCCAGCCAATCAGCTGTCTCGGGGGCGGCCGGGAGGAGGAGATCAACGGTGGAGATCTCCTCCTCCCGGCCACAGCTGATCTCCCACCGGTGTCAGCGCGGGAGATTTGAAGATACAGCTGATCTGACAGCTGTATAAATCTCCTGCGCCGACACCGAATAGGGTGATGTCAGTGCAGGAGATAAGAAACAGCTGATCGCTACTTCAAATCTCCCGCGCCGACATCACCTATTCGGTGTCAGCCGGGAGATTTAAACAGCTGTCATATCAGCTGTGTCTTCAAATCTCTGCGCTGACACCGGCGGGAGAGCAGCGGCAGCTGTAGCTGATCCTCCGGTGGCCACCGCTGATCTGTGTGATGAGCTGCCGTAAAGCAAGCCTCGCGCATGCGCAATGCGCAGCTTGGGTGTATCGACGTCACTGAGCTGTAAATGACACGATTAGCATCATACCGGCTAATATGTCCATGGAGGAGGGAGAGAATGATTACAAAGCATTTTCACGTCCATCGGGCATGAATACAAGCGGCAGAGGCGGCTAAAATCATGCACATGGTACGCCCTGTGCGACTTCTGAGGGGACATGAAGCCTCACTTTAGTAAGTTTATAAAGCACTTTTTTAAACTTTGCAATGACTGTTTTAGGACAGAGAGGGATAGGTAGGATATGATTAGGAAGATGCAGGGACAGGTATTGATAGGCTGGGGGTCGATTTTTAGATGACATGTTCCCTTTAAAGGATATAGCATTCCTGTGAATTACTAACCCAATATTTAGTTGTATAACCACAGTTTTTTGGGAATTGTTTCACATCCATGTTGCATAGAGTCAAACAACTTCTGGCACCTGTCAACTGTTATTCAAGCCCAGGGTGTTTTGACTACATTCCACAATTCATTTGCATTTGTTGACTTTGCCTCAGAAAAGGCATTATTGATTTCACCACTTCATAACCTCAATTTTGTTGGACTGGAACCAAGATTTTGCTCGTTTAATTGCTGTGTTTAGGGTAATTGTCTTGTTGAAACACCTATTTCAAGGGCATTTCCTCTTCAGCGTAAGGGAACATGACCTCTTTGAGTTTTTAGATATATACAGACTGGTCCATTATCCCTTGTATACAGTAAATAGGCCCAGGAACATAGTAAGAGAAACATGACCATATAATGATGCTTCACCACCATGCTTCACTGTCTTCAGAGTGTCCTGTGGTGCGAATTCAGAGTTTGGGGGTCGTGTGACGAACTGGTGGGGACCTTGTACCCAAAAAGAACATTTTTACTTTCATCAGTCCACAAAATGTTTCTCCATTTCTCTTGAGGCCAGTTGATGTGTTCTGTGGCAAATTGTATCCGCTTCAGTACATGTCTTTTTTTAGCAGTGGGACTTTGCAGGGAATTCTTGCTTATAGATTAGCTTCCCACAGGCGTCTTCTAACTGTCACAGTCCTCACAGGTAACTTAACACTGTCTTTGATCATCCTGGAGCTGATACATTGACTGAGCTTTTGCCATTCTGGCTATTCTTCATCCATTCGAATGACAGACTTCCGTTTTCTTCCACATATCTCTGGTTTTGCTTTCCATTTTAAAGCATTTTAGATCATTTTAGCTGACAACCTATTATTGTCTGCACTTCTTTATAAGTTTTACTCTCTCCAATCAACTTTTTAATCAAAGTACGCTGTTCTTCTGAACAATGTCTTGAACGACCCATATTTCTCAGGATTTCAAGAAGAAATGCATGCACAACATGTGCTGGCCTCACCCTTAAATAAGGGCCACTTGATTCACACCTGTTTCTTCATAGAATGATTGACCTCACTAGTTGAACTCCACTCTGCTATTATTTTGAACACACCTCCTTTCAATTAATTAATCAAATACACAGACTCAAAAACATGCAGATCATGAATGCTGAGTCTGTTGGTTTTCCAAGAATCTCCTGCAATGACAGGTAAATTGTTTGACATGTGGTAATATAATTTATACCAAAAACAGTGAATAATCTGGTTAATCATATTGGACTGCTATTATTTTGAACACTACTGTACAGCAATAGCTAGCAATCTTTGGCCGCCTGATAGTTATTTAGTCCAAAGCCAACAAGCAGTCCTAGTGTAAAGTCTGTGGGTCTGTTCACATGTGCATGTTTTTTGTGGATCGAGTGTTTAAAAAACAAAGACGCCCATTTTATCTCTTTCACCCACTTCACCAAGTCCATAGAAGAGTGTAAAACTCGGACACCACACTACAGGCATCCTACATGCATCTTACTGCTGTCCTCTATTCATTGACTATTTGCTGGGAGAAGCTTGAGAAACCTCCATCAGTTTTCTTGGTGAAAACAGACCCTGCTGAGCAAACACTGATCAAAATCAGTCAGTTATCAGTTAGAGAAATAACTGGAGATCTGAATGAGGCCGTATGCACCCTGCTGGCACCCGAATGAAGACACATGACACCCAAGAGTCCCAGCAACAAACCCAGCGCAATCCTTAGGGTGCCGTTACACTTGGCGACGCTCCAACGATCCCGACAACGATACGACCTGGTAGGGATCGCTGGAACGTCGCTATGTGGTCGCTGGTGAGATGTCAAACAGTCCGATCTACTCAACAACGCAGCAACGATACGGCGACCTGTATAATGACATCGGCATCACATCACACAGCAGCTAATCTGAAGACTCAGACCTACGTGGCGGAGTTCTGAGTCACCAACGATGTCGTTGTTAAGGCGTCAAACACACCGATGCATGCTGCCCAGCGGGAGCCCGACGATCAAAAAATGGTCCAGGCCATTCCAACACAATCGGCGATGTCGCAGCAGGGGCCCGGTCGCTGCTACGAGTCAAACATAACGAGATCGCTGGTGAGGTCGCTGTTGCATCACAAACCTGTGATGTAGCAGCAATCTCCTAGTGATTTCGCTATGTGTAACGGGGGCTTTAGACTATGTGCCCACTGTGGTCATTTTTTGTGCTGCGTCTGTGCATATACAAACATAGTACAAAAATGCAACATAATTAAGCGGACACCAAAACACAGACACACACACAGAACGACAGACACACACAGAGACAGATACACAGACAGAGACAGACAATTTCTCACCCTCTGACAGTGATCTTCGGTGTTTCTTCCTCCATGCAGGGAGATGTCTTTATCTACCTGCCAGGACCTTGCATCATGTCACTTAGCTGGTGTGCAGGATCTGGCTCTGATAGGACTATACCCACAGGTCCTTCTGCCAGTGTGCAAAGAGGAAGAATCACCGGGGATTGCCGTGTGGTCACTGGGGAGGGCGAGTATTGCAGAATTTTTGTTTTGGAAATCACAGGAAAAAAGCAACACGGATGGACTGTGTGAATACGTATCCATTTGTGATATTTTTTTCTGGGTGGTTAGAATAGAGTCTATGGAAAAAAAACAGGGCTGTAGAGTCGGTAAGCCAAACCACCGACTCCAACTCTGACTCTGAGTCCTGAATCTCCCTGGCTCCAACTCCAACTCCGACTCTTTCATTCATGGCTAATTTTTAAGTGATAAATTTATTGTAGGTCAATGGTAACATCAGGCTTTCATCATTATAATGACATAATAATCAAGATATTTAGATAGAACATACACATTCTGCATTGAACTACTGTACCCAATTGTATTATATATTTTAGGAGTCGGAGTTGGACCATTTTCTACCAACTCCAGCTCCGATTCCACAGCCCTAGAAAAAACACAGCCCAAAAATGGGCAAGTTAACTGAGAGACATAAAAACCACGCTATTTCTGAAACCAAAAACGCAGCACCCACAAACACACGTGGGCACAGCTTTTGGGAAATCACATTGACTTTCATAGTAAAGCTATGACTGCTGCGTTTTTGGTGCAGGAACGGAGCAAAAAATGTAATAAAAACGCACAAGGGCACATAGCCTAACAGTAATGTAAATGTGCAAAATCCTTCCACTAATAAATTACCGGGTCCATCTAGCGTCTGTTACGTACATACTGCAAAATCCCTACTGTTTATTCATTGCATTACACATTGCACATTCCTATGCTTAGCATTTCTCAGTATTATACAACACTCCGCAGTAATGCACATTGCATTGTCCACACAGCATTTAACCTTCTGTTCTCTGTTATAGGAAAATCCATCCAACACTAGAAACAGCTATGTACTGCTCATAATAAACACTGCAGAGCCCCAGTAGTAACATACAGTATACGGTCCAGTACTGCCTAGGATAGACACTTTCAATATTCTTGTCTGCTCTGTGCTTACAATGATATAGAGTACACAGACCTCCCAGAAACATACACTGCATGATCCTTCCACAACACAAAGTTCACGACATATGAGTATTATACAAGCACAGTACAGAACAGTGGCGTCACTAGAGTCTGGTGGGCCCCAATGCGAAATTTAGACCTGGCCCCCACACACACACAATGGTTAGATGTATGGGCCCTGTGTAATGTTCTAAATACTTTAATCCTCCCGCCACCATAGTCCTTCAATTGTTATAATGCATCCCCACATTCCTCCATATATTGCAATGTACCCCCATAGTCGTCTATGTATTATATAATGCATCCATAGTCCCCTATTCATAAGGTAGCCACTATAGTCATCCAATTATTATAATGCACCTCCATTATCCTCCATATCCCATGTACCTATATGTCCTGATTGTCTAGAGTTATTGTAATTGTGCTTGTCTCCCCTATCCTCATGTAAAGCGCCATGGAACCTAATGGCGCTATATAAATAAATAAAATAATAATTTAGCCTCATAGTCCTCCATATAGTATAATGCACCCTCATAATCCTCCATATAGTATAATGCAGCCTCACAGCCATCCATATAGTATAATGCAGCCTCACAACCATCCATACAGTATAATGCAGCCTCACATCCCTCCATATAGTATATTGAACCTCACATCCCTCTATAATATAGGGATGTGAGGTGCATTATACTGTATGGAGAAGATATGAGGCTGCATATTATGAGAGATATGAGGCTGCTATAATATGGAGGGATATGAGGCTGCATTATACTATATGGATGGCTGTGCGGTTGCATTATACTATATGGAGGGATGTGAGGCTGCATTATACCATATGGATGGCTGTGAGGCTGCATTATACTATATGGATGGCTGTGAGGCTGCATTATACTATATGGAGGGATGTGAGGCTGCATTATACTATATGGAGGATTATGAGGGTGCATTATACTATATGGATGACTATGAGGCTGAATTAAACTATATGGAGGATAATGGAGGTGCATTATAATAATTGGATGACTATAGTGGCTACCTTATGAATAGGGGACTATGGGATGCATTAAATAATACATAGACAACTATGGGGGTACATTGTAATATACCTCCATACTATAGGGATATGAGGCTGCACTATACTATATGGAGGGATGTGAGGCTGCATTATACTATATAGAGTCTATATAGTATAATCCAGCCTCACATCCCTCCATATAGTATAGTGCAGCCTCATATCCCTCCATATAGCATAATGCAGATTTATATCCCTCCATATAGTATAATGCAGCCTCACAGCCCTCAATATAGTATAATGGAGCCTCATAACCTTTCATATAGAATAATGCAGCCTCACAAATCTCCATATAGTGCAGATTCAAAACTCTCCATATAGTGCAGCCTCATTGCCCCTCCATATAGTGCAGCCTCATAGCCCCTCCATCCTGTGCAGCCTCATAACCCCTCCATACAGTGCAGCCTCATAGCCCTCCATATAGTGCAGCCTCATAGCCCCTCCATATAGTGCAGAGAAATGTTCACGCTTCCCATTGACTTCCATTATACTTGGGTACTTGAGTTGTGCTCATTTGAGCATCCCAATGCTTGTTATGAGTACCAGGCACCAGCATGGTACTGTTCGCTCATCACTACTTAAAAAGCTCATCGGTGGAGGTGCCTATCTTATACTGATGACCTATTTTATGGGTAAGTCATCAATACAACAGTAGTGGTCAACCCTTTTAAGCTTGTGGACCCCAAGGCCAAATCTTTAAGGCTATATTCAGACGGAGTGTTTGTGCTTCGTTTTATTATTGATCTATTTTTGGTGCAAAAATGCATCACAGATGAATCATTTCTTTGCGCTGCTTTCGGGGCACACATATAGACACACTGACAAAGACATACATACACTGTCTTTCCTTCCCCGCAATCCAACGGTGAGTGCCAGTGATATGTTCATCCCGGGCAGCACAGCTAGACATGTGAGTTGTCTGTTCGGTGCTTCCAGGACCTTGCACTGCACCATGTGAGTCATTCACATGATGAGTCACATGGTTAGGACGTCAAGCACCGAACAACTCACACAAAGGTCCTGCCGCCTACCGGGATGAAGACATCACCGGGGATCACAGTGGGATCGCAGGCAGAGTTAGTAATTAGATGTTAGTGGTGCAGAAAGCGGACCAGAAAAACACCACAAAATTAACGCTCATTATTTTCTGGATGCGCTTTCTGCACCACTAACGCAGCAGTCAAAAACGCCGACATCTGCACAGCAAATAGAAAATCCCATTCACTTTGCTGGCAAAGGATTTGACTGATCCACTTTTTGGTACAGTTATGGAAAAAAAAAAAAAAAACGGATCAGAAATGTCCAGTGTGAACATAGCTTAACAGTACCCCCAACAACTGTTCAATGTATCATTTATAATACTGAATAATCCCACCCCCAGCCACCGGGGACAGTGTGTGAAAGCTACTTCTGTAACCCACTATATCTAGGCCACTACATACACATATATAAATTGTACGAAATCTCCAGTAATACACTGTATCACCTCTCCAAAAATTTATTGTGCATCCAATTAAATAATCTGATCTGAATACAATAGTGAAACATCCCTATTCTGGAACTGATGTGGTAGATGAGAACACTTTGCAGATGAACATACTATTATTAATCAGTTTGCCCACTCATTTCTATTACTGGTAAGTATTAATACTGATCACTTACCTGTTACTAGACGGTATAGGAACCTGGTCTTTTTGCCACGTGATTTGCGGTGTTGGGGACCCGTTGATGCCACACTCAAATCTTGCCAGAGTGTTCTCTAATACAACCTGAGGTTCAGGGTGCAGGTGAAAAGGAGGCAGCCCTTCATAGACACAGAATAATACAAGTAAATATATGTATTATGGCATGTGGGGCGTACAAGGTACACCTAAGGGCCCTTTCACATCAGTGTTTTTTTAAATTTGCGGCAGATGCGGTGAAAAAACCGCATCTGCCGCAATTACCGCATACCGGCTGCACTTGCGGCGCGGTTGCGGTAAACGCCATGCAAAGTATAGGCGTACTTGCGGCAAGTGCGGCTTTGCACTTGCGGCAGGTGCGCAGCGAAAAAAACCGCACTTGCCGTACCTGCCACAAGTACGCCTATACTTTGCATGGCGTTTACCGCAACCGCGCCGCAAGTGCAGCCGGTATGCGGTAATTGCGGCAGATGCGTTTTTTTCACTGCATCTGCCGCAAATTTAAAAAAACGCTGATGTGAAAGGGCCCTAAGATCTCCAATATAAAACCCTCAGGGAATACATTGGAGTCAGTCAATTCTGTTTCTTGGAACGACGGGTGGCAAATAATTATAGATCTGAGTTGGCAGAACAGGTTGGGTGTAAAAGACACGGAAATATGACGGACTTATAAGTTGCCAATGAAGAAGGTTGGTATAACTTACTCTAGAACTGAAATCTACTTGCGATTATTTATATTTTCTTGCGCTCATGCAATGTTAAATTAACTATTGATTTAAGGGCAAAACATCTAGAATTCATAAATATCACGTGTGATTATCAAAATATAATATTTATTTGTATGGTGAGAACATATTCCGTAGCATTTTACAGTTCAGTGGAGACACATACTTTACAGACAATATTAGACTTTACTAAGTAACATATGCACAGTTCAACAATTCAAACAAGAGGAGTGAGGGCCCTGCTCCAAAGAGCTTACAATCTATAAGGAAATAGGGATGACACAACATGTAAAGAAGTACTTACAGTATAGTGTAAGGTCCAGGCATTGTTATAATAATATTTTAATGCTAATGCATTCCAGAGAATTGATGCAAGAAAAGTCTTGGAGATAAGAGTGGGCGGTTCAGATCTTAAGAGGATTTTAGGGTGGAGGCACACAAAGCTTTTTTGACGCATGACAGTCATGCGAGTGCTGTCCGTATGGTCGTGCGCGTGATCGTGTTCATGCGAGTGTGGTGCGAGTTAGTAGCATGGTTTTTGCCATGCTGCTGAAAGTTAGGCTAGAGAGTAATGACAGACAGATATATAGATGAATAACAAGGGAAAAAGAGATGGCACTCACCAGGATGAATTGTTGCGGTGCTTTATTTAAAGGTTCATTAGAACATCGTGCAGGGAGGGGGCGCCTGAACAGACGACGGCACTGTTTCGCGCATTTGTTGCGCTTCAATGGGTCAAAGGCCAAAGGCCAAGTGCGCGAAACGGTGCTGTCGTCTGTTCAGGCACCCCTCCCTGCACGATGTTCTAATGAACCTTTAAATAAAGCACCGCAGCAATTCATCCTGGTGAGTGCCATCTCTTTTTTCCTTGCTATTCATCAAACTTGATCTTTGGATTGAGCACCAAATGGGAATTTTGCATTTATAATGGACATTAACGCCAGGCTCTGCTGAAACAGGGTTCTTGAATCAGTTTTGGTGCCCTTTTTTCTCCTGATATAAAAAGATATATAGATGTATACAGCGATTGGTAGTTATAATAGCTAGATCCGCTTTACCGCTGGTGTTTGAATTTCCCAGGTTACTGGCAGATCAGCTAATGCAGCCGCGCATTGGCTAATCTGTTTGCAGGACAACCAGTGGTCACTCCCTCTGTGAGAAAGGAGGTTGCTAGTGATTGGGGCTGGTGTCCTGCGTTTATGATGCCTTTCTTTATAACCTGGGCAAAGCTGCACACAGCACTGAGTGTAATGGTATCTACCTGAATTTGCTATGGTAAGGAAAGTAATCTGCCGATAAGGCTGGCTTCACACCACAGTTTTTGTCTGTCAGGTGTACCCTGTTTTTTGCAGGATCACCCTGACAGGACCGGATAGCATCTGATGTGTGGAACCATGATGGCAAATATTGTCCCTGATTTGCCGATTCATTTTGTGCTGCTGTCCACGGTGCTGAAGTTTACCTGTACTTCAAGTTAGTGCTGTCCATGGTGCTGAAGTTTGCTCGCCTGGATTTCTTAGCATGCTCTGTTATTCAAATTGGATTTGGGAAATTATCTGATTTTTTTCCCAGATCCGGCGCACATAGATTCCCATGTTATGGGCGCCGGATCCCGGAAAACATAGGCTCAAATTCCGGGTCCGATTGCTCCAGAAATGCAGGCGAGCAAACTTCAGCACCATGGCCTGAACTAACATCCAGCACACGCAGACTTCAGCATCATGGACAGCACTAACATCCAGCACATGCAAACTTCAGCACTGAGGAAAGCAGGACAAACGAATCAGGCAAAAACCCTGATCAGGGACAATATTTGCAATCAGGTTCAACACATCAGGTGCTATCCGGTCCTGTCAGGGTGATCCTGCAAAAAACAGGATACACCTGACAGGCACAAACTGTGGTGTGAAGCCAGCCTTACCGGCAGATGAGCAAATGTGGCTGCATTGGCTAATCTGCTGGTCCGGTTAAACCACTGCTGTCAAAGCAGCGTTAAAGGTGATTAGCTGATCTGCCGGCAACCTGGTAAATTCAAACACCGCTGCTTTGCACAGAGCACCCATAGTATACATTGTATCTAGTCTAGTCTAACTTTCAGCAGCATGGCAAAAACCATGCTACTATATTGCACAGTGTGCTGTATGGGTGTGAGATTTTCTGCACCCACATACTTTCATTGGCCGCTCGCACGTTAAAATCGCATGCAGCATTCTGCGATTGAACTCGCATTTGACTCGCTATGGCTAGGTCACACTTAAAGGCACAATCCGGTAACCGCATCCATTACCGGATGTGGTTTTAACCTGCATCCATTCATACTATTATCATTTGATAGTAAAATTGCAACCCTCATTCCGGATCTGGATGAATTAATGCATCCAGTTTTAGAATGTGGGTTTTTGCAATTTTAAAAACCAGATCCAGATCCGGTACCGCATGGTACATTTATGTACCTTGCGGTACCGAATCCGGATCCCATAGACTCCCATTATAAAAAAGCAGATCTGGTTTTGGAACCGGCGCAATAGTCGCAGCCTGCTTGATTTTTCCCGCAGGCTCCAAAACCGATCTGGTAACCGGATTGCACTAATTGCAATCCGGTTTTTCTATTGAAGCCTATGGCTGCAGATCCGGATCTGGTTTTGAGCATTTTTAATGCTTAAAACAGGATCAGGATCTGCAAGCCCAACCGCAGATGTGACCCTAGCCTATTCGAGTTCAGTGCAATAAAACGCACAAATATGACTAGAATCATGTAGTAATAATACTGGTTCGAGTGCAATGCGAGTTTTTCTCGCATTGCACTCGTGCGATTATCACGCCAGTGTGCTTCCACCCTTAGTCAAAGATCATTAGCAGAATGGAAAGCACATGTTGAATGGTACATGGAGATGAGGAAGAGATATATAGCAGTGCAGCATTTTGGAAGCTTTGTGGGTGAGAGTGATAAGGTTATATTGTATTCTACACTGGACGGACAACGGTGTATGATGGCACAGGGTGGAGGCATTTAAGTAGTGGCTGGATTGAAATATGAGCCAGGCTTCTGCATTTAGACAGATTGGAGATGGAGCATTTGTTAAGAGGAAGTCTGATTAGAAGTGCCTTAGAGTGCCTTCACACTGCGCTCAGGTCCTGGTCTGGGGCTGTCAGGGGTGAACCTGACAGCCCCGTACTGGATCAGCACACAGAACCGGAGGGCCAATATGCCCTCCGGTCCAGTGTGCAGCCTGCCGCAGCTGCCGCTGCTAATTATTCAGGACCGCGGCTCGCGGGGAGCTAGCCGCAGGTCCTTAATTATAACAGCGGCGTGCAGCCGCAGGTGTCCAGTTCCCGGATCCTTCCGGGGGAATCCGGTAGACACCAATTATGGGAGATTAGTCTCCCCGGACACAAAAACGTTGCAAGCAACGTTTTGTATCCGGGAGAAGAATCCCACTTCTCCCAGATTCTGCCGGCAAGATGGAAGCCGGATGGCAGATAGCTGCCATCTGGCTCCATCCGTCCCCATAGGCTACTATGGGGCCAAAATCCGGACCGGTGCTGTCACTCCTGACAGCCCTGGACCGGACCTGACCACAGTGTGAAGGCACCCTTATAGTAGTGGAGAGGAGAATTAATCACAGCACAGACTCTGCAAGAGGCACATACACCTTGCCTAGGAAACTGGCCATTCTGAGACTAGGTGGTTGGTATCCTTACAAGCACTTTGCAATTTTAACCATTTAAGAATCTGTGAAAACTCCACTGAGGTATCAAGATGAAAAATAATTAGTGGTACCCACCTGCCCATCTGACTGTGCCTGTCCTGCCCTGCAATACTCCAAAAGAGTTCCTGATGGTGCAGAAGTAACTTCCTTCAATGCTTGCTCCTTCTCCTTGCGATACTACAAGCGATCCATCAAGAAGCACAGTGAAGTCTTCTGTGGTCAGTTGTTCACCGTCTTTCCACCAGGTAACATTACTGGACACTTCTGTGTCATCTAGGTTACAATGTAATATGGCTTCTTGACCAGGCAGGAGCGTTGTATCGGTGGGTCCAGGACGGCAGCCAAGGTCTAGCCAAGTGCTCTCTCCTACAATAAAGGCACAAGAGAGAGCAATTAAGATAATTGTTCAGATAAACTATGTTTCATTAACGAGAATGCTTTAACATATCGGTTAAGCTTAGTTGTACTAACTGATTTTAGCTGCAAGTTTACACTCTAGGTCAGGTCTGCACAAATATGGCCCGTAGGCCGCATGCGGCCCGCCGAAGGATGCTGAGGGGTGTAGAATGTATGGGTTGTTTCCACCTTATTCCATCAGCCAATCACAGATGCCCACTCTATGTGACAGTGTCTGTGATTGGCTGTTCTGCCCTCAGCAGTGCATACCCAGGAAGTTAATGAGCTGCCCCGGAAGAACAAGCAAGCAGATGACGGTAATTATAATGCTGCTGTTTAATCACTATTTTCTTTCTTTTTACAACTCCCCCGCCCCCAAACCAAACCCGAACTGTAAGGGGTGCTTCACACTAAGCGAGATCGTTTTTGTGACGCAACAGTGACCTCGCCAGCTATCTCGCTATGTGTGACAAGTAGCAGTGACCAGGCCCCTGTTGTGAGATCACAGATTGTGTTGAAATGTCCTGGACCATTTTTTGATCATCGGGCTCCCGCTGGGCAGCATGCATCGGTGTATTTGACGGGGACAACGACCAACAACCTCAATACTACAGGTCTCAGTGAGAAGGTCCCAACGACCTCCATATCATCGCTGGTGAGATCTGACTGTTTGACATCTCACTAGCTACCATGTAGCGATGCTCCAGCGATCCCTACCAGGTCGTATCGTTGTTGGGATCGCTGGTGCGTCGCCAAGTGTGAGGGAGCCTTAACACGTTCTTCGCAGAGAGGACCACGTTAGGGGTCTGTACCCGAACACTAGGTGCTCGGTATGGACCCCGAAATTTACAGTTATGGTTCGCCCATCCCTACTTTTGAGTTTCTAAAAAAAATTGTAAAAATCTTCCACCAGTTTTATTCACCTCAATAAAACACAAAGCAATCTCAATGAAATCAGAAGGCTCTCTGTTTTCTAGGGTGGCAATGCATGCATGATGCAGCTTTACCATTCGTGATAATGTCCATATTAGTGGTTTATAACAGTACTAGGAATTGTGTTGAAAGACTGTATTTTATTGCATAACTAACTGATAAAAAAAACCTTCTTTTATGAGCAGATACATGGGATGAGCACAAAACGTTTTGTAGTTTCACAAGAACCACTTGTCACCTTACTAATGAATAATATAGAAGAGAAACATTATTGACTTTTTTAATGCGTGCTTGAAAGGTCTTATTGAAGGGTTTTTTGAGTATTTATCAAATCTGCCCTAGAATAGGGAATTTTAAAACAAAAACAATAGGTATCAATTGAATTCAATACTTTTCAGGTGGTCCCTGCTGGTCCTGCAATATAAATATTCCTTCCATAAATCCCCAGTGTAGCACATGACTAGTGATGGGAAAACCCAAAATGTAAAGTTCAGGATCCGTACCAAACACCTGGTGACAGATCCCGAACATGGACTTCCCTGTGTCTGTTCACAGTGAGTAGCAGGCTCACACCGACACTCGGGTGTGATCCGGATGCTGTGAGAAAGTTCATCCAAGTTCACAGCTGAGCTGCGTAAGCTATGAACTCAGATGAACCTGACAGACTCTGATGTCACCGCGATCACTGCCAAAGTCAGTTTCTTGGCAATGGGTGCAGTGATGTCAGAGTCGGGTTCATCCGAGTTCACAGGTGACGCAGCTCAGCTGTGATCTTAGATGAACTTTTTCACAGCACCCCGATCACACCCAGGTGTGAATGTGAGCCTGCTACTCGCTATGAACAGACGTGTCTGCTCACAGGGATGCAACACAGCTGAGCATATTGGACAGACTCATGGATTATTGTCAAGGGTTTGTTTTTTGGTTAATAAAGATGGCAACCATGGATGTCTTGGTCTTTTATTCCAATTAAAAGTTTTTTTCTCTGTGTTCTGTTTTTTTTTTTAATATTTTCAAGACATTCATAATAAACGGGTCTAACATTAGCCTGACATTATGAATTTTGGGCTTGGTGCCAGCTGGCATTAAACAGCTGGTATCAACCCCATTATTACCCAGCATGCCACCTCCACTAGGGCTGCTGGAAGTGCAAGGTAAAGCGCCTGAAAACGGTGATACGAACGAATGCACAGGGGTGGCTGTGGACTGCAATTTACAGTGTGAGAGGCGCCGAAAGCTTGGGCCTTACTACACTGAGAATTCCAGACCCCAGCTGCCTGGGTTTTACCTGGGCTGGCAATCAAAAATAGGGCAAAGCCCAGACAATTTTTTTTATTATTATTTATTTTAAAACCGTATATACTCGTGTATAAGCCGACCCGTGTATAAGCCGACCCCCCTACTTTTGCCCCCAAAATCTGGGAAAACCTATTGACTCGTGTATAAGCCGAAGGTGGACCCCAGCACAGGTATACAGCCCCCAGCAGTGTGGTATACAGCAGCCTCCCCAGTGGTATATACAGCCCCAGTGGTAGTATCCAGCAGTCCCAGAGGTATATACAGCCCCAGTGGTAGTATACAGTAGCCCCAGAGGTATATACAGCCCCAGTGGTAGTATCCAGCAGCCCCAGAAGTATATACAGCCCCAGTGGTAGTATACAGCAGCCCCAGTGGTATATACAGCCCCAGTGGTAGTATACAGCAGCCCCAGAGGTATATACAGCAGCCCCAGTGGTATGGCTTATATTGGCAGCCAGCCTACTGACATACACATACCCATACATACACACATATACACACACACACACACACACACACATATACACATATATACACATACACACACACATACACACAGCTTCCTACCTTGTCCTCCCGTTCTGCAGTGCCTTCCGGTGTCCTCCGTGCTCCGTTCCCGGTCTGCTGTGCCTTGTGGTTCCTCCTGCTTCGGTTCCATCATCGGTGCTGGGGGCCGCCATCTTCCTTCTTCCCTCCGCCCCCGGCCAGTGATGTCAGAGCAGGCCGCGCTGTGATTGGCTAGCACCCGTGACATGTGATCACGGGTGCTAGCCAATCACAGCGCGGCCTGCTCTGACATCACTGGCCGGGGGCGGAGGGAAGAAGGGAGATGGCGGCCCCCAGCACCGATGATGGAACCGAAGCAGGAGGAACCACAAGGCACAGCAGACCGGGAACAGAGCATGGAGGACACAGGAAGGCACTGCAGAACGGGGGACAAGGTAAGAAATACTGCGCAGCGCCCCCCCACCCCCCGCTCCCCCTCCCACCATAGGATTACCGTATTGACCCGTGTATAAGCCGAGGGGGGGACTTTTCAGCCCAATTTTTGGGCTGAAAAACTCGGCTTATACATGAGTATATACGGTAATTAAAAAAATAATGGGCTTCCCTGTATTTTGATTACCAAGGTAAAGCAAGGCAGCTGGGTGTGGAAGTCCATAACTGACCGCTTTATCTGTGCCGACAATGAAAAATATAGCGAAGCCCTACATTATTTTTTAAAATTATTAATTTTTACAGCACTATGATGTCTAAGGGTAAGGGGCCCAACAGCCAATCACAGATGCTGTCACAGAGAATAAGCATCAATGAATGGCTGTTGGAGTGACCTGAAAACAGCCCATACAGTCTAGTGTGGTGCCCCTCTGGCTAGGCGCCACAGAGAGGGATTACACAACAAATTTTTGGGGTACAAGAAAAAAGAAGTGTGTATAGATGGATTGGGATCAGAACCAAGAAATACATATATATATATATATAACGAAAAAAACTGCACAGCACTCACAGACCAGTGTGAACTGGTGCAAGCAGGGACACAGAGATATATATATATATAGTAGAAAAAATTCCTTGCAGCACACAGCTATCACCAATGTTGCATAATGCTATAAGCCATGTGGTTGAGAAAAAAGTTTAAAAACTTACGTTTTTCTGAAAAAACTCAAAATCTTATCTTTTAATTCTGAAGTTCTTAGTACAAACATTGGCCAAGGTCTGTTTGCTCGTCGACTGCGACAAAGTGACTTCAGGCACGACGAGTCCTATCGCTGACACCCAAGTCCTCCTTGTCCACCCTACCCCACTACTAAGTGGGCGGACACCATCTATACCCTCCATCACCTGTCTACGATGAGGGTGCAATTTGCAGCAGAGTATCTGCAACTCTATGTAATATATAACGAAAAAAACTGCACAGCACTCACAGACCAGTGTGAACTGGTGCAAGCAGGGACACAGAGATATATATATATAGTAGAAAAAATTCCTTGCAGCACACAAAAAGGAAAAAGCAGCACCAAATAGATATCAAGTGAACCTTTATTGCCAATGGCGTGGCGACGTTTCGGACCGGAGGTCCTTTCTCAAGCCAAGTTTTTTTCATGTATATATATCCATCATCAGGTACATACAAGTAGCAAAAAACACACAATTAAAAACAAGTAAAAGCAGAGAACCTGCATAAATAGAAGGAACCACCTTCAACCACTGCTTGCTGAAGGCATAAGGCCACAAATATCTACAAAGATCATGGGTAAATGACAGAAATTTATGTCAAAGGAACTCTCAACTGACAAAGATTATCCGAGTACCCCTTGCTCTGGGCTCATCACTAGCATCTACCACACTAGAATGTATGGGCTGTTTCCAGTTTACTTCAACAGCCAGTCACAGACACCCACTCTCTGTGACAGCATCTGCGATTGGCTGTTCCACCCTCAGCAGTGAATACCAAGGAAGTTATTGAGCCTCTCCAAAAGTGCAAGCGGGTGGATACCGGTAAATTGAAAGCTTATCTTTAATCACAATCTTCTTTCTTTTTACAGCCCTTCAGTCCCCATCTCATAACTTTAAATACTGAGTTTGGGGTTCAGGCATAAGTTTGAGTCACGTTCGGCCCCAAACTCGAACTTTAAAAAAAGTTCGGTCAGGTCCGCTGAACCTGAGCATCGGCAGGTTTGCCCATCACTACTCAGAAGTAACTAACACTTTTCACATGAGGGACCTCGCCCACCAACTTCCCAGTCTTACCAGTCTATCAGTCATCAGGTTGCCTTACATAAGGCATAATAACAAAAACAATGTGCTAGCCACAGCTGGCAAAGTCATGAAGGCCACCAGACAACATGTGCATGTCCACTTTTATTCGGTTTTATGATCTTTATTGTTTTAATTGTATAAACTGGACATGTTACTAAAGAGGTCTAAGAAATGTGTGCATCAACTCAATAGAAATACATCGTAATGCCATTTACGACTGAAAATTTGTCGTGCCAGTGGAGAATCATCTGCAACTGACAAGTAAGCAAGCCAACCCAATGTCTGACTAAGAGGTTTGATATACAATGATAAATATGCAAATAGAGTCCGTGGAGCCTCGTTTAGGAGTCTCAAACACGGGACTAGCCAGATATCCCTCCAGGGAAGGATCTAGCCTTGGGGTGGCTCCTTGCGGAGACCACCATAACCACCATATTAAGTGGCCCTTTCAATATCCAGCTCTTTATGAGTTTAAAGATATATCAAGGGAATACCAAAGCCAGGTATCCATCCACACACAGCTGTTTCGGGGTGTTGCCCCTCATCAGTGAGGAGTAGGATTCTGGCTAGGTGGGAGCAATGCCTAGTAGTCAAACATCACAAAGCGATCACTGATCTCAGGGAGATCAGCCAAAGAAAACACTGCGGGCAGCCGGTAAAGTGCTCAACACAGTGAATTCCTAGGCGCATTGCCCCTGGGAATAACAAATATACTAATAGAGTCAATGGAGCCTCATTTAGGAGTCTCAAACACGGGACTAGCCAGATATCCCTCCAGGGAAGGACCTAGCCTTGGAGTGGCTCCTTGCGGAGAACACCATAACCACCATATTAAGTGGCCCTTTCAATATCCAGCTCTTTACGAGTTTAAATATATATCAAGGGAATACCAAAGCCAGGTGGATGGATATCTGGCTAGTCCTGTGTTTGAGACTAATAAACGAGGCTCCACGGACTCTATTTGCATATTTGTTATTCCCAGGGGGCAATGCGCCTAGGAATTTACTGTGTTGAGCGCTTTAGCCGGCTGCCCGCAGTGTTTTCTTGGACTGGTCTCCCTGAGATCAGTGATCGCTTTGTGATGATATACAATAAGCACCTTTCTGCAGAAAGATGGTTCGGACGATTTGCCTCTTTCCAGACTCCCCCGCAGGCAGGAACACTCACTCTACCGAGTGGTCCTACGGTTTCTATGAGAGAGCCACTGCCCGATGATTATCTCACCGAGATCAAAAGGATCAACAGTCCAAAATTGGACATGCCAGATCCTTATCTCCCTCGACAATATGTGTTGGGGAGAGTCAGGAGGCCCCTGTACACATAAAACCTTCGGCTCGGCCCATCCATATTGGTGGTTTTGGCCAATGTTAATATTACATTTATAGGGGCTTTAAGCAGCAGAGCATTTTAGTACTGTCAAACAAAAGTTACGTTAGATTTTAAGCATTTTACTGGAAATGAAATGAGGAAAGTGTTAAATTTACTTTTGTTCAATTGTCAGATAGCCATGACCTTATAGACTTGCACTTGAAAAAGCGGATTTATTTATGATTTGTTCTTAGCCCTGACATTACTCTTCAGAGGACCTCAAAACAGAGGTGAATTGATCAAATGAGGCTTGTATCATCTCTAATGACAGGAAGCTGAATAGAATAAAAATAGTTTTAGATGCATTTATAGTCTGTGTCCTATAAGGAAACACAAACCTTCATCATCATCATACCTGCCAGGTTCAATATTACTGAACTTACCTAATCATACCCCACAGTGTCAACAACCAGTGGCACAATGATCGTATTTGCAGAGGGTGCGATCATGGCAGGACTTATGCGGGAGGGGGGTCTGACATCATCACCAACACCTATGTCAGCTGGATGTGCATCCAAGAACACACATTCAGCTGAGAAATATTGCGGCACAGATATCTGTCAGCTCCCTGCACTGCAATACACACCAACAGCAAATCAGAGGACAGCAGTTGACAATGGCGTGCTTGTCACAGGTGGTGCTTGACATTGACATCATGTGATGCCCTTTGCTGGCAAGCCAAAGTAATTTGTGGCTTCGGCACTGGTTATAGAAGAGTATACCATATGTCATGGGAGTAGGGGGAAGTAAGATGAATGGTTCCTTAAATATTTTTTTAAATGTGTTAAAGAAGAGTGGTAGAACGTGAACATTATACGAGGAAGGGGCCTAGGATGTAGGGACATTGTACCATGAAAGGGACCGAGATGGGGGACATTATAGCTGGAAGGCTCCAGCACGGGGAACACTGTACAGGAAGGGGCCATGGGGGACATTATTTCACTAAGAGACCAGGATGGGGACATTAATACAGGAAGGGGGAAGGATGAACACATTATTACATGGGGGTGAACATGTATGTCCTCATAGGATCTGGAACATTACAAGAGCCCAGACATCTAACGAACATGCAGGTCTGTGCCCAGGGCCACATTTTGGACTGAGGGCTTCAGACCGTAGTTTGCCACAGTGAACAACTGACAAATGGCAGATATGTAAACTTTGTAATCCCATCCTGCAGAATTCAGCTATAGGAACATTTCTATTTTAATGGTTGTTTTGGTCACTTATTTGTACTCTTTTAATTTGTTATAATTTTTCCATGAATGCTAGAGAGGGGGAATTTTAACTGTTTATCATTTGATTACAATATTATTAGTTATAGGGGGAGTCCCACAATGAAAAACACCTTTACATATGCTCTATTGGCTGCTATTGACTCCTAGAAGGTTCTAAGCAGGTTTTTTCTACCCTACCTGAGAGCAGCAAAATGTAGGGACAGAGACCCTGATTTTAGTGATGTGTCACTTACTATAGCTTTATCTGCTGCAGATCTAGCAGTTCTTTGCATGATGAGCACTGTATAATCCCATCCACACCACTGATTGGCAGATTTGTAAGAGTGTACACGAAAGCTGACAATTGATACAGGGGGTAGGGTATAAAAAGCTCATTAATATGCTTGACTACCGGCAAGCTTGACCGGCAGCAAGTTTACTAGTCCTCTAATGATAATATCCTGCTGATAAATCAGTGATTTTATTAAAACTACAGCAAACAGCCCAGTAACTGATACATTGCTGGAGTCATGACCTCTGTCTCTATGTCAGGCTGCTTTCAGATTAGGTGGGAAAAAGCTGGTAACAATCTCCCTTTAATAGCCAGATGAGACTTCTCACAATAATCATCTGATGGCTAGTCTGGTTTCTTAGTTTGCTTTTCCTTTTGATCCAGTAGGATATGAATACAGTACCAGAACAACCATCATCACTAGAATACATCATTAAAACAGGAATACAACACAAAAACCACCATCAGTACATTAAAAAGTCACCAGAACCACCATTAGTATAGTAATATGGAACCAGTACCACAATCAGTACAGGAATACTGCACCAGAACCACCATCAGTTTTGTTTCAAACTGTAAAAACCATCACATTATCCCATTGATCTCTTTAGTTTCCATTAGGGTATCTGCCAAATGCTTAACACATTACTCACAGTACTCTGCTTTCCTACAATAATCCAAAGCCATAAGTCCCATTTACACTGTCCGATGGCAGGCGAGTCATGAGCACCGATGTATAGAAGTCATATTGCGCTTGTTTACTGGCTTGTTTACACAGGCCCATGAGCAATGTTGAGGACGGATCATCGTCTTTATATACAGAACATATTATCGTCTGCCTCCACCTGTTCACATCGGGTGTTGTGCGGAGGATAACAATGATTTTTATGAATGCATAAAAAGGCAATCACTGGAAAAATAAGCATTTTTCTAGATAGTTGGGTGATTGCCTGCATGAATACACTGGTAAATAATTGGAAACAAGTGTTCTGTTATATGCTCTTCTCCTATTACCTGCTCGTATAAAAGGGTCTTTACTGAAAGGTTAACTGTCTATCTAATAAATGTGTCGGTATAAGTGCAAAGTAGATTGTGAGCCCCACTGATGACAAGAACTGACGTGAGTAATGGCTGCCTGTGGTTGGCACCCTTGTTGTGGTCGGAAGATATTTATATCTTTTAAGTAACCTATGATATTTACATGTAAAATTTGTATTTACTTACTACAAGGCATATGCTCATTTTGTTTTTTTCTTGGGTTTTGGCTGTGAAATAGCAACAGTGTGAACAAGCGCCTACACTGTACATGTATAACAACATGTTCTTAAGTTTTGCTAATAAATGTGAATGGGCATGGAGGTCACGATGGAGATGGGATCTGTGGCGCGGGGGCAGCGGACATCTCTCCCCTGTGCGCTTTTACCACTGTCCACTCTCTTTCCCCGCTGTGTTGACTTCTACCTTCTGTGCTTTCTCCACTGACCTTTCTCCCTCCTGTGCACTGTCTCTCTCCCCCTTGTGTTTTCACCTTTGCCCTATCTCCCTCTGTGCGCTGTCTCTCTGCCCCCAGTGCTGCCTTTTCCCTTCTCTGCTCTCCTTTCACCTGATTCCTGCCTATGCACTGTCTCTATCCCCTCTTCACAGGGCGCTCTCCCCTGTGTGCTGTCTTCTCCCCTCATGTGCTGTCTACTTTGAGCTGTCTCTCGTTGTGCTGTCTCTCCCCCCTGTGTGCGCTCTCTCTGTTCCCCTGTGCGCTCTCTCATCCCTATTTGCTCTCTCCCCTTTGTGCACGCTCTCCTCTTGTGCTCTCTCTCCCCTGTGCCCTCTCCCCCTGTGCGCTCTCTCCCTGTGCTGTATTCTCCCCTCGTGTGCTCTCTCCTTTGAGCTGTCTTCCCCCTGTGCACTGTGTCCCCTCTGTACTCTTTCTCTCCCCTTGCGCACTCTCTTCCCTGTGCTGTCTCTCCCCTCTGTTCTGTCTCTCCTACCTGTGGGCTGTTTCCCCCCTGTGCGCTCTCCCTTTCCTTGTGCTGTGTCTCCCCATGCGCTCTCTCTCCCTTGTGCTGTCTCTCCCCTCCCATGTGCTGTCTCTCTCTTCCCCGTGCTGTCTTCTCCCCTTGTGTGTTCTCCTTTAAGCCTATGTGTCTAAAGATGGCAGCTGCGTGACCCAGGCGCGTGTATGCCCACTTACTCATGCCGCCATCTTTGGACACATAGACTTAAAGGATAGCACACAAGGGGAGAAGATAGCATGCACACGCCAAGTCACACAGCTCCCCATAGCATTCCCAGGTGTCCAAAGATGGCGATCGCCTGAGTGAGTGTGCATTTGCGTAGGGTGTGCGCATACAGACTTACTCAGTCAGTGATGTTCAGTGTCAGCGGTAGTTGAGGGCAGCGGTTCCTGGCGGTGGTTGCAGGAAAGGACCATGTGGCACCGCTGGTGGTACTGTGCAATGTGCCAGTACCTCCAGTGGTCACCATATTTGCACACCCATCACTTGGGTGCGCAAATATGGCGGAGGCGTATGATAGGAAGACATCCAGGCGCTGGAAGTAACAAATGGGACAGGACAATCATATAAGTAGATTATATAAGAAAAACATCCCAAAGGGGGTGAGGAAGTAGTTTTGTATACTCAGAGATATATAGGAATGTGTAAAGCGTGTGTGTGTGTGCGTGCGTGCGTGTGTGTGTGCGTGTGTGTGTGTGTGTGTGTGTGCGCCAAAAGAATTTGCACCTTCGCATTTACAATCACGAAATTGTGCACAGCCACCTCACTTGACTAAGGGAATGTCATAGACTATGTTTTGAGGGATAATTTTCACCCTGCACTTTACAATCAGTCACCAAAAAAAAATTATTTTCTGTTTGTGTGTGAGGTAATAGATACTGCATTGGCTGTGTTAACAGTTAGCCTGGATATTTATCAGGTGGCCTAGAGAGCAATCAATCACAGCTCAGCCTATAGCAACTAAGGACATTTTTACTCTAACACAGCTTAGGCTACTTTCACATTACGATTTTGAAGGGAGCCGATGCTGTCCGATAAATTCGGACAGCATGGGCTCCCTTCTGATGCCTAGAATCGGATGCCAAATAGGCATTTGATTCCGGCATTAAATCGTAGCCTCCGGGCTGAAAAAAAGAAAAAAAAAAAAGTTTATGCTCACCTCCCCCCGAGCCCCCGCTGTCTCCAGCCGTCTTCCTGCAGGCTCCCGGTGGCTGCAGAGGTCTTCTTCATGTGTACAGGACCTGCGGTGATGTCACAGTCACGTGACAGCAGGTTCCACCATGGTAACCCGCGGTCACATGACTGTGACATCACCGCAGGTCCTATACAGCAGAAGAAGACCTCTGCAGACACCGGGAGCCTGCGGGAGCCACCGGGAGCCTGCAGGAAGACGGCGGGAGACGGCGGGGGCTCGGGGGGAGGTGAGCATAAACTTTTTTTTTTTTTTTTAACCCCTGCGCTCCCAGTTTGGAGCAGTTTTACTGTACTGAGCATGCTCAGTACAGTAAAATCGGGTCCGAGGAGACATCAGATGTTTCCTCGGACCCTGCTCCATAGGGCCCCATGTTAAAGGGATCGGATCGGATGTGCACTAAATGGCATCCGATTTGGTCTGATCCGATTTGGTCCGATTTTATTTTCGGTGCAAAAATCGGAGCAAGCTCCGATTTTTGCACCAATAAAAACATCGGACAAAATCGGATCGGACAAAATTGGATGGCATTTAGTGCACATCCGATTCGGTCCGATGCCCATAGGGCTGCATGGGGCCAAATTCGGATCCGATGCTGTCCGATTTTGATCGGACAGCATCGGATTTGAAAAATCCGCAATGTGAAAGCAGCCTTATGCATGTCTGGGAAACATTCAGGGAAGCTGCCCAAGAAAAGGACTTATGGAAATTACTGCACACTGGGGCATGACTGTCAGTGAAGCAGCAGCCACACAAACCCCAAAGCCGATAACACACCTCTTTGTTATTCTTGTAACAACCTGCCACACACAACCTCCAGTATACAGCAGGAGCCCGCACAGCCCCAAGTATACAGCAGGAGGCCACACACAGTCCTCAGTATAAAAGAAGGAGGCCACATACAACCCCTGTATACAGCAGGAGGTCACACACAGCCCCATGTATACAGAAAATGGCCACATACAGCCCCCAGTATACAGCAAGAGGCCACACAGCCACCAGTATACAGCAGGAGGCCACAAACAACCCCCAGTATAACTTAGGAGGCCACACACTGTCCCCAGTATTACAACAAGAGGCCTCACGTAGTCTCTGTATTACACTAGCTCACACATTGCCTCCTGTATTACAGCCTGTGCCCACACATAGCCCCTGTATAACACTTACAGCCTGTGCTTCACATAGCTCCACTATTAGAACCTGTGCCCCACATAGCCCCTGTATTACGGCCTGTGCCCACACATAGCCCCTGTACAATGATAAGCCCAGGGCAAGGGGTACTCGGATACCGGGCCTGAGTTGATGGTTTAACTGGGGGAATTACGGGTGGTCGGGTTCCCAGTTCTGTGCCCTGGCTGTCATTTGTTAGATGGTGGAATATTTACAGGGGTACGTGACGCCACCTGTGGTTCCCGGTAATTTGGGGTATCGGCGCTGCAGGCCGGCCGCTGAGGTGATGAAGGGTGCAGCTAAGTGTGTTCCAGCTTCCCACAGGTGGAGCTTTTACCTCAGGGCAGCAGTGATGAAGGATGATGAGGGGGATGAGGGGAGTAGTAGTTGTTGTTACCCCTTCGGTGAGATGCTGGTGATGGTGCTGAAGCCCACCGGGCACCGGCGAGCAGAATAACAGAGACCAGTTCAACTCTAAGGGTACCTTTACACACGGCTACATTTGTAGCTTGTCACCAGGTAACTTACTGGTTGCAGTGAAATCATGGATACATGGTTCTATCTTGTTGCTGTGTACAAATGGAATAATCTCTCCATGATTTCACTGCAACCAGTAAGTTACCTGGTGACAAGCTACAAATGTAGCCGTGTGTAAAGGTACCCTTACTCCACTTTACTGGGTACCGGCAAATGTTAAAATGAAACACGGTACAGTCTGGTTTAACAGGTGATAATTGCTGGTTCAGGGTCCCCCTTATGGAGTCTCCAGATGTTCCTTCTCAAGTCTTTCGGGGTCTAATCTGCTCTTCTCTGTCTTTCACCACCCTTGCAGAGCTCTCCCACCAGTTCCCTGATCTCCCACAGTGGAGCACAGGTTTCCTTTACCAGTACGGATGGGAGAGGTAAACATCTGGACCTCCCACCACCGGAATCCGGACCGATGCTTCTGTGATCTTGGATCTATTTTGGTACTGAGGGGCGAGGTATCTTTGTGGCGCTAATGGCTACCTGGTGATTATGGGCCCGCAGCTCGTCGGTTTGCGGCAAGAGGTAAACTACTGACCGCCTCGGCTTCCCGTGTTGCCGGTGCTTCCCTGGACGATACCAGCCGGCTCCAACCGGTTCTGGTCCATCCCCTTCTGTCTGGGCGCCCTCTTAAAGATGGGGATCCCTCCTGTCAGCGGTGCTGTCAGGCGCGTCCTTCCTGACTGCCTTCGCAGCACTGTCAGAGGTAACTGTCACTCAATTCTTACTACTCTAACCTAGGCTCCACCCTTTTTGGGACCTACTAATAACAGTCCCCCTATACTAAGGTGGCCTAGTCCTGTGTGTGTGTGTAACTTGAGACTCCACAGGTTAAACCCTAAGCCGACAATTTACAGAGATAACACATTTATTGTCAGAGTGTAATACCTCTCTGTGGCGCCTAGCCAGAGGGGCGCCACAATAACCCTTACAGCCTGTGCTTCACATAGCTCCTGTATTACAGCCTGTGTCCGCACAAGGCCCCTGTATCACAGCCAGTGTCCACACAAAGCCCCTGTATTACAGCCAATGCCCATACATAAATGATGTATTACAGCCTGTGTCCACACATAGCTGCTGTATTACACCAGGAGCCCACACACAGCCCTAGTATTACAGCCTGTGCCCACATATAGCACCTGTATTATACCAGAGGTCCACACACAGCCCCTGTATTACAACAGGTTCCCCCACAAGCCCCTGTATTACAGCTTGTGCTCACATATAGGTTCCTGTAGTACCCCAGAAGTACACACATAGCCCCTGTATTACACCATGATCCACCACATAGCCCCTGTATTACAGCTTGTGCTCACATATAGCTCCTTAGTACCCCAGAAGTCACACATAGCCCCTGTATTACACCATGATCCAACACATAGCCCCTGTATTACAGCTTGTGCCCACATATAGCTCCTATAGTACCCCAGGGTCACACATAGCCCCTGTATTAAAACTTGCACCAGTGTTTTTAAAGCTTGACAGAAGCAAGACTTTGTTTAACCCATTCTATTGTTGTTATAGTTAAGCAACAGCATAGTGTAAAAAAAAAATACATTTAATATATATTTATGTAAATTAAATATATATATATATATATATATATACACACACCCTACTTCAAATTGAAAAATCTCTGTGTATGTCTATCTCTAGTCTTCTTCACGCAGTCAATAATCCATCAACCACACTGCTAAATTATGTGATTAAACTGCATACCTGCAACTGCGTCTTTGTCAGTAAGTAGGTCGATACATAATCTGTACAGTATCTGATTTTCTACAAGATGAACAGTAACATTCTCAGGATTTTCTGTAACATTATAGACATCTTTTTAGCAGTGGATATAAAAAATCTAATAACAATAGTAATTATAACAAGAGCACAATGAAATATTAATGCTTGTTCCAGACACTTTACCTTATTCATATACAGTTTTCCTATTTTTAAACCACCTCCTGCAGTTGCTAGGAGACAATGATGTCCGGCACTCCACTCGCACTCCGCTCGGCTCTTTTTCCCATCCGCACAGGATAGATTCACTGCCTATCTGGTTTCTCATCCTGAGTCATAATTAAGCATCAAGATTTATTGACCTTACTAAGTTACTTACAGGAAAGTGGACTTCTGAATATTTTTATGTGGTTGCTGTGAAAGTGTTGGGTGCACATTTGTTTCATTAAAGTGTAACCACGTCTACATTTGTATTTAATAATAATGTAGAGCAAGTGATTATAATAAACTTTCAAATATACTTAATGAGTGAAATCTGGAAGGAAACCTTTCAAAAACCTTCCAGAAGATGTTCCTACTACAGTCATGGCCAAAAGTTTTGAGAATGACACCAAAATATATTTTCACATGATCTGCTGCCCTCTGGTTTTCATTTGTGTTTGTCTGATGTTTATATCACATACAGAAATATAATTGCAATCATATTATGAGTACCAAAAGGTTATATTAACAGAATGAGTTAATGCAGCAAGTCAATATTTGCAGTGTTGACCCTTCTTCTTCAGGACCTCTGCAATTCTCCCTGGCTGCTCTCAATCAACTTCTGGACCAAATCCTGACTGATAGCGTCCATTCTTGCATAATCAATGTTGCATTTTGCCAGAATTTGTTGGTTTTTGTTTGTCCACCCGTCTCTTGATGATTGACCACAAGTTCTCAATGGATTAAAGATCTGGGGAGTTTCCAGGCCATGGACCCACAATCTCTATGTTTTGTTCCCTGAGCCATTTAGTTATCACCTTTGCTTTATGGCAAGGTGCTCCATCATGCTGGAAAAGGCCAAACTGCTCTTGGACGGTTGGGACAAGTTGCTCTTGGAGGACATTCTGGTACCATTCTTTATTCATGGCTGTGTTTTTAGGCAAGACTGTGAGTGAGTCGATTCCTTGGCTGAGAAGCAACCCCACACATGAATGGTTTCAGGATGCTTTACAGTTGGCATGAGACAAGACTGGTGGTAGCGCTCACCTCTTCTTCTCCAAATAAGCTGTTTTCCAGATGTCCAAACAATCGAAAAGGGATTCATCAGAGAAAATGACTTTACCCCAGTCCTCACAGTCCACTCCGTACTTTCCCAGTCCCCAGCAGTCCCCTCCTGTACCTTTTCCCCAGATCCTCAGCGTCCACTCCCTGTACTTTTGCAGAATATCAGTCAGTCCTGATGTTTTCTGGAAAAGTGGCTTCTTTGCTGCCCTCCTTGAAACCAGGCCTTGCTCAAAGAGTCTCTGCCTCACAGTGCGTGCAGAAGCACTCACACCAGCCTGCTGCCATTCCTGAGCAAGCTCAGGCACTGCTGGTAGTCTGATCCCACAGCTGAAACCGTTTTAAGATACGGTCCTGGTGCTTGCTGGTCTTTCTTGGGCGCCCTGGAGCCTTTTTGACAACAATGGAAGCTCTCTCCTTGAAGTTCTTGATGATGCGATAGATTGTTGACTGAGGTGCAATCTTTCTAGCTGCGATACTCTTCCCTGTTAGGCCATTTTTGTGCAGTGCAATGATGGCTGCACCTGTTTCTTTAGAGATAACCGTGGTTAACTGAAGAGAAACAATGATACCAAGCACCAGCCTCCTTTTTAAGTGTCCAGTGGTGTCATTCTTACTTAATCATGACTGATTGATCGCCAGCCCTGTCCTCATCAACACCCACAACTGTGTTAATGGAACAATCACTAAAACAATGTTAGCTGCTCCTTTTAAGGCAGGACTGCAATGATGTTGAAATGTGTTTTTGGGGTTAAAATTCATTTTCTAGGCAAATATTGACTTTGCAAGTAATTGCTGTTAAGCTGATCACTCTTTATGACATTCTGGAGTATATGCAAATTGCCATTAGAAAAACTGAAGTAGTAGACTTTGTTAAAATTTATATTTGTATCATTCACAAAACTTTTGGCCATGACTGTAGACTTGTTTCTAAACCTGACATATGCTGGTTGTCAGAAAAATCCATCTTCAGCTCCAAACAGTGAATACAGCCATATAAGGATGGGGGGGTTGTTTTTGTTTGTGATGTAAGGAATTATCCTGTAATAAAGAAATACATATGAATGGCTTACAGGCAGCATTATATGGTTTATTTGAAGATTTAAAAATGTATATGGAAGCCCAGCACAGAGACGTGAATGGAAATCAAAATACAGCGTCAACAGCCTCTAACATCCACCAAGAGGGAAAAAAGCATCCAGAGATAAGATTCCCCTGCAGTGCTAGTAAAACGGATGGTTGTGTCTATGGAATGAAGGAACCTGACTGGATCACCAGCCTAACTTTCTAAAACCTGGAAAGAAGTACAGAGCAGGGGACCCCCCTCTGTATATAGTCATTATGCCTCAAAGCAAACCTCCGCCCTGGCACTGAAAAGTGACAAAATAACTTATGTACCCTACCTGATTTCCTCCCAACTGATTTTTTTGCCAAGAACAGAATTTGACTCCTACATTTTAGATGGCTGTTGGAGTGATTTGGGAGCATAGAGATAAGAATGAACCACATCTCCCCTGTCGTACCTGTGCTATGACGGCATAATTCACACAAACCATTATTTCCTACACCTCTGTAGTAGTGAACATCTTGGAAAAATGAGGGCCAAAATACCAGTCTCAAGGAAGACCATTTTAGGCAAAGGGAGAGTATCAGGTAGGGTGACTATGAGGCGGTCGACAGGGTAGGGAGTACTCGGGTATCGGGGCTGATGGCGGCTTTGATGGGAAAACACAACTGGTCGATCCCCGGTCCCGTGCCCTGGACCCTCAATGGCAGGGAATTGGTGCGGGATAAGGGGATTGGTAATGTGACGCCACCTATGGTACATGGTAACGGGTATACCGGCGTTGCAGCCGGCCGCTGAGGTGATGGTGGGTGCAGCAGAGTGTGGAACAGCTCCCCACAGGTGGAGCTTTAACTCAGGGCAGCGCGGATGGATGAGGGGAGTAGTAGTTGCGTCTTTGCAGACAAGGCGGTGAATTGCGGCGGTTAAGCAGGCACACACACAGTGATTGCTGTTTCGGTACCTTTTACTGGTGACAGGTACAGTCCAGAATAATAACCAGGTCCCCGGTGCAACTTGGGATTTCCACCTTAGAAAGTTGTGAGGCCTCCTCTGTCTCTGTGCTCTGTGGTTTGGGATGAGTCATGCCTGTGCTTGAACCCACCGCTCCTTCTCCCTCTCAGGGCTTTGCTCTAAACTGACTATGAGGTCCTTCTGCGAGGTCCCTGTTTCTCCTATGGCCCTTGGTCCTGTCCTTGGTCAGTTTTAGCGTCTCTTACTGTGTTTTCTTCTGGGGTTAACTCCTCCTGGTTCTTCCGGGCTTTTGCTGTTACAATAAATGCTGGCAGCGTCGGACTCCGGTGTCCGGGTGTGCTATAAGGAGACCACAACTGGTTCCCTTTCTTGATTCCCTGCTTTCCACTGGCCTCCGACCCTTTCCCTAGGGTGCAACACAGCGGTCAGTGGTCCCTGGTCCTGGGTCTGGATCCTTCCCAGCGACCAGCTCCTCACTCCAGCTCTCTCCTCCGACTCTCTCCTCAGACTCACTCTCGGGACTAACTAACTCCTCTCCTCAGGCCTGGATGTTTTAAAGGGGAACTTGCTTAAGGCAGCCAGTAGGGCTCCCCCTTCAGGTCTGGGGTGGAAGGTGTGGTGTGTTGTGTGAACCAAGGTGTAATTCCCTCCTTGCATCGGTGGATCCTGTGGCAATCCCCCGCAGGGGTGCCACAACTATACATGATAATTACCGTATATTACTCAGAAGGACGATGTGCCGCACGATCCGCGCTGCTGCCAGAATGAAGACACCAGAAGACCGGAATTTCTGGGAATGTTGTAGCTTTATTCCTTTAAATCCTATGCGTTTCGGAGCTATACCCAGCTCCTTCCTCAGGGACAATACAATCCTTCCTCAGGGAAGGAGCTGGGTATAGCTCCGAAACGCATAGGATTGGAGGAATACAGCTACAACATTCCCAGAAATTCCGGTCTTCTTGTGTCTTCATTCTGGCAGCAGCGTGGATCGTGCGGCACATCGTCCTTCTGAGTACTACTTGCACCGCGGTGAACCGTGGATGTGTGGATCCTGCAGCAGCTGACCCCTGGCTCATACTTGGTTGTGGGTACACACAACCGGATCAGGTGAGCAGATTCTGGTTTGTTTTACCACTCGTTGCATACAAAGATAAGACCCTATTGCACATTATCTCACATTTTTAGAATTACCGTATATTGTCACTTTTCAGTGCCAGGGTCAATGGTAGCTTTAAAGGGAACCTGACCCCTCATAATCACCCCCAAGCCTCTGAATACCTGTCCCTGCACCCTCACCAATCACTTCCAACATTCCTCTTGTGTTGGAAATGCTCCCTATAAGAGATGAAATCTAGCCTTTTATACTTATTGAAAGTGCGACTTCTGCTCCATGAATAAGTCTCACAGGGCATTCCCTGTGCGCTTCTACGCCCACCTGAGCCGCTCATTATCACGTCGTGATGGGCGTGATAAGAAATCCAAGTCCTCCTCGCCCTGCTGTATGGGCATGGTGATGTCGTACGCATTGCGCATGTGCGGCTTTTGCTTTACGGCACTCTCGGCCATAAAGCAAAACTTGCGCATGTGCAATGCGCATGGTGAGGTCGGCAGTACACCTAAAGGAGTACCGACGTCATCCTGTCCGAATATGACGATATATGCGTCATACCGGTTATTACGCCCATACAGCAGGGCGAGGAGGACTTGGATTTCTTATCACGCCCATCGGGGCGTGATAATGAGCGGCTCAGGCAGACTTAGGAGCGCACAGGGAAGGCCCTGTGCGACTTATTGAGGGAGCAGAAGTCGCACTTTCAGTAAGTATAAAAGGCTAGATTTCATCTTTTAAGGGCCCTTTACACGCCGCGACGGCAGGCTGGATACATCCCGCTACTTCACGTGCACGAGCACGCTCAAAAGGTTACAAACGGTCAACGCACCCTCTTTACACGCCGCCATAAGGTGCGCTACGCTACGCTACATCTATAGCTAGCTACATCGCCGGGTGTCTCAAGTAGCCATCTGTAGCTCATTTACACACTGCTATAACCAGCTACTATGGGCGGACCTGGTGCAGCAGGGACAGCACATAGGCATGCCACAATTGTGGATTACGAGACGTCCGTACGCTGATAGGAGAAAGCAATAATACCATGATTGGCCAGGCATCGCAGGAGGCTGAGTAATACAGCACGCTCGAGCGATTGTGTAGTGTGACTCGTCAGCTCCTTAAATATGCCTCCCTATGCAGCGACAACCAATCGTCATGCAGCAGCTTCCACCAATGATCGCACATGGGGCGCGGTAACACGGAGCCAGGGTCACGCCTTAGCTACATCGCAGCCTGTCCCGAGTTCCCTTCCGTTGCTTCTTTACACGCCGATACAGCTCGCTACCATCGGCGTTGTAGCCATCAGTTTTCGAGCAGAGCTAGGAAACAGATGTATCTGTTGCCGGCTGTATCGTCACGTCTTCACACGCCGCTACTACGGGCTACATTGGCGCTACAAGCTACATTTGTAGCCTGTAGCGGGATGTATCCAGCCTGCCGTCGCGGCGTGTAAAGGGCCCTTTATAGGGAGCATTTCCAACACAAGAGGAATGTTGGAAATGATTTGTGAGGGTGCAGGGACAGGTATTCAGAGGCTTGGGGGTGATTATGAGGGGTCAGGTTCCCTTTAATAATATATGGTACTATAACAAACTATTTAGTGCAATATATGATCAACCAAACATGAGCAGGAAGTCAATGCACATTAGAAGGCAGATATTTCTGAGAGGTTCAGCTGTTGTTGAGACCAAACATTACAAAAGGAGAATAAATGTAACATGAGTGACCATAGAACTGTGACAGACAGGGCGGATTGAGAGTCTTGGAATCTGCTTATCTCATGTGATTTTCAAGCACAACAGTCTCTGGAGTTTACAAAGAATGATGCCCAGAGCAAAGAAACACCCAGTAAGCAGCAGATCTGTGTTTGGTAATCAGAGAGGATAGAGGAGAAAGGTCAGACTGGTTGAAGCGTGAAGCCATATGAATCCATAGGTCCATTGTAGCATTGATAGTTGAGGCTTGGGATGGTGTGCTGGTAGTGTAATGTAATCTTGGTAGACATAAACTGCTTTAATACCATCTAAGCCTATTGTAGAATTGGTACAGATAATCTCAGAACAGTCTCTGAGACATGGAAAAGGGTTAAATGTACTTCAAAAGCCATAAGAGTCACCAAGTCTAGGATGCTCATTTGGTATATGTGATGGAACTGGAGATCTACAGTCAAAATGTACAGAAGATACATCCACAGCAACTACTCAATGGGATAATGCCAACAAGGATGAAAATCTGCAAACATTATCTCCAGGATGTCCATATGTATATCTACAAACATTCACACATAATATATATGTGTGCGTGTGTATAAACTATATATTATATATATATGATATGATTTCAACGTGGAAACACAATAGTGTCTTCACCCAACCACTAATCATGAGTGGAAAAAAAAAGTTTTTGTGTAATCATTCATATTCTCTGAAAAAAAAAGCCAAGAAAGCAAAAAATCTGCCGCGGTATGTAAACTTTTGAGCACAACTATATATAGAGAGAGAGAAAGAGAGAGAGATATGCATATTATACACACACATATATATATATATATATATATATATATATATATATTGTACATAGTACTATGCAAACGTTTTAGATAAAGCGTGCAAACTCTGCTGCTAAGGCTACTTTCACATTACGGATTTTAGGGAGCCGATGCTGTCTGATATAATTCGGACAGCATCGGCTCCCTTCTGATGCCTGGAATCGGGTGCCAAATAGGCACCCGATTCCGGCATAAAATCGGCGCCTCCGGGCTGAAAAAAAAACAAAAAAAAAAACTTACGCTCACCTCCCCCCGAGCCCCTGCCGTCTTCCTGAAGGTTCCCAGTGGCTCCCGCGGGCTGCAGAGGTCTTCTGCATGTGTTCAGGACCTGCGGTGATGTCACAGTCACGTGACCGCGGGTTCCACCATGGAAACCCGCGGGTCACATGACTGTGACATCACCGCAGGTCCTTTACACATGAAGAAGAAGACCTCTGCAGCCTGCGGGAGCCACCGGATGCCTTTAGGAAGACGGCGGGGGCTCGGGGGGAGGTGAGCATAAACTTTTTTTTTTTTTTTTTTTAACCCTTGTGCACCCAGGAGTAGTTTTACTGTACTGAGCATGCTCAGTACAGTAAAATGGGGTCCGAGGAGACATCAGATGTTTCCTCGGACCCTTCTCCATAGGGCCCCATGTTATAGGGATCGGGTCAGATCGGATGTGCACTAAATGGCATCCGATTTGGTCCGATCCGATTCTGTCAGATTTTATTATCGGTGCAAAAATCGGTGCAGGCTCCGATTTTTGCACCGATAATAAAATCGGACAGAATCGGATCGGACCAAATCGGATGCCATTAAGTGCACATCCTATTCGGTCCGATGCCCATAGAGCTGCATGGGGCCAAATTCGGATCCGATGCTGTCCGATTTTGATCGGACAGCATCGGATCTGAAAAATACGTAATGTGAAACCAGCCTAAGTAAGTGTCACATCCCCACCAGAGTCTGCTCCTGCGTCATCTGCTCCCGTCACCGCCACATTCATTTTGTTCCATGGTTTCTTATAAGCAGCTGCCTAGCACTTTGAAAATGCTAAAGGAGGCCCACAAAGCAGGAGAAGGCTATACAAAGATAGCAATGCTGGTGATAGAGAAGAGTGTGCAAGAAATTCTAGAGCGCACAAGCTCCACTCATCCTCTAAGATTACAGTGTCTTGGACCTGTAATACTTCACAGTCTGACAGTGTGAATGTGTGTGTGCTGTTCAGCTGAAGTCATTAACTCCTAAGCTTCAGTCTAAAAGAAAGCACTACACCCTTCATATACCTTCAGTCTTTTACTGTAAAATGCCGGAAATAATAATCTGGTTTCCCAAATACATCTCCTGTCTTTCATTTAATGTTTTCCGGTTTTGCCCTGGCTGCCATCTAATTTTTGACCCAGCTCCCTGACTATGAGTTCGGATCCTGATTGTATCCTTTTTACGACCTCCCGGCTTTGACCCTGCTTGGTGACCATACCTGTCTCTGGAATGCAGCCCATCTATAGGCATCAATCTCCTGAACCCTGTTGTAAATCCAGATACCTGTATATTGGTTAAAGGGTATCAGGGTTTCCCATGGTTCTGCCTAAAGGAGCGGCTTTTGCCTAGTCTGTCTGAGATAACCCTTTTGTGTCTGTCACCTCGGACAGACGCCACAGTAAGGATGCTTTCAAAAATATAAGTGTGCTAATTTTTAACAAAAGAAGAGGATAATCATAAAAAGTAGTTCTTTTGTTACAACACACCTAAGAAATAACAACCTGCTTGTTGTGCCCAGCACCGGCACAGAAGGAGCCTGCTGGCTATTCAGTAGCTGCAGTTGACGCCACATCTACAGAGCAGTGGCTTCTTTTCTGCTCTGCTGTTTTGAATGGGTGTGACTGCTGACATCATGGTGATTGACAAATGGCTCCCTGCTGCCTAACGGCAGGAAGCCATCTGTCAACCAGCATGATGTCACATCCTGTCAACAGAAATCCCCTGAAGAATTAGGTCTGTGACACGGAGTAGCTGAATCGCCGGAAGGAGCGGTCAATGACCTGTCTGTTTCAGCAGCGGGTACAACAGGTTGGTGGTTATCTTTGTTAGCAACCACCCACTGGTAGTTTTTAGGCAGAAAGTAAAAAACTTCAACTTTTTAACCAAACGCGAATAAACAAATGTTAAATCTAAATCTACAGTGGCATGTAAAAGTTTGGGTACCTGATCAAAATTATTGTTATGGTGAACAGTTAATTTGAAGATGAAATGATCTCTAAAAGACATGAAGTTAAAGATGACACAATTCCTTTGTATTTCAGGCAAAAAAATATAATTTTCACCTTTTTAATTTCAAAAATGACAAAAAGAAAAATGGGCTGATGCAAAACTTTGGGCACCCTTGAATATTTGTGTACCCACATCATTTTGACCAAGGTTTCAGACCTTGACTAGCCTGTTAAGAGTTATGTCTTGCTCACTATTATCATTAGAAAAAGGCCAGGTGATGCAAATGTCACAGCTTTATTAAAAACCCAGCCTCCTCTAGCCATGTGCCAAAAAACAGTAGCCATGGTTTATTCTAAGCAGCTGTCTAGAACTTTGAAAATGCTAGGAGGCCCAGGAGAAGGCTATAAGAACATAGCAAAGCATTTTTAAATTGCCCTTTTCTTAGTTTGAAATGTACTGTATTTAAGAAATGGTAGTTAAGAGGAAAAGTGGAGGTCAAGATAAGGTCTGGAAAACCAAGCAAAATTTCTGTGAGAGCTGCTCATAGGATTGGAGGCAAATCAGAACCTCTCTTTGACTTGAAAAGACCTTCAGGAAAAATTAGCAGACTCTGGAATTATGATACAAAGACAACCACACAAATATGGCCTTCATGGAAAACACATCAGAAGAAAAAGTCTTCTGTGTCCTCACCATAAAAGTAAGACTCAAAAGTATGCAAAAGAACATCTAAACAAGCCCAAAGTATTTTGGAAAGACGTCTTTTGGTCAGATGAGGTTAAAATAGAACTCCTTGTCCACAATGATCACAGGTATGTGTGGAGAGAAAAGGGCAAAGAATTTCAGGAAAAGAACATCTCGTCAACCATTAAGCATGGGGGGTAGATCAATCATGCTTTGGGGTTTTGATTGAGCAATGGCACAGGGACATTTCACGGATAGAGGAAAGAGGGGATTCAAAGAAATTTCACCAAATCCTTGATGTAAACAACATCACCTGTAATAAAGCTGAAAAGGAAAAGAGGATGGCTTCTACAAATGGCTCCAAAACACATAAAAATCCACAACAGACGACCTGAAAAGCAGCAAGCTGAAGGTTTTCCAATGGCCCTCACAGTTCCCTGATCTGAACATTGTTGAAAATCTGTGGCTTTGCAGCATTTCTTCCATACCTGTCTAAAACCTTTGCACATTGCAAACATATTTCCATATGGCAATTTCTAATGGTGCACAATAAATCTTTTTCCCCTAAATGTGTTTGCTTTGCACATTTGGATGAAAACTGATACAGAGATTAGAATCACTGGTGGATGAAAGGTGTTTTCCCCGTGTAACATAATCTTTGTGAAAGATGATACGAGGTGACACAACAACTACAATACTAATTGTGCATATAATACTAGCAGCCAAGATGCTTCTCTTCAGGTTGTGATGTTGAACAGCTCAAAAGAAAGATTAAATAAAAAAAAACTCTAAATATAAACTGAGGATATCAAAGGGTTGTTAGATGCATAGGATATGCCCCTTCTCTAAATGAGATGATGAGGACCCATAGCACATACGCCAGGACTATAGGAAAAGACCTACAGAAAATTCTGATGGGACATATTCCCTGAATGGACCCTCTTTGATACATATTTATCGCTTTTAATGTTTGATATATGTTTTTATATAGTACATGGCAGCACGAGAAATCAATAAAATATTGTTTTAATTTTTAATGAATATAGATTCATTTTTATACGCGGTTTTTATATTCAGTGCGCTGAACCCCAAAATTCTATTTACGGTATTTTACGATCTCTACAGAGTCCTGCAACTATAAAAGAAATAGTGATGTGTAGCTGGGTGGCTACATACATCTTCTAGATAGTGATAGCTTCCCCAAGGATAGTGGCATATATGGTTATCAAATTGTGTCAACAGTTATCCTAAATTGGACAACTCCTTTAAATTTTATATGAGGCTATTCATTATAAGGAATTTGTTAAGCCAAAGATCAAAATAATACAATCGATAATGTAAGACAAAGAAACAAGACTCCGTAAGATTCCAACTGTCAGCAAAATGTGACCAGCTAACATTTTATAGATGGACTGATGCCCATCCGTAAGCAGAACATTCATAGAATTACACTACATGTACCCATTGCGAACACTGTGGTTCCAAAAGTTCTTATTTTTTACAGCATTAAAGGAAACCTGTCAGCAGTTTTTTTCTGTACTCTGAGAACGGCATGAGGTTGCGGCTGAGCCACAGATTTCAGCATTACTTATTAGGCTGTGTGCTGTTGTTTCTATACAATAAAGATTTTATTACGAGGAGATTATCACTGGCTGGACTACATGGTGTCATGGCTCGGTTCGGGGATTCGATCCAATGACCTGTTGCTGCATAGTTGATTCTCTATGCCTTTTCTTCCCTGTCCAAAAGCCGATGGTTCCTATTGTCTTTGTTCTCCCTTCATGGTTAATTCCTCTCCAGGTGTTTCTCATTTTCCCATTTTGATCTGCCCTTTTTCATCCTAGGCTGTGTTTTGTATGTTCACCTTTCACTGCACTTCCTTGCTGGCTGTACCTCCAAGTGTATTTGTGTTTAGAAATTTCAGCCCTTAAGCTTAGTCATTTACCTTATTGGGTAAACACTAGTTTAACTCCGGGAGTGACTTGGTTTGCTTTCCACCCTAGCACCTTTTCCTTTCACCTCTTTTATTTTTCTGGAAGCTTTTACTTGATCCGATTATTTAAAGTTTTTTTTTTAGCTTTCCTTTACTACCTTATAAGAATGTGTTATAGTTTTCTTATTCTGCGTTTTTGTATCTAGGGGGTGTCTAGATGGGCAGAAGGGTCCGCCGACAGCAGAGCATCATACCAAATTTGATTAGTAAAGTATGCTAATAGGTGCATTCATTTTTTTCTGATAAACTCTTTAAAGACTACTTATAACTTTAATAGACTTGAGAACACAGTATAGAACAACAACATATTTGAGTGGTCACACCATTTCACAAAAAATACTGTAAAATGTTGGGTCATTTTTACTACTTGGCAAATGAAAGCTCTGGCCCCAGACTTTTGTGCAGATGTGCATTATGGTAGAAAGAATAGAAGGAACAAGGCAAAGAGGAAGACCAGTAACACAATGGCTTGATACTGTCAAGATAACAGCACATATAAGAGTGCAGGACGAGGGGGCCAGCATGGGGGCATATAAGAGTGACAGGGGGCCATCTACACAATGGATGGGGTGGGTGTAGGACGTGTGGGGGCATATGGAGGGAGGCATATACATATGCCAGCACTGGGGGACGTGTGCCTTCAATAGGGGGCATGTTCCTTCAATAGTGGATGTGTGCCAGCACTGGGGGACGTGTCCCAGCACTGGGGGACGTGTGCTATCAATAGGGGACGTGTGCCAGCACTGGGAAAACTGTGCCATCACTGGGGGATGTGTGCCTGCAGAAGGGGGCTATATCCAATATAAGGGGGCCATATCCAGATTAAGGGGGCTAATTCTAGGATGGGGGGCTATATCCCAGGATGAGGGACCATGTACCAGGATGAGGGGGCTATGAGGGACATATACCCTATATGAGTTGTTAGACAGACACTAGCATTATAAGACGGACACCATTTAATATTAAAAATGATTTTTTTTCTCTTTTCCTTCACCAAATTTGGGGGTGCGTCTTCTAATCAGGTGCGTCTTATAAAGCAAAAAATACGGTAATAGTGTTTCAGGGTAGAATAAGGATACAAAAATATAGATGCTTCACATATTCGAGCAGTTTTCTAATAATTTAACATATGGGCAATTTGTCACTAGTTCGTAAAGTCCAGGAAAACAAAGGCTATTTATTTGTGGTATTTTTTACTATAACCATAGGAGCTGGCAGGGGCGGGCTGGCCCAGGTGGCAGGGGGGCAAGTGCCCCCTGGGCTGGTGGTATAGTCCACATCTAGGGCCGCCCCCTACAGAAACGGGCCGGCCGCGGGCGTCGCTTTGCGGCCGGCACATGACGCGAGACGGCCCGGCCGCGGGAGTTGCTCTGTGACGCTGGAAGTCTCTGATCAGGTAAGGGCTGACAGCACCCCCCCCTCAAGTCAGACCTGACAGCAACCTCCCCCCCCCCGCTTCTCAAGTCAGACCTGACAGCACCCCCCCCCCCCCCGCTTCTCAAGTCAGACCTGACAGCACACACCCCCCCCCCCCGCTTCTCAAGTCAGACCTGACAGCACCCCCCCCCCCCCCCCGCTTCTCAAGTCAGGGCCGGCAGGGCAAATCTGCCACCCAGGGATGGAGGCTCCAGCCAGCCCCTGGGAGCTGGAGAAACAAACTGGTAGGATATCTTTGATAAAGATGAGATTCTTAATTAATTTAACATTTTAGATATGCTAGTTTAAAAAAAATACATCGGTTGAAGAAAAGGACTTCCTTGTTAGGATACAACAAAGCAGCAATCCTGACATTAACCTCCCTGGCGGTCTGTTTAGTTCTGGAATTTGTTGCTAAAAGCGGGCTACCCGCGTTCGTGGTAGATGCGGTTAAAAAACCGCATCTACCGCATCTGCCGCACTTGTGCCGCACTTGTGCCGCACTTGTGCCGCACTTGTGCCGCACTTGCGGCGCGGTTGCGGTAATCTGCATAGGAACCAACCACCTCTGATGACCCTCATACATTGTTAATATGTGCCCCTGCAGCCTAGTAAACCATTAGCAGCACTGTTGTTGTGTGCAAAGTGGCTGCAGTAGAAGTGCGATAATGATTTTAGACACTTACATGCCTGGTACTTGAGGCCGTCTCCCTGTGTGTGCTGGGACTTGTTGTGCTGTGCTACCGTGATGCCGCGATTTAGCCCCGCCCCTTTATGACGCAATCAGCCTCACAGCACTATAGCAGGCTGAGAGGGGGCGTGCATAAGGGAGGGGGCGAGCAGACATGATGAGCACAGCCCACAAGTGCCAGCACACACAGGGAGACGGCCTCAAGTACCAGGCATGTAAGTGTCTAAAATCATTATCGCACTTCTACTGCAGCCACTTTGCACACAACAACAGTGCTGCTAATGGTTTACTAGGCTGCAGGGGCACATATTAACAATGTATGAGGGTCATCAGAGGTGGTTGGTTCCTATGCAGATTACCGCAACCGCGCCACAACCGCGCCGCAAGTGCGGCACAAGTGCGGCACAAGTGCGGCAGATGCGGCAGATGCGGTTTTCTCACCGCATCTGCCGCGAACGCGGGTAAGCCCGAGCCTGACTCGGGGTTAACGCTTCTGGTAGTGAATGTTAACCCCGAGTCAGGCTCGGGAATAACGCTAGGAAGGTTAAGACTGAAGGCACAGTGTGCAAGAGAACTCTCCAATAATCTTTAAGCTCATCGCTTACAGTATCTGACGCCGCTATGCTAATGTACATGCGGAGCTGTCCCTGCTGCGTGGTGCTGAACACTTAGGCGCTCAGGTGCTGAACCTGGAGCTTGTCCACTGTTCAGCACCATGCAGCAGGGACAGCTCTGCATGTACAATAAAACGTTCTTAAAGGAAACCAACCAGCAGGTTTTAGGGCTATAATTTTGAAGCCAGAGCCTTACAGGTACAGGGATACTGAGTGCAATCATACTTTTACTTCAATGATTACATGCATGATTGCAGAGAAAACAGTTATCAAACTTAGGAAAATCTGTGCAGCAAATTAGCATAGCAGGGGTTGGGTTTCTTTGTATTACTGCCCTGTTTGTGCTAAGCCAAATCCTCCCTCCACCCTCCCTCTCCTCCCCCTGTCACTATATACCCAGGAATATTACATCTGACATTGTGCATGGAGATAGCACAATGCCAGATGTCCTATGTGCCCCAGATCATCACTCCCTCCCTCCTGTGTCTCCGACTTCTAGTTCTCATCTCTCTCCTCACAGTCCTTTGGAAGTACACTGAGCTGCAGGCTGATTTTCTGCTAAGGGAAAAAAAAAAAAAAAAAAAAGACTCTTTATATCTGATTTTCTAGCGAGTGTGACGAGCTACGTGTGACAGAGCGCAAGTGCGCCAGAAGTGTGTGACTTGTGATTCAGTGACTTTGGATTAAGGGAGTTTGGAAGGGAGGACTTACTGAATTGCTGGTTGTATTTAATTAATACTTTGCATTTCTTTTTACTTATCATTTCTGTCTGGTGCAATCCCCATTAGGAAATGAGCTCCATGATTGGCAATGCCATCCAGTGTACATCTTGCCACATGTATGCATTCCTTGACCAGCCGGTCGAGGGTGCATACTGCTGTGTGAGATGTGAGTACATTGTACATTTGGAAGCCCAGATACTGGATCTAAATGAACAACTGACAACGCTGAGATCCATAGACAATATGGAAAGGAGTCTGCTGCTCACTGAACAGCTGCTCAATGGGATAGATGTGGGGGAGGATGGTAGTATGGAGCTGCAGGACCATGAGGTAGCTAGCTGGGTGACAGTTAGAAGGCGGGGTAGAGGGAAGGGTGCCAGGGAGGCTAGCCCTGATCTGGCACACCCCAATAAATTTGCTATGTTGGCAGATGAGGGGGGTGTGAGTTCAGGTACAGCACTGCTGCAGCAGGGCATGACCTCTGAAAGCCAGAGGAGTGGCTGCTCCAGTAAGGGGGAAAACAGGAGAGAAGGACAGGCCAGACAGGTGCTGGTAGTGGGGGACTCAATTATTAGGGGAATAGATAGGGCAATCTGTCACAAAGACAGGGATCGTCGAACAGTGTGCTGCCTACCTGGCCGTCGAGTCCGGCACATCGCTGAGCGGGTTGACAGATTACTGGGAGGGGCTGGTGAGGACCCAGCGGTCATGGTGCACATTGGCACAAATGACAAAGTTAGAGGTAGGTGGAAGGTCCTTAAAGATGATTTCAGGGAATTAGGCTGCAAGCTTAAGGCAAGGACCTCCAAGGTAGTATTCTCTGAAATACTGCCTGTACCACGTGCCACACCAGAGAGGCAAAGGGAGATTAGGCAGATAAATAAGTGGCTCAGGAATTGGTGTAGGAAGCAGGGGTTTGGGTTCCTGGAGAACTGGGCCGACTTCTCTGTTGGCTACAGGTTCTATGCTAGGGATGGGCTGCACCTCAATGGGGAGGGTGCAGCTGTGCTGGGGGAGAAAATGGCTAGAAGGTTGGAGGAGTGTTTAAACTAGGGATTGGGGGGGAGGGTATTCATTGTATAGGAGGGGAAGATAGTGTAAACAGTAACCTGGGCACAAGTAATAAAATTGGGGGTGGCATGGGGGGTGGGGTTAGAACAGTCAATCTAGTAGGAAGGAATAGAGGTAAAGAGAGATGCATAAAGTGCATGTACACTAATGCCAGAAGCCTCACCAACAAAATGGAGGAATTAGAATTGATTTTGTTGGAAAATAATTATGACATGGTGGGGATTTCGGAGACTTGGCTGGACGAGAGCCATGACTGGGCTGTTAATTTACAGGGCTATTGTCTGTTCAGAAATGACCGTACAAATAGGCGAGGAGGAGGTGTATGTTTATACGTAAAATCATCCTTAAAACCCATCCTGCGTGATAATATAGGTGAATCTAATGGAAATGTAGAGTCCCTGTGGGTGGAGATAAGGGGAGGGGGAAAAAATAATAAATTACTGATAGGGGTTTGTTATAAGTCCCCAACAATAATGGAAGTGGAGAATATCCTCATAAAGCAAATAGATGAAGCAGCGACTCAGGGAGAAGTCATTATTATGGGGGACTTCAACTACCCTGAAATACATTGGGGATCAGAAACCTGCAGTTCCAGCAAAGGTAATAAGTTTTTGAAAACTATGAGAGACAATTACCTTTCACAACTGGTTCAGGACCCAACAAGAAGGGGGCACTGCTGGACCTAATATTAACCAACAGGCCGGACCGCATATCAAATATACGGGTTGGAGGTCACTTGGGTAATAGTGATCATAACTTAATAAGCTTTCAAGTATTCTTTACTAAGACGTGTAGTAGAGGGGCTACAAGGACACTAAACTTCAGGAAGGCAAATTTCCAACGGTTGAGAGATGATCTTAGTGCAATAAACTGGGACGATGTCCTGAGACATAAAAGTACACAACACAAATGGGAGATGTTTATTAGCATCTTGAATAGGACCTGTGCACAATATATACCCTATGGGAATAAGCATGCTAGAAATAGGAGGAAACCACTATGGCTAAATAAAGGGGTAAGAAATGCAATATGTGACAAAAAGAAAGCATTTAGGGAATTAAAGCAAGTAGGTAGTGATGAAGCATTATTAAATAAATACAGAAAATTAAATAACATTTGTAAAAAGCAAATCAAGGCAGCAAAAATTGAGACAGAGAGACTCATTGCCAGAGAGAGTAAAAAGAATCCCAAAATATTTTTTAACTACATAAATAGTAAGAAACTAAAAAATGATGGTGTTGGCCCCTTTAAAAATAGTCTGGGTGAAATGGTGGATGAGGATGAGGAAAAAGCCAATATGCTAAATGACTTTTTTTCAACAGTATTTACACAAGAAAATCCCATGACAGACAATATGATCAGTGATAACAAAAAGTCTCAATTAAATGTCACCTGCTTAACCCAAGAGGAAGTACGGCATCGTCTAAAAATCACTAAAATTGACAAATCCCCGGGCCCGGATGGGATACACCCCAGAGTGCTGCAGGAATTAAGTACTGTCATAGATAGACCATTATTTTTAATATTTAAAGATTCCATAATAACAGGGTCTGTACCACAGGACTGGTGTATAGCAAATGTGGTGCCAATATTCAAAAAGGGGACAAAAACTGAACTTGGAAATTATAGGCCAATAAGCTTAACCTCTACTGTGGGTAAAATCCTAGAGGGTTTTCTAAGAGATGCTATACTGGAGTATCTGAAGAAAAATAACCTCATGACCCATTATCAACATGGTTTTACGAGGGACCGTTCCTGTCAAACTAATCTGATAAGCTTCTATGAAGAAGTAAGTTCTGGACTGGACCAAGGAAATGCAGTGGATGTGGTGTATATGGACTTTTCAAAAGCTTTTGATACGGTGCCACACAAAAGGTTGATACATAAAATGAGGGCAATGGGGATAGGGGAAAATATGTGTAAGTGGGTTAAGAACTGGCTTAGTGATAGGAAACAAAGGGTGGTTATTAATGGAACACTCTCAGAATGGGTCACAGTTAACAGTGGGGTACCACAGGGGTCAGTGTTGGGCCCGCTTCTATTTAATATATTTATTAATGACCTTGTAGGGGGCATACGGAGTAGAATCTCAATATTTGCAGATGACACTAAACTCTGCAGGGTAATCAATAAAGAGGAGGACAATTTTATATTACAGGAGGATTTATGTAAACTAGAAGCTTGGGCTGCTAAATGGCAAATGCGCTTTAATGGGGATAAATGTAAAGTCATGCACTTGGGCAGAGGAAACAAAAGGTATAATTATGTGCTTAATTGTAAAACACTGGGCAAAACTGTCACTGAAAAAGACCTGGGTGTATGGGTAGATGACAAACTCACATTTAGTGGCCAGTGTCAGGCAGCTGCTGCAAAGGCAAATAAAATAATGGGATGCATTAAAAGAGGCATAGATGCTCATGAGGAGAACATCATTTTACCTCTATACAAGTCACTAGTGCGACCACACTTAGAATACTGTGTACAATTCTGGTCTCCGGTGTATAAGAAAGACATAGCTGAACTAGAGCGGGTCCAGAGAAGAGCGACAAAAGTCATTAGAGGACTAAGGGGTCTGCAATACCAAGACAGGTTATTAAACTTGGGGTTATTTAGCTTGGAAAAACGAAGGCTTAGGGGTGATCTTATAATAATATATAAATATATGAGGGGACAGTACAGAGACCTTTCTAATGATCTCTTTACTCTTAGGCCTGAGACTGGGACAAGGGGGCATCCTCTACGTCTGGAGGAAAAAAGGTTTAATCATAATCACAGACGCGGATTCTTTACTGTAAGAGCAGTGAGACTATGGAACTCTCTACCACATGCTGTTGTAATGAGTGAATCACTACTAACATTTAAGAAGGGCCTGGATGCCTTTCTTGAAAACTATAATATTATCAGTTATACATACTAGATTCTTTGATAGGGCGTTGATCCAGGGAACTAGTCTGATTGCCATATCTGGAGTCAGGAAGGAATTTTTTCCCCCAATGTGGAGCTTAGTGTTGCCACATGGGTTTTTTTTGCCTTCCTCTGGATCAACATGTTAGGCTATGGGTTGAACTAGATGGACTTAAAGTCTTCCTTCAACCTTAAAAACTATGTTACTATGTTACTATGTTACAGTCACAGGTCTGTGAGAGGAGACAGCTTGGGACGCACAGAGACTGGAGGGGGCGAGGTCTTCTACTGCACTGTGACTGGCCAATCACAGACAGCAAGAGAAGATTCAGTAAGAATTAGAAGCCGGAGACACAGGAGGGGGGGAGGGAGTGATGATCTGGGGCACATAGGACGTCTGACATTGTGCTATCTCCATTCACAATGTCAGATGTAATTTGCCTGAGTATATAGTGACAGAGAGGGAGGAAGAAAGGGAGGCAGAGAGGGAGGAAGGAGGGTTTGGCTTAGAGTAAACAGTTGAGTTATAAAAGAAAACCAACCCCACATAGTGATGTTCTGCTGCACTTACGCAAATATGCTGCACAGTTTTTCCGATGTTTTGTAACAGTTTTCTCTGCAATCATACATGTAACCTTTGAAGTAAATGTATGATTGCACTCAATATCCCAGTGCCTGTAAATCTCTGGCTTCACTTTATATCCCTAAAACCTGCAGGTTGGTTTTCTTTGAAAATAATCACCAATTCAATACAGAAGTGGAAATGAAGAGTAAAAAAAACCATCTACTACACAGCACGATGATTCTTAGAAAGTATAAAAGGAGAGTGCCAGCCAAGAATGTAGCATTTGGATTCAGTGGTGTTTCCACCCACCAAAAAGTTTTATATCTGATATATCAGTGGTCCATTAATAATTTGAAAGTTTTGTTTCCCTTTTTGGTGTCATTTTATGCAGGGTTGCGGAGTCGGAGTTGTGGAGTCAGTGTCCATTTGGTGGAGTCCGATTCAAGGAAATTCAGCAGTCGGAGTTGAATGTTTGGTTTACTCATTTCACAGCCATGGTTGTAGAGTTGGTGTCCATTTTGGTGGAGTCAGATTAGGGGAAATTCAGGAGTTGGAGCCGGATGTTTGGCTTACTGACTTCACAGCCCTGGTTGTGGAGTCGGATTCAGGGTAATTGAGGAGTCGGGAGTCGGATGTTTGGCTTACTGACATCAAAGGCAGGGTTGTGGAGTTGAGGTTTGTTTCCACTTTGGTGGAGTGGAAGTCAGATTCAAAGAATTGAGGAGTTGGAGTCGGATGTTTGGCTTCCTGACTTCACAGACCTGCGTTTATCCTGTGATAAGTAACAAAGGATCACATTTACTACAACTAAGCCCAACTCCTTGTCCCTGTGAGTCAATGGACCTATGCAGTAGGCAAATCTGCCTTGTTTTTATGATGACCTGCAAACCTCTTAACTGAAAGAGAGCCTTTAATTGTTTTTGGGCTTCCTCAATGATGGGCTGTATGACATCCAGACCGCCTCGTTGGAGCCGTCCAGGAGGCTCTTCTCATGTGTTCTCTGAAATGCTGCAGATTTCCAAAATAAATCATACCAGTAGATCGTTGAATCCTTAAATTTATGGTGTCACAGGCAGCATAAAAAAGCTGTGACGTTTGGTTTAATAGCCATGTCTACTGCATTTTAACATTAATTATATAGCAGTAATATTTACTCATTGTCAAACTCAGTTATGAGGTTACTTTATGTACAGAGTTGCTATTTGATCACTGTATGTTGGCGTTACTTCAACACTGTATGGGGTTTACAATATTTTGCCACTGTACGGTATATTATATTTGCAGTATTGGTATGAAATACCATCATTATTTCGGAAACTCTAAATTCCCTTGAATTTAGAATTGATTTGTTTTACACTTATTATTACTATTTGGTGAAGGAGGCAATACCAAAAATGTATTGGTAGATTAGGTTGTCAGTTTCCTTTTATGTCAGCTTCACTTGCATGGATCCATAAGAATGGTAAGCACTAGAGGGTATAGTGAATGAATGGGCGTAAAGAAATTCAGAATATCCTCTTTTAGGAAGAATTTAGAACATCCACTGGATCATTCAATCGTCCTACTTTAGTACCATGTTCACACAAGGGATGTCAGGTTATCATTGGGTAAGATGATCGCCTACAGCACTTTATGATAAACAGGATGAATAATTTACTTTTAGTTTTTGAAGTGGATTTGACAAGGGAGTTATAAGGACAGATCAGACAAGAGAAAATGACATGTTATCTGAGTGCGCTCACTGAACTTTGGTCAACCTTTTGGCGTGAGTTTCACTAGATGGAGCATGAGTAAGCAGAAGCCTCACTTCCTATAGATAAGCCTCACATGGTCCATCAAGTAGTTTTGCCACAGGCAATAGGACATTGACTCCATGTATGATGTGTTATACCGCTTCCCTGGTTGTAGTTGGAGGGGGATGTTGTTAGGGGAATCTCTAGATGAGTCTACTACAACCTGTATCAAGCAAAGGCTCCCCAAGTTGGTTCAGATTGGGGTTTTTGAGCAATTTAATATACAAACATGACAGAAGTTATATGCTTTTTGCTTTTCTTAGAATTGGGCCTCATTCAGATAGTACCGTAGTTATGATCTGGCATTGTAGCACCCAAGTTATGTCTTGTAAGGCCTCCTTCACACTGTGTTTTTGGGGAATCCATTGCTATCCATCTTGAAACGGATAGCCAGGGATCCGTTTTGGCCTCCCATGTATCCCTAGGGACATGGATTGGTCCTATATGGCCATCCGTTTGTGTCATGTTTGTCAGGGATCCGTTTGTGTATGTTTTTTTCATGCACCCAGAATTGGAGACTGCTCCAATTTTTGGCTGCCTTCAAAAAAGTGGACAGAAACGGATCTGTTGCGGTCCACGTCAAATACCATGGGGGTCTATGGAGACGGAGCAGTAAAAAAATGGATCTGTAAAATGGGTCCGTTTTGCTGTACTAAGCATGCACAGAAGCAAGGTACAGCTCCCCCCAGCCCCATTGCTGCTAACTGATGACGGTCCATGGACATCAGTTGGCATCCGTGGACACAGATCAGTGCCTGTCCGTGTGATCGCTGAAATTCAAGGAACCACATGGAAGTGCAAAAACCACAGTGTGAAGGGTGCCTAAGAGCTGGATGTCATGTGGGCCCACTGAACCGAACCCCGATCTCCATACGTTCAGTTAACATAACCTCTTCATGACCAGGCAATTTTTCATTTTTGCCTTTCCATTCTTCCTCCCCTTTTCCTTCAGCCATAACTTTTATGATTTTTCTTTCGACGTAGCCATTCTAAAAGCTTCTTTTCCAGAATGAGTTGCAGTTTTGGATGATATTCCTTCTAGCAACAATGTAACGAAAAAGGGGGAAAATTGCAAATACCGTGAAAGTCTTTATGGTGCAGTAAAAATGACCTGTAAACCTGCTTTCATAGGTCAGTACAATTATGGGGATACCAAATACATACAGTCTGTTATTTTAGTCTTTTTAATTTACTAAAATGTTTAGTTTTTACATTGATGGACCTGTGTTAGGGTTTGTTTTTTGTAGTGAGGCGGTGTTTTAATTTTGGGGTAAATATGACCTTTTTTTTTTTTGCTTTTTACTGCAATGTGTTTGGGAGGTAGAGACTAAAAAAAAAACAATTCTGAAGTTTTGATTTTATTTCACACCATTTACTGTACGGGTTATTGGTCTTAGATTCAGAAAGACCAAACTCTAAAGGCCCCGTTACACCTGGCGACATCGCCTAGGATTACATAGGCGACGTAGGGGCCTGGCCTATCGGCAGCGACATCGGCCCTACGTCGCCTAATGTAAAGGGGCGATGTAGGCGCCTCTGAGTGCTCGCCTGGTTTCATATCAGTGATGTGAAACCAGGCGGCTGATCTGGGGCGATGTGTTCACATCGCCCCATGTAAACGGCCGCCGGTGACCTGACAGGCGATGGGAACCTTTTTTATATTTTAGGCTCCTTAAGGGTGCATACTCATGATCAGGGAACACAGCATTTTGGACGCAGCATATTGCCACTCCGTCCATAATGCTGTGTGGTGCAGTACAAACACAATGCATGGGATTTCTCCAAATCCCATGCTCACTGTGCTTCTCCCGGCCGCAGTGTGTGTTCAGCTGCGGTGCAGGTTTCCAGACTTCCGCATCTCCGCAGCATGTTCATTTTATGCTGCGGAGTCAGAAGAGATCACCATTGGCTGCACGCAGGGAGAAGCCGCCCTGCACCCAACGCAGATAGTGGGTACAGGGCAGCTGCAGTCTCCCTGCGTGCACCCGCCGATTCCCGCACGCCTGGAGACAATGTGTCCAACATGCAGCACCTCCAGATCATGGCTTGGGTGGCGCTGCGTCTTGGGTGCAGGGCGGCATATCCCAGCGTGCAGCCGATGGTTATCACTTCCAACTCCGCAGCATGAAATTAACATGCTGCGTAGATTCGGTAGCCTGGTAACCCTAAGGTTATGTGCTCATGATCCGGAGGCACTGTGTCCAAGATGCAGCGCCACTGGACATGCGGGTGCATGCAGAAAGACCACAGCCGCCCTGTACCCACGATTTGCGGTGGGTGAAGGGCTGCTTCTCCCGGTGTGCAGTCGATGGTTATCACTTCCAAGAATGAAATTAACATGATGAGATGTGGAAGTCTGCAAACCCGCCATGAAGCTGAAATAATGCTGTGGTCGGTAGAAGCATAGTGGGCATGGGATTTCTACAAATCCCATCCACTATGCTGCTACTGCACAATGCAGCGGCAATATGCTGCGTCCAACACGTTGCTTTTACTGTTCTTGAGCACACAGCCTAAGGGATTTATCACTATACTGCAATACTACTGGATTCTACTTCACAGTTAAAATGATGTTTTAACTATGGGTTTCACAAATAAATGGGAGCTATGGGGCCTTTAGTAGGACTCTAGCTGCAATGACAAATTATTGCGGTGAGCCGATGCACGTGAGTTATAGCTTTTATGTTGTTTAACTGCCACTCTCTGTGATTGACAGTGGCATTTAAAGGGTTATGCAGCAGTGATCAGAGCAATCAGGGTCTTGCAGGTGTGGTGCAGACTCACCTCCTGATCCCACTCCAAAGCGTGACACTTGATGTGTGACACTGTGATGTGTAGTAAACGATGTCTGAACGAGAAATCGTTGGATCGGACATCTCAAATTTGAGATCCTGACCTCAAATCTATCGTTCATCGTCCAATTAAGGATCTGTGAAGCAGCAACATCGTTCAGTGTGACACCTTTTTGAACGATGTCGTTCATATTTTTCCTATTCCTGACGCTTTGTAAAATCGTTCATACATTCTTCTCCAAATAGCTGGAGCGTTGCCAAATTTAAGATCGTTAACGATATCCTTGCGTGTGACAACGCACTAACGATGTTGGAAGGATCGTGGTCACATGATACAGCTACTGATATCGTTCACAGACATCGTAGCATGTGAAGTGGCCTTTACTTCAAGTCAGTGTGGTTAAGCTAAACTATCTGATGACAGTTGTATGTGACTAGAAAGGTCAATACAAATATACTTCAGGCATCTATACTTGTAGTGCATTGAAGAGTCAGAATAATCACTGTCCCATGGTATGAGAGGTACGGAGTGCTGTAGTATTCGCATCCTGTAGGACTGCACGCCCTGATGTTGGATTCTGTGATGTCTGATTGAATGGATCTCACAATGTCTGGAATGAGTGGCGAGTTCTATAGTGTCTGGATTCCTGATGGCAGACAGGCTGGGTATTCTGTCTGTGCTAAAAGAGGTGGTATCTGAAGCGTCCTGGCCGGTGGCAGTTCTTTAGTTGTCCCTAGTGCACCACAGGAAGTGCACCACAGAGTCTCAGAGGTCGGCGGGGGAAGCCGACAGGTGGTGATTACAAGCTGATTCAGCGTCTCCCAGAGCTGCAGAGCCCTAGAAAGGGCCGTGGATGTTGACAGTGCTTTTTTACTCATTTAAAGTAAGTTCTTTAGGCATGAGTGACATCACTCACTAATAGGATCCCCAAATGTAAAAAAAAACACTGAGAAAACCTACGCGTTTTGGACATAATGTCCTCCATCATTAGATGTATATCAGCTAAACTGATGAGACTAGCTGACTATATATTTGGGCCCTTACCATGTGTAGTGACAAATAGGGTTGATACAACCACCCAATTCTTTTATTCTCTGAAGATAGGCTGACATTAGTGAAGCCTAGTTTATTTTGCTTTCCCTATTGAGAACACGCACATTTTGCATAGCCAAGCATGTATACTTTAAGGTGCCGTTACACAATCCCACACCGCCGGAGATGTCGGCGGCGACAGGCGGGAGCGCGCACGCTTTTGGCACCCCGCCAGCGTCGCCACCCCCTGTTTACACAGGGAGACATCTCCGGCGATGGGCCGGCAAGCTGAGAGGCGGCATCGCCGCCGGGGTGTCTCGAAACCCCAGCGGCGATGCAGGACAATGGGAGCCTATGGCTCCCATCGCCTGTCAGCTTGCTGACAGCCGTTTGCATGAGGCGATGTGAATCCATCGCCCCAGATCGGCCGCCTGGTTTCACATCACTGATGTGAAACCAGGCGAGCTGTCAGAGCCGCCGACATTGCCCCTTTACATTAGGCGACGCAGGGGCGATGTCGCTGCCGATAGGCCACACCCCTACGTCGCCTATGTAATCGGCGGCAATGTCGCCAGGTGTAAGGGGCCTTTAGGCTGAAGACATTGATGTATGTCTGAATGGCGCCATCAATGTTATAAGTAGTATTCCCACCTGGTGATTCATTTTCCTTTGTACAGAATGTTTTATAGACCCAGAATAATAGCTAATCACCCACTACTTCCAGTACATAGCTGCTGGATAAGATATTATTAGTTACACTTCTCTCTATTAATAGGTCCTCTTCAAGACACACATTATTCTGTAATAGTGATACCTTCAGTAATAGGCGTTGCTCTCCTTTATAGACACAAAGTGCAGTACTTTCAATTCATGATTCAGATACGACATTAGCAATTTTAACTGTTCCCAACACAGTACAAGGCTTTGAATGGACCCGACTCTTCTACATAGATCCTTCTACCATGTATTAAACACCCTTTCAAAATAACATCTGTTGGTGCAGGATATTCGGGAAACTACGACTGTTCAGACTGAGGGTCATGTGAGGGAGTGTATGGCATAACAGGTCTCGTGATGGAGTGTAAGGCATAACAGGTCACGTGTAAGTCATGTGATGGAGTGTGTGGCATAACAGGTCTCGTGTGAGTCATGTGATGGAGTGTGTGGCATAACAGGTCACATGTGAGTCATGTGATGGAGTGTAAGGCATAACAGGTCACGTGTAAGTCATGTGATGGAGTGTGTGGCATAACAGGTCTCGTGTGAGTCATGTGATGGAGTGTAAGGCATAACAGGTCACGTGTAAGTCATGTGATGGAGTGTGTGGCATAACAGGTCTCGTGAGTCATGTGATGGAGTGTGTGGCATAACAGGACACATGTGAGTCCTGTGATGGAGTGTGTGGCATAACAGGTCTCGTGTGAGTCATGTGATGGAGTGTGTGGCATAACAGGTCACATGTGAGTCCTGTGATGGAGTGTGTGGCATAACAGGTCACGTGTGAGTCCTGTGATGGAGTGTGTGGCATAACAGGTCACATGTGAGTCCTGTGATGGAGTGTGTGGCATATCAGGTCACGTTTGAGTCATGTGATGGAGTGTGTGGCATAACAGGTCACTTGTGAGTCATGTGATGGAGTGTGTGGTATAACAGGTCACGTATGAGTTATGTGATGGAGTGTGTGGCATAACAGGTCACGTGTGAGTCATGTGATGGAGTGTGTGGCATAACAGGTCACGTGTGAGTCATGTGATGGAGGCTCACATGAGGAACACACAGGTGCATATGTGGAACACAACAATAGGACTAAGAAATAACTGAAAAAAAATGCCTGGCAATGGTATGTGATGCCTAAAAATAAACAAGACCACAACAGTGCAGGTTTTCAGGATTTCCTTAGCATTGCACAGGGTTTGGAATTATGTCCTGTGCAATATTAAGAAAATCCTGAAAATGGGCACTGTTGGCGGCCCTTGAGGAATGGAGTTCATCAACCTCTGGTATAGACAGTATCCCTTTAAGTTTATTCGGGAGGATGAAGGACAGCATGGTGGATCAGTGGTTAGCACTGTTGGCGGCCCTTGAGGCCTGGAGTTCCTCACCCCTGTCGTAGACCAATACAAACCACACACAATAACATCAGTCACTGCACATAATAAAGGAGGACACTATGTAATGACGGACAGCTCTACACATAATAAAGATGGAGTCATCAATAAGGGGCAGCACTATATGTAACCACTCCACATAATAAGGGAGGAGAGTACTTCTCTTATAATTCTGTTTTCTCTTTACCCGCACCTCTACCCATCCCTAGCCGGACTCTGCTTTACTTCACCTGTCGTATTTACTACAGCATCTAACACTGTTTTTTTTTTCCTTTTTTTTTTTCTTTTGCTTATGTATATATGTGTGTGTCTTCAGAATTTGTGTCATTATCAGCCTGACGAAGGGGCCACAGTGTCCCAAAAGCTTGCTAGTTTTACCATCTTTTCAGTTAGACATTAAAAGGTATCAACCACTGAGGACTCTCAGATTCATGACAAGAAACTTGTCATGATCCAATGTACCTCTAGATCACATCCTGATTTTCCCATTTAGACTCATTGTACATTTCAGAAATATTCAAGTATGTCATCAATAAATATCCAACTGTGTCACCAATACAGTGCAATAAATAATGTTAAATTACACTTGATCATGTGCTATATAGCGAACAATTGCATGAATTAAGTGGTTGAGCAGGGAAAAACTAGTAGGTAGGCGACCTTTATAACATGACCCATTGTACAAAGTGAGTGCTCATCAACCACTGTAATACACAGAAAACACAAGAAATCAGCTTGCTACTGAAAAGATAGCACTAAATAAGTAGCAAAATGAGAAATTAATCTTATATTGAAAAAAAAACATTGGCACTCCCACGCCCAAATTCTTTCCTTGGAGTGATCTAACCATAGCCATTAGGCAGCGCTATTCTAAACTATGATGGCTCTCTAGGTCGCACCCACCGCTCGCTCCAACATTAAATCACTTCCATTCTTAACCAAAAACCTAGTAATATTTTTCTTTAAAAAAAATTCATCCTTACATCTTTCCACAGCTATAGGGCCATTGACAACCTTTATACGATAATCCCATATTCCCGCCAGGCCTAAATAGGTCTAACTGAATCATTAAAACAATCACCCGGTAATCAATGATTTCACCTCTGTAGGTGGGTTAATTCCGCTTAGCTCTCTGTACCCTCGGAATCCAGTACTTACTGAGAACTGGTTCTTTTATGAACAAATAAAAAGCTTCATACAATTATTGTCCGTCCGAAGACATATACCAACACTTAACTGCCTTCGAGGAACTATGCCTGGTGAAACTCATACAGTTTCTTTGCTATATGGAATGATGAAAAGTAGCAGAGCATCAAAAGGGCCGCCTCCTTCATTCTTCTTGAAATGGGAGAGAGATTTAGGGATAACCTTCTCACCTGAAGAGTGCTCAAAACCCATAAAACTCCCCCTAGTGCAATATCGCAAGAAACATGCTATAAAATGATCACAAGATGTTATAGGTGCCCCACAAGCATTCATTCCATGTTCCTGCATGTATCGGACTCCTGCTGGAAGTGTTCTCAGGCTCCTGGCTCATAAATACATATTTGGTGGTCATGCCGCTGATACACAACTTTTGGAAAGCTTTGTTTACATTGCTCAACAAAGTCGGGGGGGGGGGAAGGTCCAACTCACATTAGAGCTGACTCTCCAGTTTCTGGGGAATATTTCTATTTCGGACTATGAGAGAAGCCTCACCAAGCAATTCCCGTTGGCTGCCAGAAAATTTCTACCTAGGTACTGGAAGCAAACCAAAACCCCGGGGCAAGCCAGAATTGTAGTGGAGCTGAATGACATATTGAGGATGGAGAAATTAATGGGGCAGGGAACAGATTCTTCTGAGAAGATCTCCAGGAAGTGGGTTCCCTGGATAATGATTAGGAAGACACAAGAACTTTTAGACTGGTTTCACCAAGATTCCCAGGCCACATGATGAGGCAGGAGAGGTGGAGATATGACTATAGCTATAACTAATTGACTCCGGTGGCCTGGAGGGGAACCCCCTTTTTTACCCGATCCCATTGCCCACCCCCTAAGTTTCTTCTTTCTTTCTCCATCTCTACTTTGCTATCCTAACTACCTTATCCCCTTTTCTTCTTGTTATATGCTATACAAATACATACTAGTTCAAACTGAAAACATGGGCATTTTTTTTGCCACACGTTTGTATGCTCACTAGCGTTGGCGCGGGAAAAGTGTGCATCTTGTATACAGAGGGCAAAGACCCTGAAGGTCAAAGATGATTTCCTTAAAATGAGGGTATGTTTTTAATCCTCCAAATAAAAGCATTTAATGTGCCATAGATAAACATATTTGTTATTGTTGTTTTCAGCAGTTGTTATGGTTTGACAATAAACTTGATGTACACAAAAACATGCGCTGCCGATCGGATGCTGAAATCATGGACACATTGTTACATTTGTACACAGCAACAAGATAGAACAATGTGTCCATGATTTCACTGCAACCAGCAAATTGCCAGTGACATTGCTAGCAATATTGCCGCGTGTGACAGTACCTTTAGAAGCATAGAAACATCCGCAGCATGTGCTTGTTTCCATGACTGAGGGTACTAAATGATATGTAACCACTGTAGATTCACAAGCACTGAGACTTACACCTACGTAATGCAGATGTTGTCTTTTTCCATTTCCACTTAATATTACTAGTTATATGCACTCTGTATACCCTTGCTTTACCTCTACATAGCATTGCTTTGCACATTTCATATTCTAGCCGTCTATCTTAGCAGCGAGGGGTTTCCATAATATACAGACGTAATTAGGTACCAGCCGGTACCGTAACGAAAGAGCGAGATTTCGTCTACTCTTGACATATAGGTAAACAATACAGACTGCTGTGCACTACAGGCTCGACGGTGAATTACAGTATACATCTTTCATATAATTAGGCCCGCTTCTGGTACATGAAGTAGAGGGCTCTCCACCATATAATACAGAATTTGGCTTCTCTGTAATTAGACACATTCCTCACCACAATATGGGAATCATCATGTATGCATCTGCACTACAGAGATGCTTCTGAGTGGAACTGCTGGGAAATCACATTTCGTTACTATATTAAATGTTACTAAAATCATAAAATCCCCAATAACAATAAGTTCTTGTGTTGTTCTCTCGCACCTCCCATAGGAGCCTTTTTGCAGTACTGAATATTAAATCTGCCTGCATGGGCAGAGAGCATAACATCATAGTGGCTTCTACCCAGCTTTTAGTAAGTCGTTATATACGGCCAAATAACATTTTAAAGGCTTGTATCTACATGTGTTTATGCCCCTAAACAGTGGTTAAGAAGGGACCCAATACTTTCAGTTGGTATCCACTAATTATGGGATTCTCTTCCTGTGGTTCATGTAACCCATGGGGGCTTCATCGTGTCTCTAGGGTGAGCTGATTCGGTATATGATCATAGCCTCAGGGGGGTAATATATTTTTGTAGGGATACTTAGCATATAATCATTGAGAAACACGGCAAGGGTAAGAAGTTAGGAAAAGGAAATTGGAACGGTGCTTCCCAGCAAGGTTACTCTGGCTCGGAATCCAGCGGGTTTTCAGACTACAGTAAGTCAGTCTTTGATCCCTAAAGCTTCAGATAACTTTATCTTCATTTCCACTGATGTTGCTGTAAAGGTACGTCATGCAGGGCGATGTTGCATGCCACATCGCCGGGAAGTCCCCATTTCAGCGATGTTGCAGCGACATCGCAAGTGTGTTGTGTCGTGTAACAGCACAATGCAACTGCAATAAATCGCTGGATCGCAGCTAACAGGTTTACCAACATGTTGGTAAATCTGGCGATGTTGCTCCAGTGATCTGCTAACATCGCCCCGTGTGTACAATGTTGTAAGCGATGTCGCCTATTCACAACATTGATGCGTATCGCTCGCTGGGTTGTGCAGAACCCAGTGAGCGATAGCTGCTGCAACATTGCTGCTGCGTCTCTTCCAACATCTCTCCGTGTGACACCTAAGGAAGCGATGTCAGAAGCAAGCGCACACCCGCGGAAACGCTGCCGACATCGATTCAAAGATGTACCATGTGACGGTACCTTTACTCTATCCATAGCAGGAATAATTTTCAGATAATCCAATCAATTAGGAATTGGCTAAGTTAGATCCACATGTTGGTCCCGATTAATTATTTGCCACTTTCCTTTTTTGTCTTGTAGTATTAGGCTGGCTTCACACCACTGATTTTTTTGATCCGGGGCTGTCCGGTGTAAACCAGACAGCCCCGGACTGTTTTTTGGCCCCATAGAAACCTATGGAGCCGGATGGCAGCTCTCTGCCATCCGGTTTCATCACTCTGTGACACTCCGGAGGAATACGGATTATTCTCTCCGGACACAAAAATGATGCTTGCATCATTTTTTTGTCCGGGGAGAAAAATCTCCCCATTTGCCGGATCTTGGATTCGGCCGGATCCTCCCGTATCCGGGCAATCCGGCGCTCCCTAACATGGGAGCCTATGGGGCTGGATTGCCCCAGTCTGGGAGGATCCGGCAAGCAAACACTAGCGGCTGCACGCCGCTGTTCTTTCAGGACCGCGGCTAGCCGTGGTCTTGAAAAAACAGCAGCTGTGGCTGCAATTACAGGCATCCGGCTGCACATAGGACCGGAGGGCACATTTGGCCCTCCGGTTCTGTGTGCTGATTCGGTCCGGGGCTGTCAGGGTCATGCCTGACAGCCCCGGACCGGATCACACCGTGATGTGAAGCCAGCCTTGGTTGCCATTTTTCATTAAAATGGAGCTTTCAATTCATGAATTTGGCACATTCAAAAATTGTCTTCATGCCTTTCTTGAATTGTTGTTGCGACTTTTGGTGGTAAAATTAGCAAAACTGCGCCAAAATACTGGTGTACTAGAAAAATATACTAATGGGGCATTGGAGTGAAGTGCCAGTTTTTGCAACAATGATGAATTGGGGACATTGTGTTAAATTTTATGGAACCATTTTGTATTAGAGACATACAAGTGCAAAGTTGTCGGAAAACTGAAAAAAAAAAAAATGGCTTATCACTTTCCCATCATGTCACTTGTACATAATACCAAGGCTATAAATCCATGCAATGTTCATTGTGTAGGGGGATACTCCTGGTGCAAATGATTACAAGGGTTGTCCAAGACTATCTTATTATTTAGTATCTTAGATGCTCATACCTGCAGGTTAATAGCCCTATAAATTTACCCGGCCACTATACTGGAAGTGTAGGAAACAGATTGTAGTGGTCTGGTGGAAGCATTTAGGGGGGAGATATTAATGGCACAATATATAAAATGGTTGGCAAACCTTCATTGTCCCTTTACAGCTCCACAACCTGAACTATCTGCCTTCATCAGGTGGTGTTTCTCTTACTTACTATACTGAAAGTGCGACACAGCTGAAAATTAATTTTATTTCTCCCAGGAGCTGCCGGCTTTCAGTCATGCAGACGATGCTTGAAGCAATTCTAGTCACCACTCACATCAATGAGAGCAGTGGCTGTAAGCACGCCCCAGAGCTGACTGATGGCCTGCTCTACAGTACAGCGACTAAGGCACCTTCATAAGATTATTAACATGCAGTTATTCCTATATCTGCAGGCTAATTGTCAGGTTCCATTTAAAGATTATGGATACCCCATGCTGTGCCATGTATTGGAACTTTTTGTTTTTTTGCATACAATATTGTAAGATTTTGCAAAATTGTCCAAAAAAAAAATTTAAATCCTCCATTGTTGTTTAGGTTTCGTTTTTACAGCACTGTGTGATTAAAATGACCTGGCAATATGATTCTTCAGGTCTTTATGGATTTGGTGATACCTAAAGGCCACGTTACACACACAGATATCTGTGTCCAACTTCTGAATAGATCTCTGGTTGCAGTGAAATCATGGACACATTGTTACATTTTGTGGCTGTGTACAAATGGAGCAGTGTGTCCATGATTTCACTGCAACCAGAGATCTGTTCAGAAGTTGGACACAGATATCTGTGTGTGTAAAGCGGCCCTTAGTTTTACTTAAAGGGAACCAACCACCTCAGATGACGACTATAAGCTGTTAATACATGTCCCTGCACCCTACCTACACCATTCCACCTATATTTTTCTTAAGAATATTGATAAATGTAAACCGAAATAAACACTTTATAAAATTACATGCCTGTGTACTTCTGGGCGTCTCCTTCTGTGTCAGTTACTAGAGGGCTGTGTCTCCAGCAGCATGACTGGCTTCTCTAGCCCTCCCTCTTACTTTGCAGGACGTCACCTCTTCAACTTATCTCTAACTTCTGGTACCTTCCCCACTTCTTTTGAACATGCCATAATCACGCCAATCCACAAAAAGCCAAACCTCGATCCGACTGCTATGCCCAGTTACTGCCCCATATTGCTTCTCCCATTTGCCTCCAAACTCCTTCAGGAGCATGTCCATGCTCAACTTTCCTCCTACCTCTTATCTAACTCGTTCTTTGACAGCCTACAATCTGGATTCCAGCCCCACCTCTTCAGCAAAACTGCCCTGACCAAAATTACTAACCACTTATTTACTGCCAAAGCTAACAGTCATTTCTCTATACTCCTTCTAGACTTGTCCTCTGCCTTTAACACAGTTGACCACTCCCTCCTACTACAGATCCTCTCTTCACTTGGCGTCAAAGACCTTGCCCTGTCCTGGATCTCCTCATACCTTTCTGACCGTACATTTAGTGTTTCCCACTCCCACACTACCTCCTCATCCCGCCCTACCTCTGTTTGAGTCCCGCAAGGCTCTGTCCTAGGACATGCTTATACATGCCCTCATCATCTCTCGCTTTGATTACTGCAACATTCTCCCACGTGGTCTCCCTGCTAACATTCTTCCACCTCTCAATTCTGTCCTCAACTCTGCTGCTCGACCAATCCACCTTTCTCCTCGCTATTCCGTTCTCCCTCTGCAATTCTCCTCACTGGCTCCCAATTCCCCAGATACATCACCTCCTCTGAAAGGGTCTGCACAAGCTGGCAAAAACAGTAACGAATCCATAAGGATCCAAAAATAAGTATAGGGCTGGTAATTATGCCACACCGACAGACTAGGTGCGTCTGAATACAGTGTGTGACAGTGGTGCACAGACCAGCAGTGTCCGCGCACTACAAAAAGCAACAGAGAAGGAAAACACCAGGCGCACAAATACAACAATGGGCTCGTAGGGAACAGGGGAAAGGAGACCTCCTGCACTCTTCTGTGGCTGTGCCCTGATCTCCCTACTGTCCCTATAACGGGTTCTTTCACCCCTGGCCGATTAGGACACCTAGTTCCCTCACTGGCCCTGATGTTAACCCTCAATAGGAAGATGGCCAGGGGAGCACTAGCCCCAACCATTGTACTAAAATCAACAATAGGGGAAGGAAAGACAGACAGGGAAATGACAAACAATTTCACGTCTGCTGCCACACTCCTAGGCAGCAATCAGCTTGGCAACGCTCAGCTTCTCCAAAGTAGCTCCTTCACCAAAGGCAGTTAGGCCAGGATAGAGTTCAATCACTAACAAGGAATGCTGGATCATGTGACCATATAAAGAGATGGAAGTGTTCACAAACTAGTCACACCTGGGAAGAGAACTAAGGAGCTTTGCTAGCTACAGAAACTACATTAACTCCAACACTGCCAAAGGAAAGAAACACATTTAAATGAAGTCTCAATACAGAAATGAGACACAGGTCCCAAACCTGTCACAAGTCTCTAAAGTAAGAGAGACATCGTGACAATAACTATATAAAAAAAATATTTTTCCATTTCATACACTAGGTCTCATAGAGAAGGGAACAGGTGAGTAAATTCAGCTGTTGTGAATGTGGATCCTGTGTTATCTACTGTATATAGTGGCATTTTCTGTCATTGTACCTCTGTCTGTGATGATAATGAGTCTGCTGAAAAGTCTTCTATACAGAATAGGAAGTATGAGCTTACTATTATGCCTTGTGACCAGTAAGAAAATTGAAATATTTCAGAATGTTTTTATGTACCAACATATATATCACCATTATGTACCTATATTATCACTATCTACATATATATATCGTATATGTAGATAGTGATAAGAAAAATTGAAGAATAAAATATGACAATTAAAGGAAAAAGAATTTAAGAAAAAACTTGATTTAATCAATAGAGCATTTTCTGATAGCGGATAAGCAGAACTACATAAATACATGTTTCCATTAATGGATTATTGTAAGTATCTCTGCTATACTGCACAGGCTTCAAAGGACTAAGGCTGCTTCAGACTGCAGAGCATCTGCAGCGTTATGCAATGCATCTGCAAGCATCTGCATGCAGACGCGCCCCGTATGTTTAATGGACGCACGCGGTCGCAGATGCGAGTACCGCCGTGCGCTTCAATTTGCCGCATTATGTGAATCTGTGCGCAGCGGATGCCTGCGTACAGATACACACTCTCGTCCGCACCAGGGACGCGAGATGTTGCGTCCATGGTGCGGGCGAGAGTGTGTGATTTGTGCGCAGGCATCCGCCTGTGCACAGATCACTAATGGCGGGCAATGAGAGCGCACGGCGGTCTGCAAGCAACTGCAGACCGCCGTGCGCTCCATTATAAACATAGGGGCCGCGGTCTGCATTCAGATGCTTGCAGATGCATCTGCAAAACGCTGCAGATGCATCTGCAAGTCTGAAGGCAGCCTAAGGTAGTTTTAAGGAAAATCCAGCGCTGAATGTGAAGGATGGGAACTGCAGCTCCGGACTTTATGTAACTCAGATTAGTATGGGACAAATTATCTTATGTAAATTGTACAACAGCCAGAGATGTAAAAAAGTGTAGAATAACTATATAGTGTGAGATCACCCTGTGATAAGTAATATTCTATGATCGTAGACAATGTTAGGAGGGAAGCTCCGTGTGTAGGTCACCTCTAGTGTAGGGTCACCTCTAGTGTAGGGTCACTGTAGTGTAGGGTCACTCTAGTGTAGGGTCACCTCTAGTGTAGGGTCACTCTAGTGTAGGGTCATCTCTAGTGTAGGGTCACCTCTAGTGTAGGGTCATCTCTAGTGTAGGGTCACGTCTAGTGTAGGGTCACCTCTAGTGTAGGGTCACTCTAGTGTAGGGTCACTCTAGTGTAGGGTCACCTCTAGTGTAGGGTCATCTCTAGTGTAGGGTCACCTCTAGTGTAGGGTCACCTCTAGTGTAGGGTCATCTCTAGTGTAGGGTCACCTGTAGTGTAGGGTCACCTCTAGTGTGGGTCACCTCTAGTTTAGGGTCACTTCTAGAGAACCTTGTCAGGGGATAGAGAAACTTTAAAGTGTCTATGAAGAAGAAGAAAGCTCGCTGTAGTTTAGAGACCTATTATAGATAATGGCCAAGTAACCTCTGCAGTGGATGTGTCAGCTGAATGCTGAGCGTTTCCATGTATGTTCATTTACAAGACATCCTGTTAAATATTATCTTATCAGACCTTGGAACGGTGGCCGGCAGCTGATCTTTGGTCAGTTTTTTCCCGAGTGGGGACCTATTTTGGAGATCTGAGTGGAACGTTTTATATATAATGCTTTTTTCTGCCTTACAAAGCTAAATTGTAGTGAAATAGTCCCAGAATCCCTTCTATATTTATGCTATGTGGACACAACATCCTTCAGACTCAGGTGAACACGTCAAGTGTTTGGAATCTCTGGAATTTTTTCATCCTGAAGGGTCTATTTTTCGGCCTTCTCCCGAGTGTTTTTCTTATGGTTTTTATACTTTTATATCAGGTGTCCATTTCTAAAAAAAAAAAAAAAAGATAGCGCTGCTAAAAGCAAAACATCTGTAGGAATAATAACCTAGTAAGAATCCTATAAGCTCCCCAGGAACAGTTTCCACCTAAAGTCGCTTTGTTCAGAGCACAATATCTAATGGAGCTTTTAGAGATTGTATAGAAGTTACCGCCGGCTCTTCCTTTGTCGACACTACTGGGTCTATGTGGAAACTTGAACCAAGATAAAAACAGTCAGGTGGTGACAATTGCCACACTGAATCCACTTGATGAAAAAATTGTCCTGATGAAGGGTAGATGCGAACCAGAAACGTGTAGACTCAAATAAAGATACCTCTCTCATCAGTCTAGTCAATTTAACACAGCAACTGATGCCTTGCTTTTTTCATCTCAAAGGCGTGCTCCAGTACCCACAAGGTACTTTATAAATATCTAAAGAGTTAGGAGATTAATGAGGTCTATTAACGCGCCAGGTAACAGAAGGAAAGGGAAAGTTAGGAGTATTTAAACAAACCTTCCATATTTTCTTAAAACATGACAACACATTTCAGCGGTTTGCAGCCTTCATCAGGTGTCAACTGATACAGGAAGTAAGCCGCCGATACCTCTTGTGATGTTTTAAGAAGATAAAGAAGGTTTGTTTAAATACTCCTAACTTTCCCTTTCCTGCTGTTACCTGGCGCCCTACTAGACCGCATTAATCTCCTAACTCTTTGGCTGCTCTATCCCTCTCTCAGGCCAAAGCGGCCAGAGCTACGGGCTTCAGCATAGATTTCTAACCAGAGACCTGCAACAGGACCTGCAGTGACGTCAGGTGGATCACGTGACCCTCTGATCTCCAGCGTCACTGGCCATGACAAAATTGTGTGGTGTGCGCTACACACCGGAGGCTCTTACCACAGTTGTGCAAGGGTGCCCAACCCACACAGGTTAGTTTAAATCATTCCATTCCCCACTACCACTGGACCACTAAGTATTACCTAAGTATACTAGGTAGTAATACTAGGTATTACTGTGAACTCGGTAAGCCAAACCACTGACTCCGACTCCAACTCCCTCATACATGACTCATGTTTAAGTGATAAATTTACTATAGTACAATGTGAACATCACATTTTAATCATTATTATGATAAAATAATCAGCTATTTATCTAGAACACAATAATAATTTATAATAATATTTATCATATTGTCAGCATATATTGCATTGAACTACTGCACCCAATTTATTATATATTGCCAGAGTCGATCCATTTTTTACTGACTCCGACTCCACAGCCCTGTGTATTAACCAGGAGCAGCCCCCCTCTTTTCTATCTTAATTTTACTTTATAAAAATCTATTTTTAACCCCTTCCCGACTAGGCAATTTTCCCTTTTTACACTATTATTTTTCCCTCGTCTTATTCCAAGAGCCATCATTTGTTTATTTTTTCCATCAACATAGCGATTATAGGGCTTGTTTTATGCAGGACGAATTGTATTTTTGAAGGATAACATATATTACATCATATACTGCGAAAATCTAATATATAACACGATGTATGTGTGTATGTGTGTGGCATAAGACCCGCCCACTCCGCAAGTCACGCCCACTCTACAAAGCTGAGTGTATGTATCAAAGCTCAGCCCACTCCACATAGCCATGTCCACTCTGCAGAGCTGAATTTGTTCAAGCCCCGCCCCCTCTACATAGCCACACCTACTCTGCATAGCCCAGCCCACTCCACAAAGCTGAGTGTATGTGCATAGCCCCGCACACTGCACATAGACACCACACACTTCGCAGCAGGCATCTCCACATATTCCCGCCCCCTCATCATAGCCCCATCCCTGGGACTATATAAAGGGGTGGAGATATGAAGGGGCGAGGCTATACATGGGGACATCACTATGAAAGGGGCAGGCTACCAGGTGGGGTAGGGCTATGTGTAGAGTAGAGCTATGAAGGGGTGGGGCTCCTGGGAGGGGGAGCGGCTATGATACATACACACACATACATACCTTATGAAATATAGGCAATATTGCCATATACGGGCGATATTACCATATATCACATCGACATACATGGGCATTACGCTCGGGAAGAAGTGGGGCTATACATAAGGGGTGGAACTGTGAAGGGGTGAGGCTACCAGTAGGAGCAAAGTTATGAAGAGGCAGTGCTATGTGTAGGGGCTGAGCAACGAAGGGGCGGGGCTACTGGGAGGCAGCAGGGCTATGATACATACACACACATACATACATTACCATATATGTGCAATTTTGTCATATATCAGCGATATTACCATATATAAGCATTATGACCATCTATGGGCATTACACCCAGGCAACACTAGGCTCACTATCTGACATGAAATCAGAATAAACCATTCCTGTTTTAGATCAATTAGGATTTCCATAATCTAATATATAAAACTGAGTGTATGTGTGGGTATGTGGCATAAGTCCTGCCCATCCACAAGCTACGCCCACTCCACATAGCCACACCCACTCCACAAGCTGTGTCATAGCTTCGCCCACTCACCATGGCCACGGCACTTCATAGCTCCATCACCTTTATGGCCCTGCCCCTTTACAATGTGTAGTTTGTCCATTAAAGGAATTTGTACCGTTACACCTTCAATCACCAAATTTTGCACACACATCTCATTTGACTCAGAGACTGTGGTGGGGGGTGCGGATACGGGTGGGTAGATGTGGGGGGGTGCGAGTGCAGTGGGGGTGTTTTTTGGGGGAGGGGGTGTGCGGGTTTAGAAGGGAGGGGTGGTGGTTTCGGAAGACTTTGTTTTTGGGAGGGGCGGGTTTGGGGGAGCGTTTTTTTGGGCGGGGTGCAGGTTTTTCATTTTTGCATAAGCAAGTGTGGGTTTGGGAGGCGGGTTTGGAGGGGTGCGGCTTAAGGAGGGCAAGGGGGCAGCATTTTTTGTGGGTGTGGGCTTTTGGGTAGGGGACGTTTTAGGGGAATGGCAGGGTGAGGGATAGCTTTGGGTGGAGCGGTTTTGAGGAGTTGGTGTGGGGGGGCAGGTTTGATGCGTATAGCGGACAGACATACACATACAAACATACACTCAGCTTATAACTAAAAACAGTTAGTTACTATGCCCGGGAAACCCAGGCTCTACAGCTAGTCAAGAAATAAAATTCCAAGAGTGGCGAAAGAGTGAACAAATGGAATTCCGCAACTGTATTATCTTTTTTTAAATTCATTTTACTGTTAAAATTACCAAACAGTATGATTGGCTGTATGATGAAGTGGTGAAAAAAAATTCAGAAATTTGTACCATAAGAATTTTTCATTTGTGATGCCATTTTTCGAGAGCAGAAATGTTTTTAATTTTTTTGGATATGGAGCTATGTAGGAGCTTGTGTTTTGCGCCCTATGCTAATGTTTTTATTGCTATCATTCATGGTACCTTTACACGCCGCGACGGCAGGCTGGATACAGCCCGCTACAGGCTACAAATGTAGCTTGTAGCGTCAATGTAGCCCGTCGTAGCGGCGTCTGAAGACGCGACGCTACAGCCGGCGACAGATACATCTGTTTATGGGCTCTGCTCGAAAACTGATGGCTACATCGCCGATGGTAGCGAGCTGTATCGGCGTGTAAAGAAGCAACGGAAGGGAACTCGGGACAGGCTGCGATGTAGCTAAGGCGTGACCCTGGCTCCGTGTTACCGCGCCCCATGTGCGATCATTGGTGGAAGCTGCTGCATGACGATTGGTAGTCGCTGCATAGGGAGGCATATTTAAAGGAGCTGACGAGTCACACTACACAATCGCTCGAGCGTGCTGTATTACTCAGCCTCCTGCGTTGCCTGCCCAATCAGGATGTTATTGCTTCGTCCTATCAGCGTACGGACGGCTCGTAATCCACAATTGTGGCACGCCTATGTGCTGTCCCTGCTGCACCAGGTACGCCCATAGTAGCTGGTTATAGCGGTGTGTAAATGAGCTACAGCTGGCTACTTGAGACACCCGGCGATGTAGCTAGCTATAGATGTAGCGTGGCGTAGCGCACCTTGTCGCGGCGTGTAAAGGAGATGCGTTCACCGTTTGTAGCCGTTTGAGCGTGCTCGTGCACGTGAAGTAGCGCGATGTATCCAGCCTGCCGTCGCGGCGTGTAAAGGTACCATCAGGGATAGATGCAATGTTTTGATCTCCCGTTATTACATTTTTTGTGATGTTGCAGTAGCCAAAAAATGCAATTCTGGTGTTTTTATTTATTCTCTTGTTCAGATTAATTAATGAAAAATTTCAAGAACCCTAATTTAAATAATTGGTGCAGAAATTCTACAACATGAAGAACTCACTAAAAGCTCATTGTGAGAACGTAGTCTTAGGGATCATTCAGAGTGTTTGTGCTCCGTTTTTGTTGAGCTGTTTTTGGCGCAGTTTCTGCACCAAAAACAGATCCTTCGTTTTTGGGGGACACAGACAGACGCACAGTTCCTTCCGGGCATTGGCAGGACCTGCGAAGCACTGACAGGACCTGCCCATGTGACTCTCAGTCTGAGTCACATGGGCAGGTCCTGTTAGCACAGGACCTGCAGCAGGTCCTGCCGGTGCCCAGAAGGAAGACTTTGCCTGGACTCGCCGTGGGCTCACAGGGGAGGGTAAGCAATTGGATGTTAATGGCGCGGAAAGCGCAACACAAAAACGGAGCACTAATTGACACTCATTATTTTCTGGATGCAGCTGCTCTTTCTGCACCACTAACGCAGCAGTCAAAAATGCTGACGTCTGCACAGCAAATTGAAAATCCCATTCACTTAGCTGCAGACGCAGTGACTAATTTGTTTTAGGTGCAGTTTAAAAAAAAAAACGCAGCACCAAAAACGGATCACAAACATCCAGTGTGAACATAGCTTTAGAGAAAGGTGCTGACTGCGTAACACAGACTGCAACCACCACGTATGGCGCCAGCTGCCCTCCTAAGACCTTCCCACACTTGCACACGCAATCCATATGTAGAAAGGGGTTAATAATGTCCTCAGATAAAACGATCTGAGAATTATGTATAGCAATGAACTTCATCTTTTATCAGTTTGATAGACATTTCTGCATATGTCACTTAACAACTAACACAACTTGAATGGGTTTTATCAGGATCAAATTGACTGAAATATTAACATTTGAAGAGCTAGAAATCTCCAACTATATTTAACCACAGAGCAGACGTTCCTACTCCTAAAATCCCGAATGATGAAATTTCCCACCATCCACACTACTAATACACAAGCCCCCGAGCTATAATGGAAGCTGTCATCTTCTACAGCAGAGTACAGGGATATTACATGTATACATACATATTTATACACACATTTATATTCCAATTGATGAGGCATAGCAGAAAACGTCTCTAGTCTTTACGCTGACGAACTCTGAATATAAAATGATATGAAAATCATACAATCATACAACGCTCTAAAAAGCAATACTTAAAGGGGTTTTCCTACAAAAACTAACATTTCTGGCATATGAATTAGATATTCAATATATACCCAAAAAGCCAAATTGGTCAACCCAAGTATGTATGAAAAGTGACCACACGCAGGCCAACAGTATCATTTGCGCCAAATCGTTAGTATACACATAAACTCCATGTGATATTTCTCAAATAATAAATTAAGAGCAAATTACGCCAACCTTTAAGCATGTAGTATACTCCTCAATATTAGATAAGAGCAGGACACTAATGTATCATATGTTGCAAGTCAATGCAAAATTTGGGCAAATTGGGTTTTATTATCCATGTTATTTGATACAGTAACCTAATGTTAGAAAATGTAAAATGTTGCACAACCCCTTCTCATTCTGTAAGTTTCCCCCTTTTAAAATACCAATACTTATACTCACCTCCAGTGCTGGCGGTCTTCCCAGGATGTCGGCACTCACTCTCCCGGGAATCGCTTAACAGTGTCAAGTCTTATTTCTTTCTCTTCTTCCGGATGTATGTGATACATCTGAAGAAATGGAAAGTGGAGCGGCTGCTGATTGATCGCAGGACTCGAATGATGTAAGACTGTCATGCAATTGTCGGGGGAGCGAGTGCTGACTCAGCAGAACGAGGCCAACATTGGAGGTGAGTGTAAAGTGTTGCTATTTAAAAAGGAGGAAATAATACGGATTTAGAAAAGTTTGTCCTTTTGTCTTTAAGCATTTACGAAGATGAAATGTTGCAATTTGTGCAACAATTTTGATGCAAATATGATGATAAAAGTTGCTCCACAAAGTCAACTCTTCTTCAGGGATAGTGGGGGGTGGATTTGGAATGTGCTTAACTTTGGAAGAGGCACCAAACACACAGATGGAGGACTAATTACTGGAGATGAGCGGAACCTGCTCATAGTAGGAGTTTTGGTGCTTTGTGTACCCATAACTCTGGAGCGAGCATCACTGTGCTCTGGTACACTTGGAGGTGGCCCAGTATGAACTGCTTGCAGTGTTTGAGCGGCTTGCCTGGGGGTGAAAGCAGAGTTTTCGGCCATAGTGTGGTAGTAAAATAAAAAAATGACAAATCCACGCCCGCCCTTCTTCCCCTGAAAGTGGTTTGCTGATGGCTGGCTTTATGTGAGGAGAGAGCCGAACTGCCCAATCAGTAAACTCAAATGAGGTTCAAGGTAAGTTTTGGCCCCGAACAGTCTGTTTTTAAATCTCCGGCTCTACTACCCAAATCCGAACTTCAACGGGTCCGCTCATCACTACTAAACCACCATTCTGGTAAATAGAAAGGCCACCTAGCAGAACCATATCTTTCATCTTCGTGTACCAGATGCACTTGCTTCCATTGGGTTTGCAGGAGCACTGATCTTCTCCCTATTTGACCACCATTTTCCAGTTCCTAGGCGCATGTATTTAAAGGACTACTGTCTCATGGCAATGGTGCCCCAATGCCTTGTGTACACAGCAAAGCGGAGTGCATGCATCAGTACAGTGGCACACAATACTTTTGTAAGCTCCCAGTGTGCAGTGGCATCTGTATGACACCGCCATTCTCTACTATGATGTCTAGAAAAAAATACCTCTGTAATATTGACAAGTAATGAAGCAATCCACATTTTTTTATCATGGATTCTGTGGGAATTAATCAGATAAAAAGACTTGGTACTTACGTACATTTTTATGACGGTCGCATTACCTAAGTCAGTAATACAGCCAGATACATGTGTTACCCACTGTTACGCTGTAATGTAATAACATGGGGGAGTTTTGTAGACTGTGTTGTTTATTACATGGCTTATTGTATTCCTCTTAAAATCTGAATATACTTTTACTTTTGTTCGATATGTTATAGCTACTATTCAGTAAATCCTAAAATCCCCACTGATCACAAAAGCGAAGAGCTCATTCACACATCTGATTCTCTCAAACAAGTGCTAGCTGTTTTTCATATATAGCACCCATACCTGCGATAATGCATGGCAGGGGAGGAGAACCACAGGCCCCAGGGCCGATGCAGCCCTCGATGACCTTTTCTGCGGCCCTTGGTCACATTCACGGGATAACGGCACTTGGGCTGGCAGACATTTTACCAACTGGCTGCCTTTTAAACCAGTTCCCCAGTTATCTCTATGCTTTAATCTCAGCTTCCCCAGTGACGTGTATGCCCCCGGCCTCTCCTGTGATGTCTATAGCCCTAGCAAACCTGGAAAAACTGTTGTAAAGCATCATAATCATTATCACCTAACATCACTGCACGCCAAAGAGACACAGCTCCAGCCACCACAGTAGGGTGAGCTAATAGTTTAACCAAATATAGCAGGTAATTTTCAAGTTGATAATTTTTTGCGGCCCCTGAAGGATGGTACCCATCCATTCCAAATGGCACCGGCAGAAAAAGGTTCCCCCCCTGCTGTATGGGGTAGTTCACATTTCCGATTTGTTCAGCTCGAGGAATAGGACAGTAAAAAGCTTAAGAAACCTCCATCAGATTGGCATCTTTTTCATAATCAAAAAATTAAGCCTAATCAAACTATGATGGCTAAATCTGATGAAACTCTGATGACACACCAACAAAAAAAAGATGAAACGTGGACTTTTTTTTTGCACATGAGAAAATCACTGATGCTTGAAGCAACTCTTAGGGTCTGAAACACTGGTGCGCAAGCAAAGCGGTATATGGGTCCATAGACTTTCTACCGGATTTAGGAAAAGTCAAGTGCTTCTGCTGTTGGTTAAGTCCTCTTCACACCATGTTTTTGGGATCTGTGTGTATCTGTTTGAAATGGTTACCAGGATCCTTTTTGCCTCCATGTATCCTCCCTATAGCACGACTGTTCCAAAGTGCGTCCGTTTCTGTCATTTTGGCCAGGATCGTTGTGTACGCTTTTTCATGTACCAGAATCGTACACTGCTCTGATTTGGGCTGCATCAAAAAGCGGAACAAATGGACAGAGTCGTGTCCAGTCAAATAACATGGGCTATGAGAAGGATCTGTTTCTGCATACTGAGTGTGCTCCGAAGCCAGCACAGCTCCTCCTCTCTTTCTCCAGAATTGTAATGCATGCAATGGACTCCCCCTATATCTGGTAAATGACGGCTCCTAAAAAAAAGGATCCGGAGCATCAGTGGCATCCATTTGCAGAAATCTTACCTGTCGTGATCCACACAGACAGGCAAAAAATGTAGTGTGAAGGGCCTAAGCACCACTCCAGCTTTTTTTTGCAACTTTGGCTTCTTCACCTCTTACCGATGCCGCTCTGTCCCGCGGTATCTTGTGCCCGTAGCGTTCCACGGTCAGAGGTTAGAAGTTACATTACAAGAGCTTAATGAATCTCTGTGAGAGCAAAAACTATGCCATCACAGAACCTCATAGAGATGTACTGATCTGTGATCTTCAGTGTCCCTATGAAACACTGAGCTGCCACAGGTCACAAATCCCCGCAAAATGATCATACCTAAAAAATCAAAAATAAAAAAAAAAGTTCTAAAATGCCGATCTATCAAATGTAAATCAATCAATCTGATCAGTAAACGCGTAACGGAAAACAAAGTCAAAGCATCAAAATTACATTTCTGGTTGCCGCAATGATGCAATAACGGGCGATCAAACATCATAGAACGTCAGCTCAAGCCACAAAGCATACCGTCACACAGTCCAATCCCGAAAAATGAAACATTACGGGTCCATTTTCCTGTACATTTATGGTAAAATAAATGAGCTATCAAGTACAACTCATCCGCCAAGAAGTCCTCATACAGCTATATTGACAAAAAAAATTAAAAAAATTGGGATTCAGGAAGAAGGGAGGGAAAAATGAAAATAAAGGAAATTCGCCTGGGTGAAGGGTTAAAGTGCTTTTTAGGTAATTGACCAGTTACCTTTGGTCCTTTGAAAAATAATTCATAAACCCTTATTCCAATTAGGATGTGAAAACCCTGAAATTAAAGCTGAGAGTCTGCCCTTTACACCAAAATGACATATCTGTATTTTGAACATGTTTGGAAAAGCAGCTAAAAGGCCAAAACCTGTGTCACTGTCGAGATATTTAGAGATTTCTGGACCTACGGTAATTGATTTTATATATACGGTACATCAAAAAATATAGGGAACACTAAAACCCCCGCAGATCCCAATGAATTAAATATTACAGTTGCAAATTTTTATTCATTACTTAGTGGAATGTATTGAGAATAAAACATTAAAAATGATCAATGTAAATTAAAATTAATATCCCAAGGAGGCCTGGATATGTTATGATACTAAAAATCAAAGTGGAAAATCAAATAGTCTTTTTGGCCAACGGGACTTTTGGGAGCCCCAGGCTCCAGGGCCAAGGTGCAATGGCGACCCCTGTTGTAGCTATGCCCCTGCCTTTAGTGTTCAAACCCCAATATTTCTTTCTACATTTATGCAAAAATGTAGCAGAGATGGAACTGCAACCACCTCATAGAGATGTCCAGGCCGACCACAGAAGGTAACACCTAAACATGAGAGTCATCTGATTAAAAGAACTGAAGTAAATTGACATGCAAGTTCACTGCAGGCCCCTTTCACATCAGCATTTTTCGCTGATGGCAGCAGATTTATCACATCTCTGCATCTGCCACCTAACGTCCGGACTTGCGGCACACTTGCGGCAAGCCCAATGCATTGTCTATGGGGCTTGCGGTAGGTGCGGCAAGTGCGGTATAGCCGCGGTTCCGGCATTTGCAGCACTTAAGGCGCAAAAAAAACACCGCTGACCGCTAGTTTCATGCTAATGTGAAAGGGGCCTTAGCTAAAGAAGTAAAAAGCCAGATCGGGGTGAGTGTTTCCTGTGACACAATCTGTCGCACACTGCAGCGGAACAACATGCACAAAAGAAGCCACTAAAGAAGCATCTCCTAAAGCCCATACACAAAAAGGCCTACCTACAATTTCACAGGGCCGATACTGAAAAACATGAAGACTACTGGAACTCTATACTCTGGAGTGACAAGACCAAGAGAAATGTTATGGAACTGATGGTTTCTAAACTTTATAACGTCACAAAGAACAATGTATGGTGCCTACAGTGAAACATGGTGGCGATATCTGTACAAGGGGCTCGATGAGTGCAGCTGGTGTCGAATGTCCACATTTCATTGATGGTATCATGATGTCACAGATATACTGCTTTACATTGAAAGAGAACATGCTACCATCACTCCATACCCTTGGTAGACGTGCTCTTTTCCAACATGACAAAAACCCAAAACCCAACAAAAAGCCAATGTATCATTTCTGAATAAGAACAGGGTGAAAGTGATTCAGTGACCAAGTCTGTCTCCTGATGAGCCTTTAGAGAGTTCTGAAGAGACAAGTTAAGCATCACTCTCCACCCAGCTTCCAGGCTCTAGAAGAGGTTGTTCTTGAAGACTGGAAAAAGATAAATCTTTCAATACGTCACCAACTTCTATGCCTAGAGGACTTGGTGCTGTCCTTTAAAAACCATGGCGGTCATACAAAACACTAGATGTAGTAGTGTTTAATGTGGGAAATATTCATTTTTGCATAAACTAAAGATTTTGTAATGAAAGTTATATTATTATTCTTACTTCCAGGCATATAGTTAAAAAAAAAGTTTTTGAAATTTTGTCTGGTCAAAATCTGGGAAATTGTTCTTAAGCTCAGAATGTTTATAAAAATCTTACTTTTCAAAGGAGATGTACTCATTTTTAATGAGCACTGTATAATTACACATATATACGGTAACCTATATACATAACAGACACTAAATACATAGACTTCCATACGTAGCGCTCAGCTATGAAGATATCATATATAGTGCCTTGTGAAAGTATTTGGCCCCCTTGAACTTTTCAACCTTTTGCCACATTTCAAGCTTCAAACATAAAGATATAAATTCTAATTTTTTTGTGAAGAATCAACAACAAGTGGGACACAATCGTGAAGTGGAACAAAGTTTATTGGATATTTTAAACTTTTTCAACAAATAAAAAACTGAAAAGTGGGGCGTGCAATATTATTCGGCCCCCTTGAGTTAATACTTGTAGCACCACCTTTTGCTGCGATTACAGCTGCAAGTCGCTTGGGGTATATCTCTATCAGTTTTGCACATAGAGAGACTGAAATTCTTGCTCATTCTTCCTTGCAGAACAGCTGGAGCTCAGTGAGGTTGGATGGAGAACGTTTGTGAACAGCAGTTTTCAGCTCTTTCCACAGATTCTCGATTGGATTCAGGTCTGGACTTTGTCTTGGCCATTCTTTTTTTTCCCCAACTTAAATTTTTTATTTTTCTCAACAATCAAAACATAACATATAACATGACATTGCAATCACATGTACAGTGTTGGCCAAAAGTATTGACACCCCTGCAATTCTGTCAAATAATACTCAGTTTCTTCCTGAAAATGATTGCAATCACAAATTCTTTGGTATTATTATCTTCATTTAATTTGTCTTCAATGAAAAAACACAAAAGAAAATGAAGCAAAAAGCGAAACATTGATCATTTCACACAAAACTCCAAAAATGGGCCAGACAGGAGTATTGGCACCCTCAGCCTAATACTTGGTTGCACAACCTTTAGCCAAAATAACTGCGATCAACCGCTTCCAGTAACCATCAATGAGTTTCTTACAATGCTCTGCTGGAATTTTAGACCATTTTTCTTTGGCAAACTGCTCCAGGTCCCTGATATTTGAAGAGTGCCTTCTCCAAACTGCCATTTTTAGATCTCTCCACAGGTGTTCTATGGGATTCAGGTCTGGACTCATTGCTGGCCACCTTAGAAGTCTCCAGTGCTTTCTCTCAAACCATTTCCTAGTGCTTTTCAAAGTGTCTTTTGGGTCATTGTCCTGCTGGAAGACCCATGACCTCTGAGGGAGACCCAGCTTTCTCACACTGGGCCCTACATTATGCTGCAAAATTTGTTTGTAGTCTTCAGACTTCATAATGCCATGCACACGGTCAAGCGGTCCAGTGCCAAAGCAGCAAAGCAACCCCAAAACATCAGGGAACCTCCGCCATGTTTGACTGTAGGAACTGTGTTCTTTTCTTTGAATGCCTCTTTTTTCTCCTGTAAACTCTATGTTGATGCCTTTGCCCAAAAAGAGAGAACATTCTTCCAAAACGTTTTAGGCTTTCTCAGGTAAGTTTTGGCAAACTCCAACCTGGCTTTTTTATGTCTCGTGGTAAGAAGTGTGGTCTTCCTGGGTATCCTACCATACAGTCCCTTTTCATTCAGACGCCGACGGATAGTACGGGTTGACACTGTTGCACCCTCGGACTGCAGGGCAGCTTGAACTTGTTTGGATGTTAGTAGAGGTTCTTTATCCACCATCCGCACAATGTTGCGTTGAAATCTCTTGTCAATTTTTCTTTTCCATCCACATCTAGGGAGATTAGCCACAGTGCCATGGGCTTTAAATGTCTTGATGACACTGCGCACGGTAGACACAGGAACATTCAGGTCTTTGGAGATGGACTTGTAGCCTTGAGATTGCTCATGATTCCTCACAATTTCGTTTCTCAAGTCCTCAGACAGTTCTTTGGTCTTCTTTCTTTTCACCATGCTCAATGTGGTACACACAAGGACACAGGACAGAGGTTGAGTCAACTTTAATCCATGTCAACTGGCTGCAAGTGTGATTTAATTACCAACACATGTTAGGTCCCACAGGTAAGTTACAGGTGCTGTTTGTTAATTACACAAATTTGAGAAGCATCACATCATTTTTCTAACAGTGCCAATACTTTTGTCCACCCCCTTTTTTATGTTTGGTGTGGAATTATATCCAATTTGGCTTTAGGACAATTCTTTATGTGTTTTTTCATTGAAGACAAATTAAATGAAGATAATAATACCAAAGAATTTGTGATTGCAATCATTTTCAGGAAGAAATTGAGTATTATCTGACAGAATTGCAGGGGTGTCAATACTTTTGGCCAACACTGTATGTAGTTCGCTCTCTGTTGCAAATGACCATTAGTATCAGCAAACGTCCTCTACACATTACAGCTGTATTGAATCTACAGAAAGGTCCCACATCTGCCAAGTCTGGGTAAATTTTTTCATTGAATTATGGAGTGTGGCAGTCAATTGTTCCATTATTCGAATGTCTTTTATTCGTGCAAACCAATCAGAGATCGAAGGCGGGGACCTCTTCTTCCAGTTGAGAGATATCATGGACTTCGCTGCTATAAGAAGATGCATTAGAAGTCTGCCCCTGGATTTATTCAGACCTGGGGGGGGGAAAGATTTCGCAGATTAACAGCCGGGTCTAAGGGTAGGTGATGATCCAGAACCTTGGATATCAGTGTTTCAACCGATCTCCAAAAGCCGCGGATCAATGGGCAGGACAAGAAAATATGGTACAAAGATGCTTTGTTCTGATCACACCTCCAACAGTTATCTGGTAATGTTAACTTAAACTTATGGAGGAGTTCGCGTGTGTGATACCATGTCATCAGTATTTTTATCTGATTCTCTTTGTATAGTGTGTTAATTGATGTCCTAAAGATTCTATCCCATATCACCTTCCATATCTGACTAGAAATCTCTCTCCCCAGCCAAGTCTCCCATCTTGACATATAAGCATGTTGAAAGGGACCCCAGCTTCCACGAGAATTCAAAATAATGTATACATTAGATATAAGGCCCGTTGTAAAAGCACCCCGAGAGCAAAGGTTTTCAAATTGAGTTGGACCGGAGTGTTTTTTGGGCCCCTTGATCGACATGTAGTAATGAATTATTTGTTGATATGAGAAACACAAACTCTCCGGCAACTTACATAGCGAAGGCAGTTCAGCGAACATTCTCAGCTTGTTTGTAAGCGGGTTCACTATGTCACGAAAACAAAAAAGGCCTGCCTCAGCCCATTTACGCACTATAGTAGCATCCATAGCCCCTGAGAGATGCGGACTATACAGAAAAGATGTCAGAAGAGAAGTGTGCACCGCCAACTGAAATTTAATTCTTCATTTACTCCAGATGTCCCTGGTAAAAGCCATGGGGGCCTAGCAACATTCCAGAGGACATCTCCAAGGGTTTGCCCCATATCAACGAGGCAGGGTGGCAAGGGGCCAGCCACAGCTGTTCTACCTCTGTCCATCTATTATATGCCAGCAAAGCAGACCAATGGGACAAATGGTGCAAATGCGTTGCATAATAATATTGCATGATATCCGGGCAGGCAACCCCTCCCAACGGTTTTGATGTGCAAAGGATTGAATCTGGTATACAGTGCCTCCCAGAGTGCCATATAAACTTCATTAGTAGCGACTGGGTTCTTTTTAGCGTTGCCACGGGTACCCTGACCGATAGCGTTTCAAATAGATATAAAAAGCGAGGGATAATGGACATTTTGACTTGGCCATTCTAACACCTGGATACGTTTATTTTTGAAACTTTCCATTGTAGATTTTGCTATATGTTTGGGATCATTGTCTTGTTGGAAGATAAATCTCCGTCCCAGTCTCAGGTCTTTGGCAGACTCCAATAGGTTTTCTTTCAGAATGGTTCTGTATTTGGCTTCGTCCATCTTCCCATCAATTTTAACCATCTTCCCTGTCCCTGCTGAAGAAAAGCAAGAAAAGCAGGCCCAAATCATGATGTTGCCACCACCATGTTTGACAGTGGGGAAGGTGTTTTGAGGGTGATGAGCTGTGTTGCTTTTACGCCAAACATATCCTTTCGCCTTGTGGCCAAAAAGTTCGATTTTGGTTTCATCTGACCAGAGCACCTTATTCCACATGTTTGGCGTGTCTCCCAGGTGGCTTGTGGCAATCTTCAAACAAGACCTTTTATGGATATCTTTGAGAAATGGCTTTCTTCTTGCCACTCTTCCATAAAGGCCAGATTTGTGCAGTGTACGACTGACTGTTGTCCTATGGACAAACTCTCCCACTTCAGCTGTAGATTTCTGCAGTTCATCCAGAGTGATCATGGGCCTTTTGGCTGCATCTCTGATAATTCTTCTCCTTGTTCGAGATGAAAGTTTAGAGGGACGGCCGGGTCTTGGTAGATTTGCAGTGGTCTGATACTCCATCCATTTCAATATGATCACTTGCACAGTGCTCCTTGAGATGTTTAAAACTTGGGAAATCCTTTTGTATCCAAATCCAGCTTTAAACTTCGCCACAACAGTATCTTGGACCTGCCTGGTGTGTTCCTTGGTCTTCATGATGCTCTCTGCACTTGAAATAGAACCCTGAGACTATCACAGAGCAGGTGCATTTATACGGAGACTTGATTGCACACAGGTGGATTCTATTTATCATTACCAGTCATTTAGGACAACATTGGATCATTCAGAGATCCTCACTGAACTTCTGGAGTGAGTTTGCTGCACTGAAAGTAAAGAGAATGAATAATATTGCACGCCCCACTTATCAGTTTTTTATTTGTTAAAAAAGTTTAAAATGTCAGTTTTTTATTTGTTAAAAAAGTTTAAAATGTCCAATAAATCTCATTCCACTTCACGATTGTGTCCCACTTGTTGTTGATTCTCCACAAACAAATTAGAATTTATATCTTTATGTTTAAAGCCTGAAATGTGGCAAAAGGTTGAAAAGTTCAAGGGGCCAAATACTTTCATAATGCACTGTATATATACCGTTTATACTCGTGTATAAGCTGACCCGTGTATAAGCCGACCCCCCTACTTTTGCCCCCAAAACCTATTGACTCGTGTATAAGCCGAGGGTGGACCCCAGCACAGGTATACAGCCCCTAGCAGTGTGGTATACAGCAGCCCCAGAGGTATATACAGCAGCCTCAGTGGTAGTATACAGCAGCAGCCCCAGTGGTATACACAGCAGCAGCCCCAGTGGTATATACAGCAGCAGCCCCAGTGGTTAGTATACAGCAGCCCCAGAGGTATATACAGCAGCCCCAGTGGTAGTATACAGCAGCCCCAGTGGTAGTATACAGCAGCGCCAGAGGTGTATACAGCAGCCCCAGTGGTAGTATACAGCAGCCCCAGAGGTAGTATACAGCAGTCCCAGAGGTATATACAGCCCCAGAGGTAGTATACAGCAGCCCCAGAGATATATACAGCCCCAGAGGTAGTATACAGCAGCCCCAGAGATATATACAGCCCCAGTGGTAGTATACAGCAGCCCCAGTGGTAGTATACAGCAGCCCCAGAGGTGTATACAGCAGCCCCAGTGGTAGTATACAGCAGCCACAGAGGTAGTATACAGCAGCCCCAGAGGTATATACAGCCCCAGAGGTAGTATACAGCAGCCCCAGAGATATATACAGCCCCAGTGGTAGTATACAGCAGCCCCAGTGGTAGTATACAGCAGCCCCAGAGGTAGTATACAGCAGCCCCAGAGGTAGTACACAGCAGCCCCAGAGGTATATACAGCCCCAGAGGTAGTATACAGCAGCCCCAGAGGTATATACAGCCCCAGTGGTAGTATACAGCAGCCCCAGAGGTAGTATACAGCAGCCCCAGAGGTAGTATACAGCCCCAGTGGTAGTATACAGCAGCCCCAGAGGTAGTATACAGCAGCCCCAGAGGAAGTATACAGCAGCCCCAGAGGTATATACAGCCCCAGAGGTAGTATACAGCAGCCCCAGAGGTATATACAGCCCCAGTGGTAGTATACAGCAGCCCCAGAGGTAGTATACAGCAGCCCCAGAGGTAGTATACAGCAGCCCCAGAGGTAGTATACAGCCCCAGTGGTAGTATACAGCAGCCCCAGAGGTAGTATACAGCAGCCCCAGAAGTATATACAGCCCCAGTGGTAGTATACAGCAGCCCCAGAGGTAGTATACAGCAGCCCCAGAGGTAGTATACAGCAGCCCCAGAGGTATATACAGCCCCAGAGGTAGTATACAGCAGCCCCAGAGATATATACAGCCCCAGAGGTAGTATACAGCAGCCCCAGAGATATATACAGCCCCAGTGGTAGTATACAGCAGCCCCAGTGGTAGTATACAGCAGCCCCAGAGGTGTATACAGCAGCCCCAGTGGTAGTATACAGCAGCCACAGAGGTAGTATACAGCAGCCCCAGAGGTATATACAGCCCCAGAGGTAGTATACAGCAGCCCCAGAGATATATACAGCCCCAGTGGTAGTATACAGCAGCCCCAGTGGTAGTATACAGCAGCCCCAGAGGTAGTATACAGCAGCCCCAGAGGTAGTATACAGCAGCCCCAGAGGTATATACAGCCCCAGAGGTAGTATACAGCGGCCCCAGAGGTATATACAGCCCCAGTGGTAGTATACAGCAGCCCCAGAGGTAGTATACAGCAGCCCCAGAGGTAGTATACAGCCCCAGTGGTAGTATACAGCAGCCCCAGAGGTAGTATACAGCAGCCCCAGAGGAAGTATACAGCAGCCCCAGAGGTATATTCAGCCCCAGAGGTATACAGCAGCCCAAGAGGTATATACAGCCCCAGTGGTAGTATACAGCAGCCCCAGAGGTAGTATACAGCAGCCCCAGAGGTAGTATACAGCAGCCCCAGAGGTAGTATACAGCCCCAGTGGTAGTATACAGCAGCCCCAGAGGTAGTATACAGCAGCCCCAGAAGTATATACAGCCCCAGTGGTAGTATACAGCAGCCCCAGAGGTAGTATACAGCAGCCCCAGAGGTAGTATACAGCAGCCCCAGAGGTATATACAGCCCCAGAGGTAGTATACAGCAGCCCAGAGGTATATACAGCCCCAGTGGTAGTATACAGCAGCCCCAGTGGTGTATACAGCAGCCCCAGAAGTAGTATACAGCAGCCCCAGAGGTGTATACAGCCCCCCCATCAGTATACAGGGCCCCCCCTTGGTGCACAATCCTGTAAAGGAAGAGATTAGTATACTTATCACTGTCCCGCTGCCGCTGTCCCGGCGCCGTCATCGCGCTCCTCCGTCTTCATCCAGCGTCTTCCGGCTTCCTCTGGCGCGCAGACAATGACGTCATTGCCTGCGCCGACCGGTCACAATAATTAATGTGCTCCCCCTCCATGGCCTGTACGGATGCTTACTAGGCAAGGCTCCATTGCTGAACTAAAAGCATGTCCAAACGTGTTTAAAATTTGCTCAACAACATATAGACAATCCTTTAAAATAATGAAGTAAAACCAGGGCTGGAACTAAAGTGTAACTATGAAGTGGTGCATGTTCACATTAGCTCATAATGGAAAAAACAACAACAAAAAAACAAGTGAGCAAATACCCTAAAATAATACAAATAAAATGCTAAAGTGCAAGAAAATAAATAGGGTACTTGGTGACATTATTCTGATCATTAAAATGTGTAAGCTGTCCCACCAGCGACAAGGTGACCCCATCAGGACAGTCCCTGCCTGACAATAGTACTAATACCTTATCACCTGTCTGTGACGTGGAATGACAAGGACAGGATCAAGCAGGACCCTTGTCCCAACAAAGCACACCATACGATGGGAAGCTACATAATGTCACCAAGTACCCTATTTATTTTCTTGCACTTTAGCATTTTACTTTTATTATTTTAGGATATTTGCTCACTTGTTTTTTTTTGTTGTTTAATCCTTTAAAATAGTGGAAGAATATAGTTTGATGAGATGAGACCAAAATTGAACTTCCTGGATGCCATAATACACACCATGTTTGGAAGTCAAAAGGCTCTGCATATCACCCCAAATACTCCATAACAGCGGTGAAGCTTTTAGGTGGGAACATCATGATATGGGGCTGTTTTTCAGCATACGGCACTGGAAAACTTGATTGATTGAAGTAAGGATAAATGGAAAAATGTACCGACACATTCTTCATAAAAATCTATTGCCATCTAGCAAGATGAAGATGAAATGAGAGTGGACATTTCGGTAAGACAACCATTCCAAACATACAACCGAGTCAACTCTGAATTGGGTAAAGGAAAATAAATTAAAGCAGCTAGAATGGCCGAACTAATCACCTGTCCTTAATTTGATCATAGAAGGAGCCCACAAAACCTTCAGGATTGAAAGAGTTTGCATGGAAGAATCGTCCAAAATCACACCTGAGCAATGCATGTAACTAAAATTGGTGATGTGTACAATACTTATTTCACCAGCTGTGTGTATATATATAATATATATATATATATATATATATATATAAATATATTAGCTTGCTGGAGTTTTCTGTGTTGTATTTATAGCATAATGTAAACTTGTGTACCTATCATACATAGTATCTCACCTATCACATTTCCTCCCCATTGTCAAGTTATAAATTAAGAGTAGGAATATGCAGGGGCTGAGAACAGTATACATTTTCGGGGGTATTCCAATACTGAGCATTTCCTCTCCATGAGCATGCCAGTCCATACAAGATTTCCACAATATGGGGGTGCCCAGAGTTCAGACCTCTATATATCATGATATCATGTATCTTAAGTATGAATAATACATGTTCAAGGCTGGAATACCACTTTAAATGCTCTCACAACTGAGAGTTTGGTACAATAGCATCAGGTCTAGACATTCTTGTGTAAGGGCCACAATACACATTAGATTTTAGTTGATGGTAATAAATAAAATAAACCATTCGTTCATCAGTAGAAGTGTAACCAATGAACAATCTCTCTCAATGAACGACCATCGCCTTTTGTCTAGTGAAACAAAGTCATTCACATTAGAATATTTCGGTCCGCACATCAGTAATAATTTACTGTGGTCCATTCTGTCTACAAAATAATTAAAGTCCAAAAAAGACTAGCACAAGGGGTGTGGGGATGCTTATTAACATTGAAATTAACATTTCTTTGTTATCCCCAACTAGGTGTGGAATACCACTTTATTTTAATTGATGTCACTTCATTTAAAGGGAATCTGTCATGTCCTTTTTTGTTATTAAACCGCCATCATTTATCATAAGAAAGCACAAACAGTCATGGGTTGGATACTTCAGCTGGAATTAGTCACGCCAATCCACTTCAGTTGCACAGTTTTTTAAACGTAGTAACACCCACCTGCAGTGTAATATGTTGACATCAATCACTGAAGGTCCTCTGGTGATGAAGGACCTGTGGTGATGTCATGACTATGTGACTGCAATGGGTGAAGTTAAGCAGGCCTAAAGTAAAAGACCCTTTGGGCTTAGCTCCACCCATTACAGTCAGATGGTCGTGACATCCCCACAGGTCCTGCAGTGATGTCAATCAATTACAATGCAGGGGGGATGACGAAATTAAAAAAATATCATGAATGAGCTTGAGTGACAGTAAGCAAAAGAACCTCCCCTATGACTGAAGCCAGGTATATGTATACAGTCACCTCAGCATATAAAGTCTCTTCTATGACTGAAGCCAGTATGTGTGTGCAGTCACCTCAGCATATAAAGTCTCCCCTATGACTGAAGCCAGGTATATGTATACAGTCACCTCAGCATATAAAGTCTCTTCTATGACTGAAGCCAGGTATGTGTGTACAGTCACCTCAGCATATAAAGTATCTTCTATGACTGAAGCCAGGTATGTGTGTGCAGTCACCTCAGCATATAAAGTATCCCCTATGACTGAAGCCAGGTATATGTATACAGTCACCTCAGCATATAAAGTCTCCCATATGACTGAAGCCAGATATGTGTGTGCAGTCACCTCAGTATATAAAGCCTCCCCTATGACTGAAGCCAGGTATGTGTGTACAGTCACCTCAGCATATAAAGTCTCCCCTATGACTGAAGCCAGGTATGTGTGTACAGTCATCTCAGCATATAAAGTCTCTTCTATGACTGAAGCCAGGTATGTGTGTACAGTCACCTCATCATATACAGTCTGCCCTATGACTGAAGCCAGGTATCTGTGTACCTCAGCATATAAAGTCTCTTCTATGGCTGAAGCCAGGTACGTGTGTACAGTCACCTCAGCATATAGTCTCTTGTATGACTGATGCCAGGTATGTGTGTACAGTCACCTCAGCATGTAAAGTCTATTGTATGACTGAAGCCAGGTATGTGTATACAGTCAACTCAGAATATAAAGTCTCTTGTATGACTGAAGTCAGGTATGTGTGTGCAGTCACCTCAGCATATAAAGTCTCTTGTATGACTGATGCCAGGTATGTGTGTACAGTCACCTCAGCATATAAAGTATCTTCTATGACTGAAGCCAGGTATGTGTATACAGTCAACTCAGAATATAAAGTCTCTTGTATGACTGAAGTCAGGTATGTGTGTACAGTCACCTCAGCATGTAAAGTCTCTTCTATGACTGATGGTCGGTATGTGTATACAGTCACCTCAGAATATAAAGTCTCTTGTATGACTGAAGCCAGGTATGTGTATACAGTCACCTCAGCATATAAAGTTTCTTCTATGACTGAAGCCAGGTATGTGTGTACAGTCACCTCATCATATAAATTCTCTTCTATGACTGAAGCCAGGTATGTGTGTACAGTCACCTCAGCATATAAAGTCTCTTCTATGACTGAAGCCAGGTATGTGTGTAGTCACCTCGGCATATAAAGTCTCCTCTATGACTGAAGCCAGGTGTGTGTGTGCAGTCACCTCTGCATATAAAGTCTATTCTATGACTGAAGCCAGGTATGTGTGTGCAGTCACCTCAGCATATAAATTCTCTTCTATGACTGAAGCCAGGTATGTGTGTGCAGTCACCTCAGCATATAAAGTCTCTTCTATGACTGATGCTCGGTATGTGTATACAGTCACCTCAGAATATAAAGTCTCTTGTATGACTGAAGCCAGGTATGTGTGTGCAGTCACCTCATCATATAAAGTCTCTTCTATGACTGAAGCCAGGTGTGTGTGTGCAGTCACCTCTGCATATAAAGTCTATTCTATGACTGAAGCCAGGTATGTGTGTACAGTCACCTCAGCATATAAATTCTCTTCTATGACTGAAGCCAGGTATGTGTGTGCAGTCACCTCAGCATATAAAGTCTCTTCTATGACTGAAGCCAGGTATGTGTGTGCAGTCACCTCATCATATAAAGTCTCTTCTATGACTGAAGCCAGGTGTGTGTGTGCAGTCACCTCAGCATATAAATTCTCTTCTATGGCTGAAGCCAGGTATGTGTGTACAGTCACCTCAGCATATAAATTCTCTTCTATGTCTGACGCCAGGTATGTGTGTAGTCACCTCAGCATATAAATTCTCTTCTATGACTGAAGCCAGGTGTGTGTGTGCAGTCACCTCCGCATATAAAGTCTCTTATATGACTGAAGCCAGGTATGTGTGTACAGTCACCTCAGCATATAAAGTCTCTTCTATGACTGAAGCTAGGTATGTGTGTGCAGTCACCTCAGCATATAAAGTCTCTTCTATGACTGATGCTCGGTATGTGTATACAGTCACCTCAGAATATAAAGTCTCTTGTATGACTAAAGTTAGGTATGTGTGTACAGTCACCTCAGCATGTAAAGGCTTTTTTAACATAAATGCGTTGAATTTAAAGAAAAACATGTTAGTGATGCACATTACATCATTGGAAACACATTGGGGGCAGTTAATATCCCAAAACGACATGACAGGGTCCCTTTAATCCATTGGGCAACCGTTCTTCAGTTATGGCTAGATTGAAAAACTATAAAGCTACATTACCAAATCAGGATCAGTTGAGATTTCGACGCTGCAGAATATCTGCACTTCAGTTTTCTTGCGTTATTTTCATGGCCTTTTTATCACGTTGTCTCTGTTTCGAAAGCCATCCTTTCAATAAAGCTGTTTTATCTTTGAAACTTCCTGGTATTGATATCATTAGTTGCAGACTATATTCGGTTTTGGTGCATAAAAGCATGTGTCTGTGTTACCTGCACATTTTCAACATCTAGTGTAAGTCTATGAGGAAACTCTGCACAGAAAGCTGGGTGTCTGACATGCTGCGGCCTGGAAACACTCACCGTAGGTAAGCTCCCGCAGCGAAAATAAGAAGCATAGTGTGCACATAGTTTCTATTAATACCATCTACTTTGCTTGTACTGTACAACGCAGCGTTTTGGACGCAGCAAAAATACACTGTTTCCAGAACACGGGTAACGCTGATCGTGGGAACGTACCCTAATAGGAGCAATATGGACTAATGTGTGTATGGCTGTGTCAGCAATATGACTGCAGAAATAATGGATTCTAGTCAATGTAAATCTAAGGGTGCCTCCACATTAGTGTTTGCCGCAGCGTATGATGCGCATGCGTATCCGCAAGGCAATATGCATGCATACGCAGTCAAACGCACGTTTTTTTTATATGCAAGTGCATCCAAAATCCTATTAAAAAAACGCAGCGTTTCCTTGCATATGCATACGTTTATGCATCCGTATGCGTTTCTGCTCCGCATGCGGACGACAAAACTTTAGGAAGTATCCGCCTTCCTGCTTCATAGGAACTCCCTATGGGCAGAGGCATGGGTGGAGAGTGGGCATCTACCTTTAAACCTTTTCTGGGCATGCGCACTATGCTGTCCGCATGCGTCCCAAAACAAGTCATATGCAATGTGTTGCTTAGCCTTGCGTATCCATAGACAGCAATGCTAATAATATCCGCAGGTGTCCGCATGCGGATGGTTGCGGATTTTTCATACTCCAAAAAATGCAACATGTTGCGTCCAGAGGCGGAGGATTTTCAAGAAACTCGTACGCATATGCGGCCATACGCAGCAATACGCACCAAACGCAGCAACTTGCGGACGATAGCGGACTCCATGTTAAATATAGGTGCGCAATCCGCATGCGGATTGTTTAATTATTATCTGCAACGAACGCTGCGGCGGCAAACGCTAATGTGAAGGCACCCTAATACCGTATGTATAGGGACCCTAAGTTATCATCATCTACTAGGAAGGGACTGGCTCACGCTCAGGGGCTGGCTGGCCCGGGGGGCAGCGGGTCGGTTGCCCCCCAGGCCAGTAGTCAAGAAGCAGTTTTGGGGCTGCCTGGCCATCTATCATGTTGGTCTGGGAGGCTGTTCTGCCTCTGAAGCTCCCTGCCCATGGGTCACTGCTGCGTGCTTGCCCCCCAGGCTGAAATTTGCCAGCCAGCCCCTGCTCACGCTGTATAACGATTTATAGTACAACGTCAGATACTTCCAGTAACAGGATTTTCCCAGATTTGGAAACGGTTCTCTAAAAATAACACGTTCAATAACAAAAAATTAACCATAACTCATGTTTTAAATCCTTGCCAGCCCAGGGCTGCCACATCGATACTCTGAGGAGCCATTCCATGTTATGGGAGGCAGTGGACCAAAAGACATTTAATGTTTCCGTTATGGTTTATTTCATTTTCTACTATATTTGCCACATCTGTCGGAGGAGAAAGGGATTGGGAGAGTTGAATCTCACTGCCTGATCCTTTTGTTTCCGGGGGCAATGAACCGCCAATGGAGATGACGGGCAGAGAATTACTTTACTTTCCCCTTTCAGAATAAATCCAAGCCAGGAGAGATAACTTTCAGAGAGCGAGAACTCAGCTGACAGCGATCTGATGTGTATGTCAGCTTTAGAGAGGTGGTTATCCAGATAGGACAACCCTGCTTCATCATAGAGGGGTGCTCGACTTTGGAAGGTCAAAAAGGTCTAGTAGATAGAAACAAGATGCATATATAAATAGGCAAGGACATGGAGATGGAGAGACAAACAGATAAAGTAATAGGAGAAAGATGGATAAACAGATAAGACTGGTTTCACACTACCGGTTTTTGAATCCAGCGGAGATACGGCGAAAACCTGCATCCTCCCACATTCCCCGGAACTGTAAAACCTGATGCAACGGGATGCTTCCACGCCAGTATTATTAATAATCCAGCTGACAGATCCGGCGTAATACCGCAGCAGTAGCATCCAGTTGCATCAGATTGTGTACGTTTTTTGACGGATCTGGTGAAAAATGAACTTGCTTCTGGGCATTCTTAGTAAAAAAAAAAACAGATTCTGGATCTAGCAGGATCTGGCTTCTGCCAGATCCGGGTTCCATAGAGCATTATACCGGATCGGTTGTTTACAGTTTTTATCAGAAGCCAAAAACATGTTACAAACTGCTTTTTTTTGGCTTCTGATAAAAAAACGCTCTCAGCCGACTCCGGCAGGAACCATATACAATCGCATGTACCTGCATGTTCCTGCATCCCCACTGAAAGTCAATGGGGGAGAAAACGGATGCAGGTGCCTACAGTTTCAGCTGGATTCCAAAAACCAGTAGTGTGAAATCAGCCTTAAGGCCCAGTTAATCGCTACAATATCGTTACAAAGTCACCGGTTGTGACGTTGCAGCAATGTCGAAACTACATCATTGCGTGTGACACATATCAACGATAAGTTCGTTGATCGTTGATCGTGGAAGAATGGACAGGACCATTTTTTTTTTTAGTTGGTCTTCTGCTGGGCGGCCAGCATCAGCATGTGTGACAGCAGGAAACCAACGATCAACAACCTCCCAGCGCCGCACAGCACTCGCTGGGAGGATGGTAACCAGGGTAAACAGTGGGTAACTAAGAGCAGCACTGTGCTTAGTTACCCGATGTTTACCCTGGTTACCAGCGCTCTCACTGGTCCTGATCGCTGGGAAGTCTGCCTGTGTGACAGCTCACCAGCGATTAGCTAACGATGTCCCAGCGATCCCCATCATTGGACGGATCGCTGGGACATCGTACTGTGTAACGGGACCTTAAGACACTTGAAAATAAAGAGATGTTGAGACAAGTAGACAGATATTAGATAAAGAATGGATAGACAGACATACACAGAGATAACTAAGATGATAGACAAATAGATAGATAGATAGATAGATAGATAGATAGATAGATAGATAGATAGATAGATAGATAGATAGATTATAGACGAATAGATCCGGGCAGCACTACCTCCAATGGGTGCAACACAACAAGCTAACTTCAAAGCTGTGTATATACGTGCAAAATAAGTTGCAGCACTCTCAATATGATGTGTCTTAAGCCTTCATTCTGGCCTTTCTATGTATAATACATTATATATATATATATATATATATATGTATATATATATATATATATATATATATATATATATCTAATATATAATCACGAATAATGTGTGTCACACACATCTGGCGCTTATGTCGCCATCCCACAATCCACTGCGCCGCCCAGGGAGTGCGCCGACCGCTATATTGGGATTCCCGCCCGCCACACTTCCGCTGCACTCCCGCAGTAGCCGGACACCTTCCACAGCCTCCCTGCTGCTCGATCACCCCTGCTTGTCACCACATCCCACCGCCCCACACTGCCCGCTGCCCGATCACTCTCCCTGCCTCTCACCGCTGCTCCCCCGCTGCTCCATCACTCCCCCCTGCTTGTCACCGCTGCTCCCCCGCTGCCCGATCACTTTCCCCCGACTGTCACCGCTGCTCCTCCGCTGCCCCATTACTCCCCCCCGCCTGTCACCACTGACCCCCCCTGCCGCATTTCTCTCCCCCGCCTGTCACAGCTGTCCCCCGTCGTTACCACTCTTCCTGCTGGTCCTCGCGGCACCTACAAGCACAAATGAGTGCTTCAGGACCTCTGATGATGTCACGATGATGAGTGGAGTCACAGATCACATGGTCATGATGTTATCAAAGGTCCTCTGTCGATCTACCCTGCTCTATCCACTGACCCCCTGCTTTGACCACTGACCCCCTGCTGTGGCCACTGACCCCCTGCTTGCCCACTGACCCCTTGCTCTACCCACTGACCCCCCACTGTGCCCACTGACCCCCCCACTGTGCCCACTGACCATGCCCACTGACCCCCTGCTGTGCCCACTGACTGTGCCCACTGACCCCCCGCTGTGCCCACTGATCCCCTGCTGTGCTTACTGACCATGCCCACTGATCCCCTGCTGGTCCCACTGACCCCTGCTGTGCGCACTGACCATGCACACTGATCCCCTGCTGTGCCTACTGACTCTGCTCTGCTCACTGACCATGCCCACTGACCCACTGCTCTGCCCACTTACCCTGCTGTGCCCACTGACCCCCTGCTCTGCACACTGACCATACCCACTGACCCTCGCTTTGCCCACTGACCCTCGCTCTGCCCACTGACCCACTGTTCTGCCCACTGACCAACTGCTCTGCCCACTCACTGTGCCTACTGACCCCCTGCTCTGCCCACTGACCATGCCCACTGATCCCCTGCTGTGCCCATTGACCCCCCACTGTGCCCATTGACCCCCCGCTGTGCCAACTGACCCTGCTCTGACCACTGACCCCTGCTCTGCCCACTGACCATGCCCACTGACCCACTGCTCTGCCCACTTACTCTGCTGTGCCCACTGACCCCCCCGCTGTGCTCACTGACCCTGCTCTGCCCACTGACCCCTGCTCTGCCTACTGACCATGCCCACTGACCCACTGCTGTGCCCACTTACCCTGCTGTGCCCACTGACCCCCGCTGTGCCCACTGACCCCTGCTCTGCCCACTGACCCTTGCTGTGCCCACTGACACTGCTGAGCCCACTGATCCCCTGCTGTGCCCAATGACCACCGCTCTGCCCACTGACTGTGCCCATTGATCCCCGCTCTGCCCACTGACCCCCTGCTGTCCCCACTGACCCCCCGCTGCACCCACTGACCGTGCCCACTGACTCTCGCTCTGCCCACTGACACTACTGTGCCCACTGACCCCTTGCTGTGCCTACTGACCCCCTGCTGTGCCCACTGACCCCTGCTGTGCCCACCTACCCCACCTCTGCCCACTGACCCCCTGCTTTGGCCACCATATACAGTGCTAATCACTGAGCCACTATATACAGTGGTAACCACTGAGCAACTACATACAGTGCTAACCACTGAGCCACCATAGAGTGCTAACCACTGAGCTAACATACAGTGCTAACCACTGAGCCACTATACAGTGCTAACCACTGAGCCACCATACAGTGCTAACCACTGAGCCACCATAGAGTGCTAACCACTGAGCTAACATACAGTGCTAACCACTGAGCCACCATACAATGCTAACCACTGAGCCACCATAGGTTTGACAGACACTCCCTGGGCTTTCAAACCTGCATCATAGCACATGTAATGCCTTACCTGAGCCATGGAACCAAAAGTCCCAGCAGCGACACCAGCAAGGCAGCCAGCCGCTGCCCCACAATATGTACAGTTATGGCCAAAAGTGTTGGCACCCTTTTAAATTGTTTCAGAAAATGATGCATTTCTCCCAGAAGGCTATTGCAACTACACGTTTTGTTACACACGTTTATTTCCTTGTGTGTATTATGGTGGGTTTACACGTCGCGATATCGGCGTCCAACTCCGACCCAACTCCGACCAAAAGTCACGTGGTTCGCGAGTTGGAGCCGATATCGTTCCTGCGTTGTACTGTTTGAACGTACAACGCGATGCAGGAACGATGGCAAAACGATATCGGGGGTCGATTGAGCGTGCTATTCAACCGCCCGATATCGGATGCCAGTTGTAGCCGCATCGTCCCGTGTGACAGCCCAACTCCGATGTGTACTGCCACGTCACCCATTCACTCCCATGTTAAATGGTCGTTCCTGGGTTGGGGGGCGTACACATCGTCGGGACGTTGTATCCCGATATCGGGCTGTCTAAACCGGCGATGCGTTGGCGGGAAAAGCGCGCTCAAAAAGCGCGCTCCCGCGTCGTTGGCTACGATATCGGCCCGATAGCGCAACGTGTAAACCCACCATCAGAGCAACACAAGAAAACAGAGGAAAATAGGCAAATGGGCCAGACAAAATTGTTGGAACATTTCCAAAAGTGTGGGTAAACTACAATGCTTGTTCAGACTCATCTGTGGCAAGCAACAGGTGTGGGCAATATGAAAATCACACCTGAAACCAGATAAAAAGGGGAGACGTTGCCTCAATCTTTGCATTATGTGTCTGGGTGTGCCACACTAAGTATTGGGAAGAGAAGAGAACTGTCTGAGGACTTGAGAACTAAAATTATTGAAAAATACCAACAATCTCAAGTCCAACAACAGAGAGAGCTTGATGTTCGTTTGTCCACAGATAATCAAGAAGTTTGCAAATCATGGCACTATAGCTAATCTATCTGGACCTGGATAACAGAGAAAAAAAATTGATGAGAGTTGCAATGCAGGATACACTGGATGGTGGATAAGCAGCCCCAATCAAGTTTCAAAGAAATTCAAGCTGTCCTGCAGCTTGTCCTGTCATTTGAATTAAATTAAACAATATGGCACGAGACCCAGGAGAACCCCACTGCTGACACAAAGACAGATACCGACGGCAGTTTGCCAAAATGTTCGTAAGTAAATCAAATTCCAACTGGGAAAGCGTCTTGAGGACAGATGAGACCAAAATAGATCTTTTTGGTAAAACACATCATTCTACTATTTACCGAAAACGGAATGAGGCCTAGAAAAAAAAACGCAGCACCTACAGTCAAATATGGTGGAGGCTCAAAGATGTTTTGGGGTTGTGTTGCTGCCTCTGACACTGGGTGCCTTGACTGTGTGCAAAGCATCATGAAATCTGAAGGCTAAAAAATTTTGGGACACAATATAGTGCCAGTGTCAGAAAGCTGGGTTTGTGTCCTAGGTCGTGGGTCTTCCAACAGGACAATGACCCCAAAATACTTTAAGAAGCGCCCAGAAATGGATGGAAATAAAGTGCTGGAGAGTTCTGAAGTGGCAGCAATGATCTAAATACCCATGAACACCTGTGAAGAGAACTTACATTTATTGACAGAAGGCGCCTTCAGATATGAGATCGGGAGCAGTTTACAGAAGAAGAGTCCAAAACTTCCGGTTGAGACGAGGAGTAAGAAGCTTGTGGATGGGTATAGGAAACGACTGATTGCTTTTATTTATTCCCAAAGGTATGCAACCAAATATTAAGTGAGGATGTCAGCAATTTGTTAGGCCCATTTTTGGACTTTTATGTGAAATTTCATCCAATTTGCCTTTTTTTCTCAGATTTTTGTTTCAATGTACACAAAGAAAATAAAAGTCTATGTGAAAATGTGTCATTAAAATAATTTTCTGGAACAAACACATCCACTTTTGGAACAATTTCATGGGAGCGAACACTTTCGGCCATGACTGTATCTGGAAATAGCAAGAACGTTGATTGCAATACAAAATAAAAACTTTAGCAGTCTGTGAACTGTCTGGGTCTCTCCATCCAATGTCTGTGAGTGTTGACTGCACCGATCGGTCAGGGTGTCAGGTCTTCCATCTTGCCAAGAGGCAACATTTGTCCTGTCTATATATTAATAGATCAACGCGTCACTAGCGCTCTGCCAATATATACGGTCAATTTCTATCTAGACGTATCAATGCATTGATAACCCTGCAGTAAATGAGCATGTGCCCACGCCAGTGTCCCGTAGGTACCCCCTGCCAATAGATCAGATCAGCTTACACATCGATATATCAGTGCATATACATATGGACATCTCAATATTCCAGTGCCACGTTACCAGACGCATGGCAATTAATATCGTACTGTCTCAGTGGATTACTAGATCTGTAATATAGGAGTGTGCCGTTATTACCCTCTGCCATTACAGTGGTATCTGAATGTACTGCTGTACTCGGAGGCAGCCCCTACATGTCCAGGACATCTGCCACACCATCTGCTAAATATATACAATACTATATGTGTCCGGGTACTTATACCAGCGTTCATCATTGTACCCGGAGCATGTCACTGTGCCAGTGTCTCGTCTCTTCCCCCTGCCATTATATCATCACTGTACGGACAGACCTGTAATCTATAAGTGTGCCACTGTGTCTTGTCATTACCCGCTGCCATTGATTGATACATTAATGTGGCCATAGACTACCCTGTCTCTGTGCGGTATCTAGTCAGAGCCCTGTGCCATCACATCAGGGTAGTTTGGAAATGTCAGATTATAGTCCATGAGTATTAGCATTGTGCCAACAGATCAGTGCCATTGTTATATCAGTATAGGAACATATTACACGGCCGGGGTCATGTTGCTGCTCCGGGGCAATTTGATCATTGTAGTACAGACATGTATTACCAGATCCTTGTCCCTGAACCCCAGGATCATGTTATCACCCACAGCCATTATATCAATGTCACTTATATATGATCAGTACATGTATGGAGCTGTGATATAGGAACGAGTTATACAGCCGGGGTCATGTTGCTGCCCCGGGGCAATTTGATCATTGTAGTACAGACATGTATTACCAGATCCTTGTACCTGAACCCCAGGATCATGTTATCACCCACAGCCATTATATCAATGTCATTTATATATGATCAGTACATGTATGGAGCTGTGACATAGGAACGTGTTATACAGCCGGGGTCATGTTGCTGCCCCGGGGCAATTTGATCATTGTAGTACAGACATGTATTACCAGATCCTTGTACCTGAACCCCAGGATCATGTTATCACCCACAGCCATTATATCAATGTCACTTATATCTGATCAGTACATGGACAGAGCTGTGATATAGGAACATGTTATACAGCCGGGGTCATGTTGCTGCCCCGGGGCAATTTGATCAGTGTAGTACATACAGTACAGATATATATTACCAGATCCTTCATATAAAGGGTTATTACCTGAACCCTCTGGTAGATCAGTATCATGTTATCACCCACAGCCATTATATTAATGTCACTTATATCTGATCAGTACATGGACAGAGCTGTGATATAGGAACGTGTTATACAGCCGGGGTCATGTTGCTGCCCCGGGGCAATTTGATCAGTGTAGTACATACAGTACAGACATATATTACCAGATCCTTCATATAAGAGGTGTATTACCTGAACCCTCTGGTAGATCAGTATCATGTTATCACCCACAGCCATTATATTAATGTCACTTATAGATGATCAGTACAAGGATTGACCTGTGATCTATATATTCCATCCATCCCATAGACACACAGTGTCCTGCAGTCAGTGTCATTCTTGCAGCAGCTCATACATGACTGTCTCCATCCCCCAGACCTGTGATGACAGACCCCATGGGTACAGCAGCTCTCCTGCCTGTGCCCCCCATGTGATTCACATCATCTCTAGTCTGCAGCAGCCATTGATAGTGCACCTTTTCCATCACCCTCCAGAGCAGATTTTGGGTGCAGACACCCTCCCCATATCCCAGCACAGCACTCACCTCCTGCAGCCACCACCATCAGCAGGATGCCTCCAGCCCAGTGCAGTCCCCAGAGCAGAGACAGCGCCATGTAGTGCCCCCTGCTCCTCCTGCCAGGCTGCCTGCTCCCCTCTCTCACCAGCCCGGGGATGCAGAGAGGGGCTCCCTCTCCCTCCAGTCAGACGCCATCTTGTACAAGTTTTTCTCCTCTTTTTTTAACCCCCTTTCTGTTTATTTAGGCAGCTGGTATGTGAGTGTCCTTCTGCTGCCATCTATTGGTTATGGAGCCAGTCTGAGGACATCTCCACTGTCTCATTCTAACAAAGGGGTCACATGTTTTGGGAGAAGCTGCTCCCCACCCCGGCACTAATCACACAGGGCTGGGGGGCAGAGAGAGGGGGGGTATTATTTATGTAAGATGCCAGTCAGTGAGGGGTTAATCCAGGTTATCACACACAGCTACATCACCATATACATTATTCATCCATCTATGGCTTCTGTCCTATAGAAACCATTTTTCCTAAAATCAATAGTGGTTTTTCGACATCTGATCAGTCCATGAAATGATTATTAACAAGAAGGTTTTCATTCCAATTGATCATGGCTGACGCGGCGTCATTATTCTTCATCCCACACGGCCAATACTACATCATGATGATTCACAGAAGCGAATCATATCTGAAATAATATGGCAAAATGAGTAGGAAAAAAAGAGGGTGCAGGTCCCAACCAGAAATAAAGGGATTCAAATAGAATTAACACACCCAGCAGATTGGTTGCAGAAAGTTCTTGGGACTTGCAGAAATCTATGTGATTATCACCAAATTCTCCCACGAAGATCAATACAAATGGATTTCAGTGGCCAAAATGTATAGGACATGTGAATATACCGTGTAGGCCTTCCAACGCTGACCGGTATCACTGAACCGATCTGCACAGGATTATCAATAGGATCAATGACTTATCAGTAGGGTCTGATCATGGGCAGACATTACACAGGTCAGAAATGAAGGGGTTAAATAACCGCGCTGCCGCGCTATGAATCCGGTGCATGAAGAAAGCTTGATAGTGATTTACTCAACGCATTTCGGAGGACGTATTCTTCTTCAGGATACCTGTAGTGACATTTGCGATTATTCCTGAAGAAGGAGCATATGTTCTTCGAAATGCGTTGAATAAATCACTATCAAGCTTTCTTCATGCACCGGATTTGTAGCGCGGCAGCATGGTTATTTAACCCCTTCTTCCGACCTGTGTTATCCTGGTTTGGGGATTACAGCAGCCATTCTTTCTACATGTGACCCACCCCAGGGCTGTGGGGTACCCGGTTCCGGGCGTTGGTTTACTGGGGATGTCACGGGCGGCCTATGCCCGGATCCATGGTGGTCGCTGAAAAGGGGAAAAAAATAAAAATAAAAAGAGTTTGTGACGCCACCTACGGTTCCTGGCAATGATACTGGCGCTGCTTGCAGACCTCCAGGATAATGGTGTTGCAGCCAGTTGATAACACTCCCCATAGGTGAAGCTGGATCCCTGGGGCAGTTGTAGATGAATAGGGTTTTTAGACAGGTAGGCGGCTCGTCAGGTGTAAATGCTGGCAGACAGTCAATTGTGAGGGAACAAGAGTACAACTCCTCCGACGCAGCCAATTGAGACATGTCTCACAGTCTTAACTCTGCACAGGTTTTACTGGTACTTCAGGCAGCATTAGTTGCTACTGTTCACGGGTACTGCTGGCCTGGGTAGTAACCAGGGAACCGGGATATCTCACTTGGGACCCTCAGTGGTGTGGCTCCGTTCCTTTCTTCTGTCCCTAACTGTGCTCTCTCTCCTTAGCGCTTCCGCAGAGTCTTTAGCCAGTTCCCATGGATCATCTTTGGAAGGCTCCTTTCCTGGACCTCTGGACCCTCTTTGGGACCTTTTGGGGTGTATGCCGGGTGTCAGCCAAGACTTCCCTGAGAAGCTTGTGTCCCTCCGGTTTGGCGGCTCGGGGATAAACGTCACACCACTCTCAGAGCCGGTTCTCCATTTCTGGACTGGGTCTCCTCCAGCCGGTGGACTGAGCAGCCCAGATTCGGGTGCACCTCAACACCCTAGGATCCCCCTTCTGTCTGGGCCACCTCTCCTGAGGTGCCCTCTGGTGTGCTCCTTGCAGGGTTCTTACTCCAACCCTCTTCCCTGACTCTTCTGACTAACTTCCTCCCTGGGCTAAAGTGTGTGGATGAGTGTAATGAGGGTCCCTTACGTGACATCCCAGATTCCCTGGCAACAGGGATACCACACACTCTCTTGTGGGAGTAGTACCCCTATATGGCATCCCGACCAGTGGGGCACCACATTCCCCCTTGGTTAAACTCACTCGTCCGCAAGTGACTTGAGCCATACCTAACACAGAGTTAAATATTTATAGGCATTGTAAACAATAAAATAACATTTTTATTCAACACTTATCTTCCCGTCCAGGAGGCACTTTACTTTAACGTTACCGGGTCAACAGGACCAACTATAAAACATTTGAAAAACATTTACATCCGGCCTTAACAGAACCGGGTTGCAATACAGTCCCGGTGTTAATTGTCTCTTTCACTCTCAGCAGTGTCCTACTCACCACCGAACTGTCTTAAAGGCACAGTATCACACTTTCACAGAGTCCATTGGCATAACCGGGTACAGTCCAAAGGCTCAACAGCATAATAAAAGTTCATACAATGTCCAGCATGTTTCAATAAAATAGCACACATCAAAAACTATCTACAAACTGGGTTCAACGCTCTAATCTATACATTTATACATTCCTAGAGCATACCACCCCCTCAGGCCAATGTGCCATTCGTAGGTTACCTGGTCGTGGAGGTAGAGGTCTCTATCCAGGTGGCCCTTGGGGAGGTGAGCCTCCTCATCCCTCCGGCCCACAAATATCTCCTCATACAGGCCGGATGAAACCCCATCCTTTGTCCAAATTAAAGTCAACCACAGTACCTGTTTTCCTTTCCTCAGGTGCCACTGGTGGTTGTCCTCGGGCCCGATTCCTTGCCGACAAGTTCTCCTGCTCCTGTGCCCACCATCTTTCACAGCGGCGTTGCCTCTCCGCCTGGTCGGGCAGGACCCTCTGTCAAACAAAGGCGATCTGCTCCGGTGCTAGAACCGGAGCGTAGTCAGAACCTCCGGACAGGGCGGCTGCGCTAACTTATCCCACCGGCCAGTAAAACTGGAGTTGTCACCATCCCGTGCGGGGCACGGATGCCCTGACTTCCTTGGCACTGCTGGTCTCGCCCTCCTTGGGGTCCACACCGTGGGCTGGTTCCTCGACCTCGGCCTCCATGATTTCATCAGGCACCTCCACAGGGGTCTCCGGGACGTCCTCCTTGGGCTCAGCGTCGGGTTCTTCTTCCTGGACGGACATCATGGGTGTCACTGGTTCGGTTACTGCAGGCTCTGCTCTCTCCTCTGGGAGAACTGGCTGTGGGTCTGATCGCTGGGCCTCATTAGCAAGCACAGGCTCACCCATGGTCGGGGCACTTGCCTGTGCCTCTGGCTCTGGCCTGCCACACTGCCGCCGCTCTGCCAACTGAGTTAGCTCAGCCCAGGTGCTGGCGCTCCAGCGCTGGAGAGTCCAATCGAGGGTTTCATTGAGCTGGACCCTCAAGTCTCTCAGGGTGGCCTCCCAGAATGTGGAATCCCCCTCATGGGACAGGAGGGAACCCGCACCCCACTCTTCGGCCTCAGCATTGTGCTCCTCCTTGACCTCTCGGATCACATCGATCAGCCGTATCACTGCCATCTCACTGGACCCGTCAACCGCACCCATGCTTCGTTGTCTGTCTACTGCCGCACCCTTCCTGACGCCTTTTCTAGCTTACAGCAGCGGTACTTTGATCTTTGGCCCACCCCCTTGGTTTTTCTGTGGCAATTGGCATGCCTCTGACATGGCCCTTCCACGATGGGGGCTAAGGCACGCCCCCAGGCCTGCACATGGCGTTAAGTCTCTGACCCCACCATTTTGGGGTACATCAAGGAAAGTCTGTTTAACACAAAGTCCAAGGTGCACAGTAGCCGGTTTTACCAGGCACGGGATCCTGTTCGTGATGCCAAAAACTGACCTGCCACAGGGCCGTGGGGTACCCGATTCCGGGTGTTGATTTACTGGGGATGTCACGGGCGGCCTGTGCCCGGACCCATGGCCCTGGTGGTCGCTGGAAAAGTGGAAAAAAATAAAAAGGAGTTTGTGACGCCACCTACGGTTCCTGGCAATGATACCGGTGCTGCTTGCAGTCCTCGGGGGTGATGGTGTTGCAGCAAGTGGGTAACGCTCCCCGTAGGTGGCAGTTGTAGATGAATAGAGATTTTAGACAGGGAGGCGGTTCGTCAGGTGGAGATGCTGGCAGTCAATTGTGAGGGACCAAGAGTACAACTCCTCCGGCGCAGCCAAATGAGACATGTCACACAGTCTTAACTCTGCACAAATTTTACTCGTACTTCAGGCAGCATTAGTTGTTACAGTTCACAGGTACTGCTGGTCTGGGTAGTAACCAGGGAACCGCGACATCTCACTTGGGACCCTCGGTGGCGTGCCTGCCGTTCCTTTCTTCTGTCCCTGACTGTGCTCTCCCTCTCCTTAGCGCTCCCGCGCGCAGAGCCCTCAGCTGGTTCCCATGAATCCTTTTTGGAAGGCTCCTTTCCTGGACCTCTGGACCCTCTTTGGAATCTTTTGGGGTGTATGCCAGGTGTCGGCCACGACTTCCCTGAGAAGCTCGTGTCCCTCCGGTTTGGCGGCTCGGGGATAAATGCTCGCACCGCTCTCAGAGCCAGTTCTCCGTTCCTGGACTGGGTTCCTCCGGCTGGTAGACTGACTGGCCCCGGATTCGGGTGCACCTCAACACCCTAGGATCCCCCTTCTGTCTGTGCCACCTCTCCTGAGGTGTCCTCTGGTGTGCTCCTTGCAGGGTTCTCACTCCAACCCTCTTCCCTGACTCTTCTAACTTCCCGCTCTTCCACTACGCACCTAAGCTCCTCCCACCATGACCGTTTCCGTAGCAATGGGTTAACCCATTGGTTCCCTGGGCTAAGTTGTGTGGATGGGTGTAATGATGGTCCCTTATATGAAATCCCAGGTTTCCTGGCCACAGGGATACCACACACTCTCTTGTGGGTATAGTACCCCTACGTGGCATCCCAACCAGTGGTGCGCTACACATGCAATTGTGGTGGTTGTGACCTTTAACAACCATTTCAGGTGAGCTATTCCACAGATATATTTGTGGAGCCCCCACGATACGGGGGTACTCGGTACCGGACCGGTCGGTGCCGGGGAAGTCACGGGTGGCTTGGTCCGGACCGTGTCCCTGGGCCCGCACAATAAGATGGGGAATATTTACAAGGGGATTTGTCACGGGTGACGCCACCCACTTGGTGCGGCCAGTGATGGGGCCGCCGCTGCTGCAGAACCTCCGGGGGTGATGGAATGGCAGCGGAGATGGGATAGTTCCAGTGGGGAGAACTGTGTCCCCCGGGGCAGTAAGGGTTAAGTCTATGGTGAGGTTGTAGCACACTTACTTGCAGGCACTGCAGGGATCTCTCCTCCTGGCTGGTGCTGACAGGCTGGATCTGTATGAGAGAAGATGGGGTGCAGATAGATGCAGACAAGAGAGCCAATTCAGGGTTTTCCAAAGCTTTACTCTTTGTTGTTTCCCAGCAGTTTACAAGTCATTTGCAGCTCTTTACAAGTTTAAGCACAGTTCTTAACACACGGGTGCATTCTCCCTCTCCGGGTTCCCTTCTACCCTGCAGCCAGGCCTCTCTCTCCCTGTGACCCCTCACACGGTCTGTAGTGTCCTTTCCGGGCTGTTTACATTCTCTTTCTCTGTGTTGTGCGACACTGGACAGTATGGCGGTGACTCGGACCTCTGATGGGCCCTCCTGGTTGTCACTGAGCTGCCTGTCCTTTGGGTTAGGGATCCTAGTGTGAAGCTGTGATCCCCTATCGGTGTTTGGGAATGCCGGATGAACTACGGTCCCCTCTAGAGCCGACACTCTACTCAGCCCAGCCTCCAGCAGTCCTCAGCACGAGGCTCTACCAGGCTCTCTCCTTTCTGTTCCTTCCAGTATACTAGGAGGGCTACTCCGCCTGCAGTCAGTGGCTTCAGCTGCTGTCTAGGGCCCGGGTTACACCGTCCCTTCTCTGTTCTGTCACACTCCTGGTGGCATCGGCATCGGACGGGCTTTCTCTCCCCTCTGGCTAGCACTGGCTCAGTACGGATTCTGCGCTCCTAGCCTTGCACTCACAGAAGTGTGATTGTCCTTCAGTCTTTACAGTTCAGCTCACATCGGCCTACTCCTGGGTCTTTACAGCTCGGCACCTTGAGCCTACTAACTTCCTTCACTCCTCCCCCTCACTATATACTGTCAGTCACCTGACCTCTGGTGTGCCCAACCCACTCCTCTGAATCCACCACCCCTCGATCTCATAGAGTTCTAATCTCAGGGCTGGATGTAACCTTCCTAACACGTGGGTTGTGTGGGCTGTGAGGGTGTTGTTGTGCAACATTGTCCTACCTGCCTGGCTGCATTTCCCTTTGTGGCCTCCTGGACGCAGGGGCGCCACATATTCTTTATCGTGTAATATGGATAACATCCTCTATGCACCATTTTATTGTCCCAGCCACCTCTCTCCTGGAGCAGACATACTGATTTACAACTTATTTATTAAATGGGTTTTAACAAGAACAGGGTAAATTTTAAAGTTCATGTTAGGCCAGGGTCACATTCCCGTTTTTTCTTCAAAATCCTGATCCGGATCAGGAAACGCTCCTCATAGGAGCCAATTCTAAACACCGGATGGCTTCACAAGCCATCCGGTGGCCGTATCCGGCACTGCTGCCTGCGTTAAAAATCATGCAGGCAGCAGTTTTCGCAGCGGTTCCTTGTACCGCTGTGCAGTAACCGGATGGCTCAGGATGTGTAATCCTGAGCCATCCGGCAACTGCATAGTTTACGCATCCCGGCTATTGCCGGGATAAGCAAACTGTCCTATGTCTATTAAAGTGTTAAATTTAGTGCCTAAAGGAATGTTTCAGGTCTGTAGGGGGGACTTAGACCCCCCTACAGACCGGCCGCCCACTCTGGTGGGCTTCTACTGTAAAGTCCCCATGGCACGGGCTCCTCTGAGCTCCGTGCATGTTCCCCTACCTCCCGCCCCCCGTATCTGTACAGAGGGGTGCCTGCACCCCTCTGTTAGAATTAACCCTAAATGTGGCATCAATAGATTACAGTAATAAATTTCTATAGTTACGGCATTCTTCAATATCTTTCAGGATCCCTATATGGGCGGGGCTTTGTTCTTCTGCCGCCGCCCATGGAATGATGATGCCCGCCTCCTCTGGCCTTCACCCTGTGTTTTCAGGGCGGCCGCGTCATGAAAGGGGCGGGGCTACGTTCGCGTCATTCCGTAGCCCCGGATGCGGTGAATGCAATTCTTGTTTTAAATGTGACCCTAGCCTTAATCACTAGATCTTGGGAAAATAATAATTTCTACAATTGGATGTGTTTATAAAAAAATGTACCTGTGCTGAGATAATCTTATATATGTGTCCCTGCTATGTACTGTGTAATGGCTGTGTCTGACAGTACAGGGACATGGTCTCATCATACCACATCTCTTGTGCTGAGATACTATTATATATGTGTCCCTGCTATGTACTATGTAATGGATGTGTCTGACCATATAGGGACATGGTCTGATCATACTAGATCTTCTGGGTCGGGGAGAAAGTAAAAGAGTTTACAGATATTACAGCATGTGATCACAGCTTATTCTTTTTCTGGGGTAAAATATGTCCTTGGCTGTTTTTAAAAAAAATGTTTTACCTCAAAGAAAGATTTTTTTTTAATCCTGTGCTCTAATGTCTGCATCCTCTTTTGCTTCCTCTCCTTCCCAGGAGATGTGATATGATCAGACCATGTCTCTGTATAATCAGACACATTCATTACACAGTACATGGCAGGGACACATATATAAGATTATCTCAGCACAGGAGATGTGGTATGATCAGACCATGTATCTGTATAATCAGACACATCCATTACACAGTACTTAGCAGGGACACATATATAAGATTATGGGTAGGGTCACATTAAAAACAAGAATTGCATTCACCGCATCCGGATCCGGATGCGGTGAACGCAATGGCGGTCACACACATTTTTTGACCAAAATGTGTGCTGATTACCGCTGTGCAGTAACCGGATGGCTCAGGATGTGTAATCCTGAGCCATCCGGTAACTGCATAGGTTGTTGATCCCGGCTATTGCCGGGATCAGCAAACTGTCCTATGAGTTTTAAATAGTTAAAATAACTAACCAAAGTAATGTTTCAGGTCTATAGGGGGGTCTTAGACCCCCCTATAGACCGGCCGCCCACTCCGGTGGGCTGCTACTACAATATCCCCGATGGCACGGGCTCCTTGGAGCTCCGTGCAAGTTCCCACAACTCCCGCCCCCCGTATCTGTACAGAGGGGTGCCTGCACCCCTCTGTTAGAATTATCCCTAAATGTGGCATACACAGATTAGTTATAGTAATAAAGGTCGATAGTTACGTCATTCTTCATAGTTTTTCAGCATCCATCTATGGGCGGGGCTTTGTTCTTCTGCCGCCGCCCATGGAATGATGATGGCCGCCTCCTGTGGCCTTCTCCCTGTCTTTTCAGGGCGGCCGCGTCATGAAAGGGGCGGGGCTAAGGTCGCGTCATACCGTAGCCCCGCTCCTTTCATGACGCGGCCGTCCTGAAAAGACAGGGAGAAGGCCACAGGAGGCGGCCATCATCATTCCATGGGCGGCGGCAGAAGAACAAAGCCCCGCCCATAGATGGATGCTGAAAAACTATGAAGAATGACGTAACTATCGACCTTTATTACTATAACTAATCTGTGTATGCCACATTTAGGGATAATTCTAACAGAGGGGTGCAGGCACCCCTCTGTACAGATACGGGGAGCGGGAGTTGTGGGAACTTGCACGGAGCTCCAAGGAGCCCGTGCCATCGGGGATATTGTAGTAGCAGCCCACCGGAGTGGGTGGCCGGTCTATAGGGGGGTCTAAGACCCCCCTATAGACCTGAAACATTACTTTGGTTAGTTATTTTAACTATTTAAAACTCATAGGACAGTTTGCTGACCCCGGCAATAGCCGGGATCAGCAACCTATGCAGTTACCGAATGGCTCAGGATTACACATCCTGGAGCCATCCGGTTACTGCACAGCGGTACAGGGAACAGCTGCGAAAACTGCTGCCTGCATGATTTTTAATGCAGGCAGCAGTGCCGGATACGGCCACCGGATGGCTTGTGAAGCCATCCGGTGTTTTGCATTGGCTCCTATGAGGAGCGTTTCCTGGTCCGGTTTTGAGCTTTTTGAAAGCTCAAAACCGGATCAGGATTTTGTAAAAAAAACGGGAATGTGACCCTACCCTATCTCAGCACAGGAGATATGGTATAATCAGACCATCTCCTGTATGGTCAGACACAGCCATTACACAGTACATACTGTAGCAGGAACACATATAGAAGATTACCGGTAACTCTGCACAGGAACATTTTTTAAAAACACATCAAATTGTGAAATTCCTTACTATTTCAAGATTTATTGATCAAAATATAGTTTAAAATTAACATTGTTCACAGGAGAACCACCTTAACGGCAAAGCCGGTGCAATCACAAAATGAAACCTGGCAGGTGCCGGGGCCCGTGGTGCCTGTAGGGCCCACTCTGCTCAGGTTTCAATTTGCAGCATCTGCTTTCCATGTACAGCAGATGTGCGCATTTGATGAACAGATCACCAAAGTCTCCAATCACAGTAATTTATCCAATTCGGTTAAGTTCCCATGGTGCAAAAATACAGCAGATTCTTTGCTGCGTATTCACTTGTGGAAAATTCACTGAGGTTTACAGTGTCAGAAAAATACAAGAGATTTGAAGAAATCTCAGGCACATACTGCAAAATATATCCACTGCATAAACGGACAGGAGCTGCGGGTCAATTTACACCGTAGATGTAGATGCCAGTTTCACCCTTTGCCATGCAATAGGTGAAAAGTGCGGCTTCCCTTCACCTTTTTGCTTGACTGCAGTTGTTCGAGGTCTGCTGTAAATACATTCTGCTAGACTTCTAGGAAATTAATTAAATCCTCAAGGAAGACTATAAAAAAGAATGTATATAAATGTGAATAAAGTATATATAAAATCTACACATTCTATAAATAAAAATATAAAATTGCTATCACTGTGTGCGTCTTTCTCCATAATATTATCATATACTAGTAAAAAGGCCCGATGCAATTGCATCGGGAGAGCGGTGAAATGAATTGTGTGTATACAGGCGGGTGAGTGGCTAGCAGAGTATATATGGGGCTCTGTGGGTAGCAGACTATACAGGCGGGTCTGTGGGTAGCAGAGTATACAGACTGCTCTGAGGGTAGCAGATTATACAGGTGGCTCTCTGGGTAGAAAAGTATACAGGCGGCTCTGTGGGTAGCAGAGTATACAGGCGGGTTTGTGGTTAGCAGATTATACAGGCGGCTCTGTGTGTAGCAGAGTATAGAGAAGGCTCTGTGGGTAGCAGAGTATAGAGGCGGCTGTGTGGGTAGCAGAATATAGAAACGGCTCTGTGGGTAGCAGAGAATACAGGCGGGTCTGTGGGTAGGAGAGTATACAGGCGGCTCTGTGGGTAGCAGAGTATAGAGGCGGCTCTGTGGGTAGCAGAGTATAGAGGCAGCTCTGTGGGTAGCAGAGTATACAGGCGGCTGTGTGGGTAGGAGAGTATACAGGCGGCTCTGTGGATAGCAGAGTATGATGTGGCGGGAGGCTGGAGGAGTGAGGCGAGCAGAGGCTGGAGGGGTGAGGAGAGCAGAGGCTGGAGTGGTGAGGAGAGGTCCAGATGGAGGGGTGAGGAGAGGTCTGGCTGGAGGGGTGAGGAGAGATGCGGCTGGAGGGGTGACATCACCGCTCGGCGGCAGGACGTGGCTGCGTGCTGGGGCTGATCGCAGCCCCAGTCACACGGCATTGTCCTCTGCGGCGGGTTGGGTGATGCAGAGAGGGATCAGTTCTTGCCCTCAGGTCACACATGTGACCTGAGCGGAAGGAGCGGATTGGGCGGTGTGTGGTAAAGACAGGACGGTCATCCGATTGGTCTAGGACGCCAAGTCCTGGGCAATGGGATGGGCGTCCTGTGTGTACAACACAGCGCCCAATCCGCTTGCAGGGGCAGGCAATGGGAGTGAGCGGGGCGTGTCAGGCTTTGCAGGCTGACACGGTCCGCTCACTCCCATTGGCTGTTGGCGGCCACAGGACGACGTCCCTGGCTCCCGGCACCCGGCCACAGCCCGTAGACCGCTACTCCACCAGCATGGCGACATTGAGAGCCCAGCGGTGAGAGAGTGGCGAGGGGCGGAAGGCTCCGGCGGCATCCGGGCAGCATGGACCTCGCGGAGGGCGCGAGGGCGGTGGCGATGGTGCGGGGCCGACGGTTGGCAGCGGTGTCAGGTAGTGCGGCTGAGGATGGAGGAGGGTGAGAGGCTAGAGGAGGCTGTGAGGCTGGAGGAGGCTGTGAGGATGGGGAGGCTGTGAGGCTGGAGGAGGGTGAGAGGCTGGAGGAGGCTGTGAGGCTGGAGGAGGCTGTGAAGCTAGAGGAGGGTGTGAGGCTGGAGGAGGATGTGAGGCTGGAGGAGGCTGTGAGGATGGGGAGGCTGTGAGGCTGGAGGAGGCTGTGAGGCTGGAGG